>JARQOC010000003.1:547013493-547575028 GCA_033576535.1 Allobates femoralis
AATCGTATTGTCACATGCCTAGTGTCCTCTTTTTTTAAATAATCTTGCCGACATTCTTCTAGACCAGATTACATATTTCGAATGTCTGCTACTGTCTATTAATTGACTCTGGAAAATTATTCTTTAATGGGAAAGTCCATGGAGAGAACATTTTTCGTACTGTCCCTGCCCTCCTACATGATGAAGCTGAGCTGGGCACTACGGTTCTATGATGTATAAATCACTTATAAATTGATAAAAACCATATCTGCACCTCAGCACTCACACCTCCCTTATGGGTCAGTACATCACAGAGCAGATTCTGCTTCAGGCTGCTTCTAAGAGCAGGGAGGTATGGTGGGGGCATGGCCACCGGGGCTCTATGCTCCCACTACATTCCAGCTCCTTCATACTTCCAGATAATGTAATGAACATGGGGCGTGGCCGCCAGCCACATGCTCTCAGTACATACCTCCCTCACTCTATATGTCTGCTATATGCACGACACAACTCCCCTAACCTGAGAGGACAGTGTGCATGTTTGTGCAGCTGTCACTGTTAGCTCAGTAGAGTGCAGTGATACAAACAGCAGGCATATAGAGTGAGGGCTGGCATGTAGTGTGAACATCAGATTCTATGGTCACACCCCTGCCATGCCCCCTGTTCTCACTACATGCCAGCCCACACTCTATTTACCTGCTAAATATATATCTCTGCACTCTCCTGAGCTGTTAGTGGCAGCTGTACAAACATTCACACTATTCTCTCAGCTTTGGGGAGTCGTGCGATACATACAGCAGGCATACAGAGTGTGAGTGGGATATAGTGAGAGCATGGGGTCAGTGGTCATGCCCCTGTCACGCCCCCCTGTTTTCACTACATGCTTGCCCCTATTCTGAATGCCTACTCTATATCGCTGTTCTCACCTGAGCTGAGAATGACAGCTGCACAAACATAAAGGCTATCCTCTCAGCTCAGGGAAGTCATTCGATACATACAGTTGGCTTATAGTGAGACCATGGGGCTGGTGGCCACTCCCTGTGTCCATTACACTAACAAGAAGTTTGAGGGGGCTAGAATGTAAGATAATCATGGGGTCCCCAGCGTACATGCTCCCATCACACCCCCCTGCTCTCAGCAGCAGCATGAGGGTGAATCTGCTCTGTGACATATTATCCCCTGAGGGAGGGGTGAGCGCTGAGGAGCAGATATGATTTGATTGATTTATAAGTGATCTAACTATCCTGGAACTGCAAGGGACAGCTCAGCTTTATCATGTAGGAGGGCAGGGACAGCACAAAAAAAATTCTCTCCTTGGAGTTCCCCTTTAAAGTCAGTTCCGTGGAGTAATTATGATTTCTAAGAATGCTCATCAGGGCAAACACTTAAGCAATGGTGGCATTTTTGGGGAAAATGCAGAATATCCCTTCGTAATTACAATGTTGGCATAATTTGAATGCATTTGTAATGCTTACAATCTAAAATCACTTTCTCGCCCTCATATACTTTGGTCGTGATGCCAATGGAATCTTGTTAGTTTATAGCCATAAAGTGGATATTTTAGGGCCACACAAACCTTTTCCATTGTATGAATGAAACTTGTTCAGAACTCCTTATCTCAAGAATTACTTCAATGCAATATGGTAACCTCATCTAACCTCTTCAAGATGAATATTGTTCTAAAGTAGCCGAATTCTTGGGATTTTTTTGGACACAACCATAAAGAAGCACTCCATGTAATCAATATCATATATAATATATATATATATATATATATATATATATATTATTGTAGAAGAAAAAGATGCGAGGCGTCAATCACCGGGTTTGAGCTTTTTTTCTTCTTTATTCAATAGCCGGCATCGGCAAGCAAAGTGTCAGGGGAGGGGGTGCTGGGAGACGGCGGACTCCCAGCACCCCGTCCCCTGCCACTTTGCTTGCCGATGCCGGTCTATTGCATAAAGAAGAAAAAAAGCTCAAACCCGTGAGTGCTGCCTCGCATCTTTTTCTTCTGTATCCTAAGTGACTATATACTGGAGTGCGTGCAACGCCGATTGGAAGCCTCCACTCCACAATACATTCCACCCCGTGCTAGGATATAGTGTCCAGTTTTCTACCTCGACATTTTTTTTATTTTTTTATTGTAAATGTATGTATAGAGTATATGCATGTAATGTAGGGTGAGTGTATTAATATACTTACCTACCACTGCTCTCTTTCCGGTGTCCAACATCGTTCTTCTTTCCTGAGTGCAGTCACCACAATTGCAACTAGTCAACTCCTTCTATGCTCTAGTCCCAAAATATATGGGACTATATTTGAATCACTTGAAAAGTCTTTAATTTGGTGAATAAATCAAATATCGACAAAACAACGACCATTAATGTTTCAAACCGTGGGCTTTGATCAAAACAATCATTTCCTAGGGATATTTGAAAATAGGTGGATTTATTTGTGAATGACAGTGTTTAGAGCAAAGAAGTCCTGGAGCTAAATACACAATTGAGGTAATAATATAGCGGGAATTCCATGAATTTAACAGGAAAAATTGGTTATTTATGGTATAATTCCTTTGGATAGGCCCACTGATGGCTCCTGAGAAGGGTTCAACCTATAACAGACTCAATTTTAGTATACAGTAAGTCCTAGCTGAATCTATGGTCATCCTTATTTGAGTGGATTGCCAGTCATCCGACTTAGGCTTTCAGTACATCTTTCTATGCTCTATTTGTGAGCCAGAAGTCTTTTTACTATGAAATCCTGTGGAGTCTGGTTCTGATAGTTTGGACACTTTGCAAACCTGTTGATGTCGCGGAGAGGAGGAGAAAAATGGTGCTGGTCCCTGGAGGGAGCAGTCGTATTTGAGTATATTAATACACTCACCCTACATTAACAAAAAATATAGATGGATGGGGCTTCTTTAATTTCCTTTTTTAAGTCTCTTATAATTAGCCAGAATTGCAACACTTGATCTAAATTATCTGTACAAGGTAAAGATTTTGCCAACACGCTTTCAAATTGATGTTGGTTAAACGTTTAGAAATCCAAATAATCTTTGGTAACGATAACGAGTCTTGAACCTGAGAGTAGTTTGCTATCAAGTGTCCCGGGAATGAAAGGGTTACTCATCATGCTTAAAGACGTTATTTATTGTGGCATTTCACTTTTGTTAACAACCTCACATGTTGAAGTATGCATCTCACCAAATCCATCTTCTGCATTTTTCTTTGGTGAGAGTGCTCTGTGCTTAAAATATATATGAAGCCAGTACAGTTCTCTTCACTTCAGTTTCACTATCTAGATCCTGTTAACAGCAGGCACAATAAATTATTAAGTTGCTACTCTGATGCTTTATTTCAAATTTTTTTTTTAATTTCTCATATGAGCAAGCAATGAAAAAATCATTGCAATAGTCAGAGGAACATGTAGTGTGCAGTGATGAAATTGTAAAATCGAAGGGTCACCGATGTCTCCGATTTCTTGTATTCTATGGATTCTTCATGTTTCTGTCCTGTTCTTGCAGCCATTTACCAAGAGCGGTACAGTTATAATTAATGGGTGCATAGGGGGAATTATTGTATTCAGATACATTGAGCATTTGAGATGGTCATTTTGAATAGGTCACTTATGCTTCCAAAATCTGAACTCTGCTATTTGCATGGACTACTAAACTGGTCTAGTGAAAAATAAAAAAATATCATATGTAATAAATGTAAATGTAAAAAAAATTATTGTGCCTTGATTCAACAGCTGTAACCTGGTTGAATAGATTGTAGGCTGTACATATCATTTTTGCAAAATCTATAATTGCTCTATTGCTAGGTATATGTAGTATAAAAAGTTGCAATGTTACTATTGGATTAAGTTTTACTGAAGTTTATTAATCCTTTTACCCCTGGGCGATTTTCCATTTTTTGTTTTCGTTTTTTCACCCCTTCTCCCAAGAGCCATAACTTCTGTCAGTATAGACATATGAGGTCATTTTTTGCGGGACAAGTTTAACTTTTAAATAACATACCGTAATTCATTTTACCATACAGTGTACTGGAAACGGGAAAACAATTTCGAGTGTGTTGAAATTGCAAAAGAAAGGTGCAATTCCACAATTTTTGGGGGTTTATTTACTATGTTCACTATATGATAAAATTAACCAAGCTATGATTCCCAGGTCAGCATGAGCTTGAAAATACCAAAAATGTATCTTTTTTTAGTTATTTAAGGCTGGCTTCACATCACGGTAAGGTTCGATCCGGGGCTGTCAGGGATCACACCGGACCGGTCCGGGGCTGTCTAGTTTACACCGGACAGCCCTGGACCGGACTGTGCCGTGGTGTGAAGCCAGCCTAAGTGATGCAAAAAAATTCTGAAATTTTCCACCCAAAAAAATTGCGTGTTTGTTGCCATTTTCCAAGATCCGTAACAGTAATTATGGCATTTTGATTTTTTTTCCATTAAGTAGTTTACCAATTAGATGAATTTATTCTATATTTTGATAGAATAGGCATTTGTGAATGTGGCGATACCAAATATGTGTATTTTTGTTCATTGTTTTATTTTTTATTTTCAATATTTTTTACAACTTTTTTTTATTTTTCATTGTTTTTACCAGTCCCATTAGGGGTCTTAAAGCTACTGCTGTCTGATTGCTTGTTCTGTACAGCACAGCTCTGTACGTCACACAAGATCACCTCCTGTGAACACCGGTGCTTAGCCAGTGTTCAGAGGAATTTCATCATGACAGACAAAGGGGTCGTTAGTCAACCCCCGGCTGTCATGATAACCCATTTGCTCTACAAAATCTTGTCACAGGGTCACTGATGGGAGCAAGGAATCGCGCAATCCCTGCTGGTGTGTGTTAAATCATGCTATCAGAGATGTTGACAACAGGATTTAACCAGTTAGTCTCCCATCCACCCGAACCTGTTAGCTGTACATGTGCAGGGAAAGATCTGCGGGGGCACAACCAATGGCATACATCTACGTCATTGGTTGTAAATGGGTTAAGCATGAAAAATTTTAAAAGACACATATAAAACATTGAGTGTCAATCAAAAATATCTTGCTATCCAAATAAGTTACGAGTAATAATAAAACAAGATGGTCAAATAAATATTCATAGGAGCTAATTTTATAATACTGTTATACTTGTGTGCAGTTACAGGAAAAATTGACTCCTTAAGGCTGTAGTAACACTGCCATTAATTATAGGCCAGTAAGCTTAACCTCTACTGTGGGTAAAATCCTAGAGGGTTTTATAAGAGATGCTATACTGGAGTATCTGAAGAAAAATAACCTCATGACCCATTATCAACATGGTTTTACGAGGGACCGTTCCTGTCAAACTAATCTAATAAGCTTCTATGAAGAAGTAAGTTCTGGACTGGACCAAGGAAATGCAGTGGATGTGGTGTATATGGACTTTTCAAAAGCTTTTGATACGGTGCCACACAAAAGGTTGATACATAAAATGAGGGCAATGAGGATAGGGGAAAATATATGTAAGTGGGTTAAGAACTGGCTTAGTGATAGGAAACAAAGGGTGGTTATTAATGGAACACACTCAGAATGGGTCACAGTTAACAGTGGGGTACCACAGGGGTCAGTGTTGGGCCCGCTTCTATTTAATATATTTATTAATGACCTTGTAGGGGGCATACAGAGTAGAATCTCAATATTTGCAGATGACACTAAACTCTGCAGGGTAATCAATACAGAGGAGGACAATTTTATATTACAGGAGGATTTATGTAAACTAGAAGCTTGGGCTGCTAAATGGCAAATGCGCTTTAATGGGGATAAATGTAAAGTCATGCACTTGGGCAGAGGAAACAAAAGGTATAATTATGTGCTTAATTGTAAAACACTGGGCAAAACTGTCACTGAAAAAGACCTGGGTGTATGGGTAGATGACAAACTCACATTTAGTGGCCAGTGTCAGGCAGCTGCTGCAAAGGCAAATAAAATAATGGGATGTATTAAAAGAGGCATAGATGCTCATGAGGAGAACATAATTTTACCTCTATACAAGTCACTAGTGCGACCACACTTAGAATACTGTGTACAATTCTGGTCTCCGGTGTATAAGAAAGACATAGCTGAACTAGAGCGGGTCCAGAGAAGAGCGACAAAAGTTATTAGAGGACTAAGGGGTCTGCAATACCAAGACAGGTTATTAAACTTGGGGTTATTTAGCTTGGAAAAACGAAGGCTTAGGGGTGATCTTATAATAATGTATAAATATATGAGGGGGCAGTACAGAGACCTTTCTAATGATCTCTTTACTCTTAGGCCTGAGACTGGGACAAGGGGGCATCCTCTACGTCTGGAGGGAAGAAGGTTTAATCATAATCACAGACGCGGATTCTTTACTGTAAGAGCAGTGAGACTATGGAACTCTCTGCCACATGATGTTGTAATGAGTGAGTCACTACTAACATTTAAGAAGGGCCTGGATGCCTTTCTTGAAAACTATAATATTACCAGTTATATATACTAGATTCTTTGATAGGGCGTTGATCCAGAGAATTAGTCTGATTGCCGTATCTGGAGTCAGGAAGGAATTTTTTCCCCCAATGTGGAGATTAGTGTTGCCACATGGGGTTTTTTTTTGCCTTCCTCTGGATCAACATGTTAGGCTATGGGTTGAACTAGATGGACTTAAAGTCTTCCTTCAACCTTAAAAACTATGTTACTATGTATGTTACTATATGACTTGAATGAGGATCGCATCAAAATGCCTGGACTGGCTGGCCGGCGGCTCTCCTGACCTGAGCGTGACTGCTTCATATATTTCTATGCAGCTCACACACTTAGGTAAGGAAAGCCGCCGTCCAATCCAAGCAGTGCGATGTGATCCTAGCATGAGTCATACTGTAGTGTGACTGCAGCCTAACAGTGATATCTTTGACTTCTGAGGTTTCTACTTGGTTTCCAAAGGGGCCAATAAAAGGATTTGTTTCAAGTTCTGTGCTGTTAAGAAACATTATTCACTTTAGCAGATGTTTGATTTTAGGCTTGTATAAATTTTTTTTGGATCACTTAAGTTCAATGGTCTAAGTCTAGGGTCACACATAAGCCCTTGGTCCATTTTTGGCATCAGTTTTTGCATTTTTTTTTCTAAGTCCAAAAACTGATGCAAAAGCGGATTATATGTAGTAAACACCCTATCCGTTTTTTACTGCACCCAACAACATTGCTAGGATCTTTTTTTAATCGAAAACGTTGGAAGGAATGTTTTTGGGTGCAGTTTAAAAATGCATGCGTTTTTTTTACATGGGGCCCAATGGGAAACGCCTGCATTAACACATGGTACATATAGATACCATGCGTTAACGCATATGCGCTTTTAAGAAAAAATGACTAAGTCCAAAAAACATCCATGGACACAGGACGCACAAAAAGCAGCCTAGGAAACACAGATTGGTCATGAAAAACACTCTAAAAAACGGATTGCATGTGTGATCCTAGCCTAAGACAAGCAGGTTTCTTCTATATCTCAATTACCTGTAGTAACTAAGCTTTCACTATAGTGTAACAGTTGTTGTGAAATGTGAAACAATTGATGTGCCTGCAAACCTACAGCTTCATCCCGTAATTGATGTCAATCGGTAGTACTCTAACGTGTCTATTCCAGAATACAGTAGATCTCCAGGGTGCTCAAAAAGTCATGTGTAAGCAACATCTATATCAGTCACGTGTCCCATTAACTTTACCAGGAATGTTACATAATAGTATTATAGCTTTTGCAAGTAAATATAATAGAGTTATAGATTCCAGCCTGTTAACTGCTCAGACATTGTGCAAATAGTAATAACATATGCAGTAAACGTAGAATTATCTACACAGCAGTCAATAAAGTTGACCTTTTTAATCATGTCAAATGACTGGGATGTTAATTGTTTAATGTCAGCACCATCCTCTCTTTAAAGCAGTTGTTCAATGCTCCTGATTCAGACAATCATTTTAACAAGCTTGTAGTTCTTGACCTGGGTGTGTCAGTTATACATAAAGCATGAATGTAGCGTAGTGTGTATATTTAAACTCAGGAACCCAGGGCTGCAAGACTGTAGTGCTAACCAATGAGCAACCTATGAGATACCATACTATCAAATCCTTCCACAAATGGAAGGACCGGCTCCTGGGTCACTGAGGAGATCTACCTGTTTGACAGCTCCCCAGTGACCACACAGCGATGTTCCAGAGATCCTGGTCGTTGTCCGAATTGCTGGAACATCGCTGTGTGTAACGGCACCCTAAGAATAGTTCTAAAGGCGTCAAGTCAAGCATCATTCTCTATCCGGGCTCTAAAAGAGCACTTTCTTGAAGATTTGAAAAAGAAGACTTAAACATTTTCCTTCAAAATCAAGGAGATGATATAAAATGCTAAATGTAGAAGTTTTGATGTGGGGTGTTTTCATTTTTGAATTATCTAAGTTGAGTAAAACTTAAGATGTTGTAATGAAAGTTATAATATTAACCTTACTTTTCATGTTATGGTCTAAAAAAATGATCTCTGCAACTCAGTCTAATCAAAGATTTGCACGTTTTTCTCCTGTTCAGTTGGATATTAAAATCTTACTTTTCAAATGCGGTGTACTCATTTATGATAAGCACTATACACATATATATATACAGATTGGAAATCAGTGGGAAAAAAGTGGAAATGTGTTCACACAGCTAGAGATTCACACAGATTTCTTCTCATTTGAAGCCTTTTTCAAGCATAACACAATATTTAATGCACAGAGCAATTAGAGCTTAATTAACAGAAGTAAATATAAATAGTGCAATCCATAGTGATTTATAAGTATATACATAAATCAAGTACAGCAAACAGATTACACCGGGCACTCCACGTATGACACTAAACAGGGCTGTCACTCCTGTGACTCATGCAGCTTACTCTGGCGGTGCCGGCATGCGAGTAAATCCAAATCAATATCGTAGAAAATAGAGCCGCACTCACCATTAGTCGATCTTGAACACTTTTATTCTTAGTTCAGTCCATACAAGTGAACATCAGCAGGGGAGGGGGTGCGGGGACGGAGGACGACCTGCGAAACGGCAGGCCGTCGTCCTCCGTCCCCGCACCCCCTCCCCTGCTGATGTTCACTTGTATGGACTGAACTAAGAATAAAAGTGTTCAAGATCGACTAATGGTGAGTGCGGCTCTATTTTCTACGATATTGATTTGAAGTATATACATAAGTCAGTACATAATTATAGTGTTTGTGAATTATATATCATGTGTTCTGCTTGAGAAAAGGCTTCAAATGAGGAGCTGAAATGTCACATGTATTTGTGTGAACAAAGCTCACTTTTTTCACTGATTTCCTATGAAATGCTGATTATTGTCTGGTTGCTTGGGGAATATATACTTGAAGATGATTGTATATATATACTGGTGATTACAATTAGATAGCAGCACACAATTTCCTTAATGTTAAGGTCATTGCATTATCCAATGTGAAAATATCCTAATTTGAGTAAATGAACATTATTTTAAACTTATTTCATACATTGATTATATTCTAACGTACAGAATAAATTAGATAAAAGAACACGGCTCAAAATTAGGGAACACTTTCACATACCTGTAAACTATTGGTGTTAATCTGGCACCTGGTGATAATTTCTGTAATTATTTGACAAACCCTATTTAACTGGCAGCCTAACTTTCCAGTTTGCTCTCACTTTGGAAAAATGGTGTGCCATTCCAAAGTGACTAGAACCCTCCGGCAGCAGGTTGTCCAGATAAAGGCCCAAGGGGTCCCCCTATCAGTCATATCAACAGAAGTTGGTTGTTTGAAGTCTGTGATTTCTAGAATATTGCATCTTTATAACATCACAATGTCTTTCAAGTCCCCCAAAAGGCTGGTCGCCCTCGAAGGACAAAGGAAAGAGAGGACAGTATAATCCGGAGAATCTCCATGGGTAATCATTTCAACACTGCAGCTGGAATAGCTCACCAGTTGAGCACTAAACAGAGTAAAGATCTGTCTTGTCACACAGTGTCATGACGTTTAAAAGCATTTGGACTCAAAGCCCACTCTACAGTGACCAAACCTCTCATTATCAGAAAGAATGAAAAGGATAGACTCACTTTTACTGAGGAGCATGTTGTGTGGACAGAGAAGTGGTCCACAATTCATTTTAGTGATGAAATCAGGTTTAATGTAATTTAGTCTGATGGGAAACATTATGTTTAAAAACAAAATGGGTAAAGACTGAACCCAAAGTGTGTAAAGAAGTCAGTGAAAGATGGTGGAGGAAGTGTCATGGTTTGAGAAATGTTTTCTGCTGCAGGGGTTGGACCAGTCATACAGCTACATGGCAGAATGAATGCAGGTGTGTATCAGAACCTTCTTCAACAAAACGTGGTTCCTTACTTGTATTCAGCACTCAATCAGCCAGCAATGTTCATGCAGGTCAATGCCCCCTGTAACACAGCAGAATGAGTAAAGCATTTCCTCGAAACAGAAAACATTGAAACAATGAAATGGTCAGCCCCAGTGTCCTGATCTAAACCCATTAGAAAACCTCTGGAAAATCTTTGGTGACAAAGTTATGACCAAAAAACCCAAAACAGTCACAGAACTCTGGAAGAGACTGGAAGAAGAGTGGACCAAAATCACACCAGAGCAGTGTGAGAGACTAGTATGTCCTGTGGCCGCAGATGTGCTGAAGTCATTCAAAGCAAAGACCTGTACAAAGCAAAGGACTGTCCACTGTCTTCTGATTGGTGACTGTAGTAGCCTTTACAAAATTTAGTTTTAATCTTTCTCTGTTCTACAGACATTGCTGTTCTCTAATTATGACCATCACGTTTTGTGTAAAATAAAAGTTTTAAGTTGATAAACTTTGGCTATTTTGAAAACATTGTTCTAGTGGCCTGGTGTACCCCTACACAAAAACCTTCAAATGTTCATCAATGTAGATTACATTCTGTCTGAAAAAATCAAGTGATCATACATTGTTCTCACATTTTGATCACCAATGTATATACATTGAGTTAACACATCAGTATCTTTAAATGAGTCACATAATTATAAACTGGCTGAATGTGCAGATGCTTTTTTCCCCTTGCTTCCCCTTCAGGAAATGTAAGTGGGCATATCTTCATTTCATAGTGTGCAGCAGATTAGTTTGATTAATTTAAAGACTTTTACAAAACTTTTGACATGACAAAAAGACATGTCCGAATTTTTGATCGATGAGGTTCTGAGTACTGAGACCCCCTACAATCTTTTAAATGAAGGGGCAGAAGAGTCCAGTCAGGCACTGCTCTCCACAGGCTTACAGACTTTCTATTGATTCCGTCTTCTCTCCCCAAGGACAGCACTGCTCGGCTGAGAGCTTCTTCCCCTTTGTTTTAATATTAAGCAAGGGTCTCAGAGCCTGGACATCCTTGGATAAAAAAAAATACTCTGACCTGTCTCCATTAAATGTCAAAAGTTTTGCAGAATTGTAGTTATTCTCAATACACTTCATACTTTTGGATAACTTTTCTTACGCAGTAGTATTATATAATTCAAGAACAACCATAATTATCAATGTCAGCTGAAAATTTGTATCTTGCACCATATGCAAAAACATTTACAAAGTATTTCTAAGGCCCCTTTCACACTGTGGTTTTTTTAAAAATGCAACAGTTATGGTAAAAAACCCGCATGTGCACATAACGGCCGCGGTTGCGGCACACTTGCGGCAAGCCCCATGCATTGGCTATGGGGCTTGCGGCAAGTGTGCGTCAGCCGAGGCAAGTGCGGTTTCGGCGAAAAAAACGCCACTGACGGCTGATGTGGCCGTTATGCGGCAAATGCGGCAGATGCGTTTTTTTAAGTAACTGCCACATTTTAAAAAAAACACAATGTGAAAGCACCCTAAGGCTTAATAATGCACAATTTAATTTGCAATGAAATATGTTATGTTCCCTCCATGTTAGCCCGGCTTCACACCATGGAGTGATCAGGTCCGGGGCTGTCCGGTGTAAACCTGACAGCCCTGGAACCGATTTGCAAACAGAACTGGAGGGCAACAATGCCCTCCGGTCCGGTTTGCAGCTGGATTCAGCTGATAGCAGTCCCAGCTGCTGAAATTTCAAGATCACGGCTAGCGGGAAGCTAGCCGTGGTCCTGAAATCTCTGCAGGGGACAGCTGATGGTGCTGAAGTTTAGCAGCGCTCGCTGCTAAAATCCAGCATCCGGCTCCGGATCCGATTTTATGTCGGATCCGGGGCGATCTGGTGCCTTAGACCCCCATGTTAGGAGGCGCCAGATCCGGGAGGATCCGATTTTGTCCAATTTTTCCCCCGGACACAAAAATGTTGCTTGCAATGTTTTTGTGTCCAGGAGAAAAATCTGATTTGTCCCGGATCCTCCCGCACAGATGGAAACCAGATGACACATAGCTGCCATACGGCTCCATCCGGCCAGATAGGCATGCTGTGGGCCGAAACCATGGTGTAAAACTGGCCTTAGTGTAGTCAATACTTAATTGGACTAAATTGAGCCTTACCAAATTAGTTCACTAAGAAATGGTGATAGATGCAATTTGATGAAAACACATATAGTATGTAAAGGAAAAATAACTTAATTTACTAACATGTCATCATATTTTCCACATTGAAAGGGTATATCCGGGATTTTAAAAAAAAACCTGCACCTATGCAGTACTACCAGGCAGGTAGTTGGTCTAAGACTGCTCCTGCCAACAATTCTGTAGCTTCCGCTGATGTCATATCAGCACAGCGGTGACTTCTCTGCTTAGTTGACAGACGTCTCAGCCAATGTCATGCTTATTGACAGCTGACTCCATCAGTTAGGTAGACAGGAGCCGACTGTCAGCATGACGTTGGCTGCCTCACTCCTACAGAGCAGAGCAGAAAAGAAGCCTTTGCTCTAATGATGAAGCCATTGTATTGCCAACTGGAGAGAACTGTGATTGCTCTGTGCCAGTGGTGAACAGCGCTGAGCACAACAACCTGGTATGTAACAACTTCTTGCCTGTTAGCGCTTGGACACATTTTTTTTTTTTAATCCTGGATATACCCTTTAAATGGGAAGCACTGTATACCTTTCTTCCACCATTAATAAAATACAGTATTCTCACATATTTACATGATATGAATCCTCCATTTAAAAAAAAATAATGACTTAATATTGGATAAACTGTATGGTGTACAATGTGCTCTGCTTAGAGAATAATTGTCACTTGTAAGTTTCTTTTTTTATATGAGTGTCATATTTCTTTCCAATAGAATATTGTCTTTAAGACTTTATACATTAGCTATTGCATTATTATTTACCTTTTAACCCCTTACAAATCAAGCCACTTCGTACATTAAAGGAGTTTTCCCACGAACAAAGTTAATTTTAAAGTTTATTTTAATCAAAAGGTCTTGGAATAATAATAATTTCCACTATTGTATGTATTTTAAAATCTTTTACCTGTGCTGAAATATTCTTATAAATGTGTCCCTGCTATGTCCTGTGTTATAGGTGTGTCTGACTGTACAGGGACATGGTCTGCTCATACCACAGCTCCTGTGCTGAGATAATCTTATATATGTATCCCTGCTATGTCCTGTGTCATAGGTGTGTCTGACTGTACAGGGACATTGCCTGATCATACCACGTCTCCTGTGCTGAGATAATCTTTTATTTGTGTCCCTGCTATGTACTGTGTAATAGATGTGTCTGACTGTACAGGGACATGGTCTAATCATACCACAGCTCCTGTGCTGAGATATTCTTATATATGGTACTTTTTTTTGTAAAAAAAAATATTCGCCGGTACGCATTTCTGAGGTGAGGAGCCGGGAGGGGGCGGGAGGTTTGATGGGGGGGGGGTGTTGTCAGGCGCCGGCGGCCGAGATTGAGGGGTTGGGGGGGGGTGGCCCTGTTTCTCATTATTCAGTTTTGTAGTCCCCCTGCTCCTTTCATCCTCCATCCCCCTGGTCCCTCCATCCTCCATTCGCCTGCTCCCTCCCTCCTCTATCCCCCTGGTCTCTCCATCCTCCATTCGCCTGCTCCCTCCATCCTCATCCCTCTGGTCTCTCCATCCCCCTGTTCCTTACATCCTCCATCCCCCTGCTCCCTCCATTCTCCATCCCCCTGGTCTTTCCATCCTCCACCCCCCTGCTCCTTTCATCCTCCATCCCCCTGCTCCTTCCATCCTCCATCCCCATGCTCCTTCCATCCTCAATCCCCCGATCTCTCCATCCTCCATCCCCTCGTCTCTCAATTCTCCATACCCTGCCCTGATCTCTATCCCCTCTGCATCCTTCTTCCCCCTGCACAGCCTGCCGCCCTCTGCACTCCTCTCTCACAGTCACAGTACCCTGCACAGCACTCCTCCTTCTTTTCCAGCTTCTTTCCTGCTGGGCAAAACTCCGCCCAACCGAATCACATGTAAGTGACATCATCGCAGGCCCTGCAGCTCCAGTAGCTGCTCTGCTTGTGCCTTCGCTCCACACATGGGCCATTCAGATTTTCCGGTACACGGCCGCCATTCAGATTTTCCGGTACGCCATATCGGCATGTACTGCCACAAAGAAAGCACTGTTTATATATGTGTCCCTGCTTTGTACTGTGTAATGGATGTGTCTGACCATATCACATCTCCAGTGCTGAGATAATCTTATATATGTGTTCCTGCTATGTACTGTGTAATGGCTGTGTCTGCCTCTACAGGGACATGGTCTGATCATACCACATCTTCTGTGCTGAGATAATCTTATATATGTGTCCCTGCTATGTACTTTGTAATGGATGTGCCTGACCATACAGGAACATGGTCTGATCATATCACATCTCCAAAATCTACAATTTTTAACTATATGACTTGTGTTTATGGAAATATCGAAAATTTGGCAAAACAAAATAGAAAATTTGACAATTTTCAATCTTTGAATTTTTATACCTTTAACCCCTTGATGTAATACAATTACATAAATATGGCGCTTACATCAAACACCCGACATCTCAGCTGATCTCATCTGCTGAGATGTCAGGCTTCCAGCACCGATTGGATCCAAGATGCAGTCGGTGCAGTTAACCCCTTGGATCCTGTTATCATTCACTGACAGAGGGATCCAAAACCGTCACGGCAGGAATCACGTTATTCCCCGCCTGCATCGGAGATCCCGCGATAAGATCATAGGATCTCCAGTGCTCACGTGATAGCCCCGGGTCCTAGTGTGAACCCTGAAGCTATCAGGGACAGCTTCCTGTCAGTGGTTGGTAGGCGCTGCCAAACACTGAAAGTGAAAGCAAGTGCCATGTCTCGATGTGCTGAAGCTCCTCGGGACATGGCACAAGCGATCGGACCCTGCAGCACCTTGGCGCCCTATGGGGCACTGTTAAACAAGGAATGAATTGCAAAATAAAGTTTTTTAAAATATGTAAAAAACAACAAAAGTTCAAAATCACCCACCTTTTCCCCCATTCAAAATAAAAGTATAAAAAAAAAAAAGTATACCGTATATACTCGCGTATAAGCCGAGTTTTTCAGCCCAAAAATTGGGCTGAAAAGTGCCCCCCTCGGCTTATACGCGAGTCATACGGTCCCCCTCAAAGTTTGGCGCCCCCACCTCAGTTTCTGGGCCCCCCCGCATGCAGCGCTGCGCATATACATTACCTGTCTAGCAGCTGTCACCCTCCGGTGGCGGATCGCGGCTCCCGGCTCCGGGCTCCATCTTCCTCGCTGACTTCCTGCTTGTCAGGTGACCGGCCGGCGTCGCGATGACGTCATCGCGCTGAGCCCCGGTCACAAAGCAGGAAGTCAGTGAGGAAGATGGAGCCCGGAGCCGGGAGCCGCGATCCGCCACCGGAGGGTGACAGCTGCTAGACAGGTAATGTATATGCGCAGCGCTGCATGCGGGGGGGCCCAGAAACTGAGGTGGGGGCGCCAAATTATGAGGGGGGCCCTGCTGGGGCCCTGTATACTACCACTGGGGCTATATACTACCACTACTGGGGCTGTCTGTATACTACCACTGGGGCTATATACTACCACTGGGGCTGTATACTACCACTACTGGGGCTGTCTGTATACTACCACTGGGGCTATATACTACCACTGGGGCTGTATACTACCACTGGGGCTATATACTACCACTACTGGGGCTGTCTGTATACTACCACTGGGGCTATATACTACCACTGGGGCTGTATACTACTACTGGGGCTGAATATACCACTGGGGCTGCTGTATACTACCACTGGGGCTGTATACTACCACTGGGGCTGTATACTACTACTGGGGCTGTATGTATACTACCACTGGGGCTATATACTACCACTGGGGCTGTATACTACTACTGGGGCTGAATATACCACTGGGGCTGCTGTATACTACCACTGGGGCTGTATACTACTACTGGGGCTGCTGTATACTACCACTGGGGCTGTATACTACCACTGGGGCTGAATATACCACTGGAGCTGCTGTATACTACCACTGGGGCTGTATACTACCACTGGGGCTGTATACTACCACTGGGGCTGTATACTACTACTGGGGCTGCTATATACTACCACTGGGGCTGAATATACCACTGGGGCTGCTGTATACTACCACTGGGGCTGCTGTATACTACCACTGGGGCTGTATACTACTACTGGGGCTGAATATACCACTGGGGCTGCTGTATACTACCACTGGGGCTGTATACTACTACTGGGGCTGCTATATACTACCACTGGGGCTGAATATACCACTGGGGCTGCTGTATACTACCACTGGGGCTGTATACTACCACTGGGGCTGTATACTACCACTGGGGCTGTATACTACTACTGGGGCTGAATATACCACTGGGGCTGCTGTATACTACCACTGGGGCTGTATACTACCACTGGGGCTGAATATACCACTGGGGCTGCTGTATACTACCACTGGGGCTGTATACTACCACTGGGGCTGTATACTACTACTGGGGCTGTATGTATACTACCACTGGGGCTGTATATACTACTGGGGCTGCGTGTATACTACCACTGGGGCTGCTGCTGTATACTACCACTGGGGCTGCTGTATATTCCTCTGGGGCTGCTGTATACTACCACTGGGGCTGCTGCTGTATATACCACTGGGGCTGCTGCTGTAACACTGCTGGGGCCTGTATATACCACTGGGGAGGCTGCTGTATACCACACTGCTGGGGGCTGTATACCTGTGCTGGAGTCCACCCTCGGCTTATACGCGAGTCAATAAGTTTTCCCAGTTTTTGGGGGCAAAAGTAGGGGGGTCGGCTTATACACGGGTCGGCTTATACACGAGTATATACGGTACATATTTGGTATCACCACATTCAGAAATGTCCGATCTATCAAGATATAGAATCAATTAATGAGAGCCGTAAACTGCGTAACAGAAAAAAAGGTTCAAATGCCAAAATTATATATTTTTTTGATAGCTGCAACATTGTTATAAAATGCAATAACGGGCGATCAGATAAGTGTATCCACCCAAAATTGGTATCATTAGAAGTGTCAGCTCGAGACCCAAAAAATAAGCCGTTATACAGCCCCAGATCCTGAAAAATGCGGTGCAAAAACTGCGATTGTTTTTTTTTTTTCAAACTTATGAATTTTTTTCACCACTTAGATACCAGTAAAAGTATACATGTTTGGTATCTACGAACTCGTACCGACCCTAGGCATCACATTGTCATATCTGTTTTACGATATAGTGATTATGGTGAATTAAAAACCCAAAAAATAAATGTGTAATTGCACTTTTTTTGAGATTTCACTACACTTGGAATTTTTTTCCCATTTTCCTGTATGGTAAAATAAATTATTGCATCTGAAAGTACAACTCGTCCCGCAAACAACAAGCGCTAATATGTTTATATTGCTGGAAAAATAAAAAAGTTCTGGGTCTTGGAAGGAGGGGAGCAAAACATGAAAAACGTAAAATCGTCGGGTGGTGAAGGGGCTAAAACAGTTATATAACAGAAAATAGTTGATAAATAACTTTTACCACATGTCTGCGTTACATCAGCACCAATTTTTAAACATAGTTTTTTGTTAGGCAGGTAGAGGGATGAAAGATTTATCAGCAATTTCTCATTTTTAGCAACAAAATTTGCCAAACCATTTTTAGGGACAAATCTTGACAAAAGAGGAACGGCACTCACCGGTTCGTTTCTGTGCTTTATTAAGGTACGCTTTTCACACGGTGCAGGGAGGGAGAAGAGGCTGGGATGACAACGGTGCCGTCGTCATCCCAGCCTCTTCTCCCTCCCTGCACCGAGTGAACACCGTACCTTAATAAAGCACAGAAACGAACCGGTGAGTGCCGTTCCTCTTTTGTCAAGATTTATCTGCATGTTGCCCTTTGTCTGGCACCCTTGGTTCAACCACCGGTCGCTCCTATATCATCCTGCCGTGCAGCTGGCGGCTCTGGTGCCCCTCATCCTCTTCAGCCATTTTTAGGGACCACATCACATTTTACTTTTTCCCGAAAATATGTTGCTTTAGCCCTAAATTTTGCATTTTCATGAGGGAAGAATGGACCATGCAATTTGATGTGAAATTTCTCCAGAGTATGCTGATACTGCAGGTTTAGAGGAAAACTGCTGTTTGCTCAAAAACAAAAAAGTGCTGTTTGACTTTTTGAGCGCAAACATGCCTAGAAAAGATTGCAGTCAAAATGGTGCTTTGCAGAGCCCCTGATTGAAAATGAAAAATTATATTTTCAATTTTTTTATTTTCACAAGGATGACAAGAGAAAATAGACCACATAATTTGGTGTACAATTTCTCCTGGGTACATTGATACCCCATATTTGGTCAGAATGAAACTTAAGTTTGGGCGCCTGGCAGGGCTTGGAAGGGAAGGAGCAATATTTTATTTTGCAAAATTGTCTGGAGTGGATTGCAGAAGCCATGTTGCATTTGGAGAGCCATCAAGTTTCCAAAAAACTACAATCCAACCAAAAGAAGCACCTGTTAGGAAGCTACACCTCTCAAGGAATTTATTTATTGAGTCCAATATAGGAAAAAAGAGAAGCGGCACTCACCCTTTTAGATGCCAAATCCTTTATTTTGTGTTGCTCATCCTAGCATAGACAAATCAGCGGGGAGAGGGAGTGGAGGTCGGCGGACGACTGCTGGCCGTTTCGCAGCTCTTGCTTCAATGGGTCCAGACGCTGCGAAACTGCAAGCCGTCGTCCGCCGACCTCCACTCCCTCTCCCCGCTGATTTATCTATGCTAGGATGAGCAACACAAAATAAAGGATTTGGCGTCTAAAAGGGTGAGTGCCGCTTCTCCTTTTTCCTATATTGGACTCAGTATTGTGTGCCTTATTGAAGGCAACGCCCGCTGCCAGGAGGAGCTTCCAGGTTGCTCCACACTTGTACCCAGATAACCTGTTGGTGCCCGGTTTTCTACATAACTGGAGAATTTATTTATTGGTGTGGTGAGCATCTTGAATATAGTTTTTCTTCACTGAAATGTATAATATTCCTCTTACAGTGATCGTGTGGGGAAGTGGTGATGTTTCTTTACCTCTCGCATGATCAGACTGACAGATGACAGCAGTTAGAGAGAAAGGGCCACTGTAATTGGTCCCTGCATCTATAGCCATGCTGAACTGTCGATGACTGCTGCTGACACGGAGCTGACACTGTGTGTTTTCACAATGACATTTTAAGTCAGTGACGGATATGGCAAGTCATGATGTGGGGAATGACACCCATCATAATGTGCTGTGTGTCATTTGGCATTTAGGGGTTTAATAATTTTTTCTTTAACATAATTTCCAATAATTATAATGTATGCAAGACAGGGTACAAGTTTCAGGGAAAATCTCAAGTTACAGGAGAATTTAAACAGCTAATAATTATTAAAGGGAACCTGTCATGTGAAAGAACTCCATTAACCTGCAGATTAAGGCCGGGTTCACATTTGCACTCGGAACGCAGCATAACAGAACGCAGGCAAATGCATGTGCACTGCGTTCCTATGTTTAACATGGGAATGCATAGTAGCTGCGTTTGGTTGCAGTTGGATGTGCATAATTTGTGCACCCTCCGAACACAGCCTGTTGCATTTTTTGTGCAGTTACAGGTGCTTGATTTATCAGCAAGCGCCTGCAAGTGCACCAAAAATGCATGGATCTTAATGGATCCGCAGTGTCCTCCGCATAACAGCGTAGGAGAACGCTGCGGATCACATTGACATCTCTCCCAGTGGCCAATCAGCAATCTCGGCGGCCGGGAGGAGGAGATCTCTGCCGCTGATCTCCACCTCCCGGCCGCCGCTGAGATCGATGATTGGCTGGCCGGGCACCATACTGATGTGAACGCATGTGGAGAATCTCCGCTGTGTTCACATCAGTATGGCAGCGTCTGCAATGTGTTTGCGTCTGCATGCCCTCCGCATGCAGACACAAACGCAAATGTGAACCCGGCCTGACCTCATATCTGTAGCGTTATGAATAGTGTTTTTCCATGTGACAGGTTCCCTTTACATTACACTTACCTAGTGTTTTAATTAAATTACAAAAGTGTGGGTACACTGACACTAAATAAGATTAACAATATCAGAGCACAGACGTAAATCTGGTCATTTAGTCTATACTTTATACTTTGCTGAAAATATAGTCTTATTTTAGATTCACAATTTCATCTTCACATCTTTAAATATATATCATTAGTATTAGTAATAGAGCCTTTTTTAATCATCATTGCTAAGTGGAAAGCAAATGGAAGGAGTAATTCAGTATCCTTTCCTAGAGAAATAATCCTGTGATTTCTCTTCCCCGTTGCTGTCACTCCTTCTTACGTAATGGAATAGAAAAGTCTATGCCTTTAACATCCCTTTCCTTTAATCTCATTAATGCAGTCTAATAGACTCCTGAAGACATAGCATTGTGTTGACTGCATGATTTAGGGAATGCAGTCCACTCTCGGCCTTTTACCAACGCAAAATGTGTGAGAACTATCTCAAGCTGAAATCTGATGTGATTGGTGAGTGCACATGCTGTAGTAGCGGTGTTAGATTGCTATTTATTACAATTACTGCTATACTGCACAGTTGGCCATAATGCTATTTGGATATCATACTTGAAAGGTATTGAGCGTGTCGACCCCTACAAAAATGTCACATCGTTATACTACACGCGGTGTGTAGTGTGATTGTGATCTTGTGGGCAATAATTTGACTTTGTTTTTTTTAACCTTGATGTGGTACATTACAATATCATATAGATAAGTGAAACATTAAACGTATCGGGCATTTTTCTATTACATTAGGCACGCTGGTTTCAATAAGTGACCTTATATTGTGGTTATATAAGTAAAGGGGATTACTGATGAACTGAAGTGTATAGATTTTCAGATTAGACTAATCAATAGGTTTACTGTAGAAAGTCTATTTGGAGTAATTGTTTAGAAATGTCAGATGTTTCCCACTAGTTTCTTTCAGGTGATCATCTAGGGTACATCAATAGTATGAAAAGAAGTAAAAAAGTCAAATGGAATCCTATTAACTTTTTTCCATCTCAGCATGGTTGCTGAACTTCATTTATCCTGACTGTGTGCATTAATTTAATATGGTAGATTCTCTAAGAACAGACAAGACTTTACTGCGATGTTATCAATATTGTATTGTCATATACTCAGTTATATGATTATTGGATAAGCACAGATCAACTATGCTGTAGTAGACATGATCTGATTTACCTTAAGTATGGTGGGGGTATAAGCATTTCACTGTGCTACCATGCACAGAAGATTAGCCAGAACTGATGAAAAAAAACATTTGATTGGAGGAATTTTTAATTCTTAATAAGTCGATATTATTTATTCAAAAATATTCTTTATTAATATGGTTGCATATGTTTAATGAAATAAGATTTTTAAAGTGGAAATAGATGTCATAAAAATAATTTTCATAAATCAGAGGCCAAATAGTGCAAAAAGGTTTTTAGTTTGTAATACAAATCATTAAAGGAGCTGTCCATTACTAAGACAACCACTTCTCATTCCCTATGTTTGCCCCCATTAAAATAAAAACCATGCTTATACTCACCTCCTCTACCAGCACCATACCAGTTGTGTCGGCGATCACGGTCCTGGGGTTCATATGAGGTTGTTACGTCATGCAAGCCTCATGCTCAATCACAGCTGACTTTCCTCTTCCCACCTTAAGATATTAAAGTAATTATCAGGAAGTCAGTGGCCAGCCGGAGCCGCCTTGTTGATTACTTATACGTCTGAAGGCGGGCAAAGAGAAATCGGCGGTGATTGGTCGTGAGCACCAGGAATGCGAGCGCTAACATCACTGGAATGGCACCGACAAAGGAGGTGAGTATAAGCTTTACTATTTTAATAGGGGAAAACATGGGCAATGGAGAATAAATTGTCTGAGTTGTGGACAACCCCTTAAAATTAAAAAAGCAAGTTGGTTTGCTCATTTTCACTACTGCAAATGATTACCCAAATCTGTGTTTTTTTATGTTAGTGTCATTGTATCTAAATCACAAGGAAGGCATATGAAGAGGTGGATTTGTGGAAAAATAGTACATTGAGTTGATGAGGTATATTTGATATTTTTGTTCTATTCTTTTTAGTTCTTTTTGAAAATATTATAGTTAATGTTCTAGTTGAAGTAATATTAGTAGTTACTTGGAGGAAGAAATGTTTGTGTCATACGTTTTCTTGTATATCATATGGTCTTAGTCCAGAAGTCAGAGTTTCAGTACCTTGGAGAGAACTCATGCAAACAGCTGTGTATCCATGATATCCAATCAGATTACAGTCCTTATTTTCCAAGTTAATATGTAAACTGGTAAAAGCAACCAGATTTTGTGCTGCTCAAATCATTCTATGTACAGTTTTATGTAACGACCCAGAAACGTAGGATAAAACAGGATATTAAGCTCATTGTCAGATATTACAAGTATATGCAAGGCATTTCTGTACATGGATAAGAGTGTGGTAATATATGTTCTATTTAACAGCTGTCACCACATTCACACTGCTTTTGTATTTTGCAATCATAATTTCAACCATATTTCCTACTGACAGAACACTAATGGCAAGTAATTGGACTTAATGGATTTAGTAATTTACACAAAAAGCACAACATCAGGTAAACCTGATCTCTTGCCTAATGTAAAAGTGGTAAATGTCAAGATGTGAACAGTTAAATTCAGCTCTGATATTTTGTTTGTGAAGTAATTAGTCAGCTAACTAATAGCTGCCGTTGCAGTGACATCTATTATTTTGGTAAAATGGCAGACGTGGCTTTGGTCTGCCTTTTCTACTAATTACCTTTTTCCTGGACTCTGTTGACTTCTTATTCTAGACATCAGCAGAATCCGATGTAGGGTATTGGATGCAGTAGGCCAGTAGTCTTGTGATTTCTTTCCATCTCTCCATCTAATTACAGATATATCACAAGATTACTGACCTACTCTATCCAATACCCCACATCGGATTCTGCTGATGTCTAGAATAAAAAGTAAACAGCGCCTAGGAGAAAGAAAAAGTGTGAATTGGCAATGTCCTCATTTTAATGCAGATTTTCTCACACACTGACCAGCACTTTTGTCCATACAATGGCTGCTGGTGGAGAAATATATGACTAGTCTTTAAGTCTCCTCCAATAGTAAACACACACATATGGGAAATGTGTCTATTGAAGAAGGCTGACTGTCTGGTCTAGTCACATGCTCCTCCATCAGCGGCCATCTGATGGACAAAACCACCGTGCAGATTGTGAGGAAAGATGTACTGACAAGACCAAATGGACATCCGCTTTAAGCAATACCATCAAGTAATGTTCAGTAGATCTAAAGAGTGATACAACTACTTTAAGTACCAGTTTGTGATATCCTAGCAATAAGTGTGGCAACTGTGATACTGTAGGTTTTTAAAGTTCAGGAAGACTGCAAACATCACTGAAACTAGAATCCATCCAGAACCACCATTGTGCAAGCTACATGCTAATTTAGTAATTAAAATCTGGCTTTGGCTCTTTTCACATCAGCATTTTCAATGATGTGCAGCCAATCCGGCAGGTGACGCTGCATTTGCCAGATCGGCCGCACTTGCGGCCCGGATCCGGCAAGCCCTATGCATTGTTTATGGGGCTTGCAGTCCAGTGCGGCAAGTGCGGTTCTGCCGGATGCTTGCAGCTTTTCTTTTTCGCAGCCGCAAGTGCCGGATCTGGCCGATCTGGCGTAACCGACACTTGCCGCACTGGACTGCAAGAACCATAGACAATGCATAGGGCTTGCCAGATCAGCGCCGCAATTGCAGCCATTAGGCGACAGATACGATAAATCTGCCGGATCTGCCACACATCAGCAAAAAACGCTGATGTGAAAGGGGCCTTAGAAAGACGTATTGTTGTTTTACTTAGGCCCCTTTCACATCTATGCGTTTGCTGCGTTTTGCTTCATTTGCGTTTTTATGCGTTTTTACCGCAAAAACGCATCAAAACGCATGCGTTTTTGTCCCCATTGATTATAATGGGAACGCATAAAAAACGCATGCAATAACGCATGTAAAAACACATGTACGTTTTCAAAAATGCAAAACGCATGCGTTTTTGCAAACGCAGCTCAAAACGTGCCTAACAACGTTTTGGGATGCGTTGGCAAAAACGCATGCGTTTTGCGTTTTTGCAAACGCACATGCGTTTTTCATGCGTTCCCATTAAAATCAATGGTGACAAAAACGCATGCGTTTTGATGCGTTTTTGCAGTAAAAACGCATAAAAAACGCAAATGAAGCAAAACGCAGCAAACGCATAGATGTGAAAGGGGCCTTAGGCAAACCAGATAAGCCTTTCAAGAATTTTGGCTTTTTTTTCATGAAGCTGCTTTTGTGCCATTTCTTTGGGTAATTTTTGTGCATTTTTGACAGTTTTGGGCGCCAACAGTCTTTTGAAAAGTTTTGTATAATGTTTTTACATCATCTACTGGTTATTTTTTCACTTCATTGAATAATCAAGAAGCCATGTCTATTTTGTATTACAAAAATTATCGTTAACTCACCAAACGTTGAGTGAGTTTCTTTCAGGTGTTTTTTGAGCCTTTCCATTTTCTTGTATTGTAAAGTAGATGGCATCTTTTGTGCGGAAAACACCAGAAGAATGGACATGTCATTTTTTTTAACTGTTTGTGGTTTTTAGAAACCCGAAGTGATTAAAAGCCTTAACATATGATCAGCAAGTAGTTTGACATAGAATTGCATATACGGTATTCATTTTTTTGAGCATTTTCTAATAGGTCTTTCAGATAATCTCCACAGCAGTATCAGCTTGAAAAAGACATAATGTGCATATAGCTTTAGACCTTATTTTCTCAGACAGAGGATGTGTGATTCAACCAGAGCTATGGTGGATGAGGGACTCGGACACCGGGGCTACTGTGTGGGGAGTCACGGATGGTCAGGACCCCAGTGCCGTGCCCTGGCGATCAATTATACCAGATGTTGATGGTAAACGGTGGAGGTTAAAGGGGTTATTTACAGGGGAACGTGACGCCACCTGTAGAGTCCGGTAAGATGGTACCGGCGCTGCCAGCCGGCCACTGAGGTGATGGTTGAGGCAGCTAAGTGTGGTGAAGCTCCCCACAGGTGGAGCTTTACCTCATGGCAGCTATTGTGGTGAGACGGTGAGGGAGGATAGTGATGGTGATGGTGGTGCAGTCCTTACCCCTTCTGCTGATGATGTTGATGATGTAAAGCCCTCCGGGCTGCGGCAGGAAGAATCACAGAAACCAGTTCCAGTTTAACTCTGCTTTACTCAGTACCGGCTGATGGCATAACAAAACATGGTACAGTTTGGTTTTAGGGTGTTGTTGCCAACTCAGGGTTTCTCTTATAGAGTCTCTAGATGTCCTCTCTCTGTCTTTCAGGGTTTACTACTTTCTTTCTCTAGATCTTTCAGTCTTTACCACCTTTGAAGACCTCCCTCGCCAGTCCTACGGTCTGTATCTAGAAGAGAAGGTCTGTCCACTACCCGGTCTGGATAAGGCAACCTGGAGAAAGAGTAAAGAGGCTCTTTTCCAGTACTGCAGTATATGTCTGTCCCTTTTCGTTTCTTCTAGTGTCCTGAACCGGTTTTCAGTCCTGAGGGGAGAGGTACCTTTGTGGCGCTGTCAGCAACCCGGTCCTGTTGGGCCTGCAGCTCGTCGGCTTTGCAGTCAGGGCTGAACTCCTGGCTGCCTCGGTTGTCCGTGTCACCGGTGTCCCCTCAACATGACCAGCTGGCTCCTACCAGCCCTGGCCCGTTGCCTTCTGTCCTGGGTCCCCACATAAAGATGGGGTACCCTCCACTCAGCTGGGCTGCCAGGCCTGACCACTCTGTCTGCCTTCCCAGCACCGTCTGAGGTAAATTGTGAACTGTCACTCTACCTCTATCCTAAGCTCTGCCCCCACACTGTGGAACCTACTATATTACCAGTTCCCCCTATTCTAAGTGGTGCGGTCCTAAGTGAGTGTAAAAATAGACTCCATAAGATTTAAATCCTAACCCAGCAACTTACAATAATATTACATATAGATAATAAATGCAATACCACTCTGTGGCTCCTAGCCACAGGGGCGCCACATATGCAGTAATGGTTCACCATTTATCACTGTTGGTAAAACTATAATAAATTCATGTGAGGTGTTTGCTTAATATATTGCATATTAGATTATGACTATACACCTTTTCTCTGACGATGCCATGGTGTCATGAAAAAATATGACTTCCTGTTATGTGTTCTAAAAATACACTTATAAAATCAGGGGTCGTGAGATGACAAAATGATAGTTTTGAGACGACTAGAAATAATATTCTGGTATATGTTAGAAAAGTTTTTCTAAAGATGTTGTAAGGCCACCAAAACATTTAAAAAAGTCTCAGAATTGTGTAAAATAATTAATTCAGCAATACCTGTTCCCTGCCATGTCCGTTCTAAGACTACCTGGGTCCCCTGAAAGTCTCTGTACTTTTTGCTAGATTAGATGGATTGATGCACCTCAGCCAAATACTGACTACAGCAATGACCGTCTCACCACCGCTGTGACCTGCTGTCACATCAACTTCTAGACTGAGCAGGAAGTACACAACCTGCCTTTGTTTGAATTGGAGCCAATCACAGCAATAAGCAAATATTAGCAGTAGAGCAAGTAATTGAGACTGGCAAGAGGGGACCCAGAAAGCATTGGAATGGGTGTAACATTAAAGTGGTAAGTTGGGCATAATTAGATTTAATATGTTCTGCATTCAGAGAAAAATACACTACCGTTCAAAAGTTTGGGGTCACCCAGACAATTTTGTTTTTCCATGAAAACTCATACTTTTATTTATCAGACATTGACAAGGTTAGAAATAATAATTTTTATTAGAAATAATAATTTTCTCCTTAAAACTTTGCTTTCGTCAAAGAATGCTCCCTTTGCAGGAATTACAGAATAGCAGACCTTTTGTGGGTACTATTTAATGAAGCTGCCAGTTGAGGAGCTGTGAGGCATCGATTTCTCAAACTAGAGACTCTAATGTACCGTATATACTCGTGTATAAGCCGACCCGTGTATAAGCCGACCCCCCTACTTTTGCCCCCAAAAACTGGGAAAACTTATTGACTCGCGTATAAGCCGAGGGTGGACCCCAGCACAGGTATACAACCCCCAGCAGTGTGGTATACAGCCACCAGGAGTATGGTATACAGCCACCAGGACAGGTATACAGCCACCAGCAGTAAGGTATACAGGTCCCCCAGTGGTATACAGCCCCCAGGAGTGAAGTATACAGGCCCCCCCAGTGGTATACAGGCCCCAGCAGTATAGTATACAGGCGGCCCCCAGAGGTATACAGGAGGCCCCCAGAGGTATACAGGCCCCCAGAGGTATACAGGCCCCCCACACTGTGCAGCCCCCAGATGTATACAGGCCCCTAGTGGGGTATATAGCAGGCCCCCAGTGCAGAGCCCCCCCCCACACTGTGCAGCCCCCAGATATATACAGGCCCCCAGTGGGGTATATAGCAGGCCCCCAGTGCAGAGCCCCCCCACACTGTGCAGCCCCCAGATATATACAGGCCCCCAGTGGGGTATATAGCAGGCCCCCAGTGCAGAGCCCCCCCACACTGTGCAGCCCCCAGATATATACAGGCCCCCAGTGGGGTATATAGCAGGCCCCCAGTGCAGAGCCCCCCCACACTGTGCAGCCCCCAGATATATACAGGCCCCCAGTGGGGTATATAGCAGGCCCCCAGCGGGGTATATAGCAGGCCCCCAGCGGGGTATATAGCAGGCCCCCAGCGGGGTATATAGCAGGCCCCCAGCGGGGTATATAGCAGGCCCTCAGCGGGGTATATAGCAGGCCCCCAGCGGGGTATATAGCAGGCCCCCAGCGGGGTATATAGCAGGCCCCCAGCGGGGTATATAGCAGGCCCCCAGCGGGGTATATAGCAGGCCCTCAGCGGGGTATATAGCAGGCCCCCAGCGGGGTATATAGCAGGCCCCCAGCGGGGTATATAGCAGGCCCCCAGCGAGGTATATAGCAGGCCCCCAGCGGGGTATATAGCAGGCCCCCAGCGGGGTATATAGCAGGCCCCCAGCGGGTATATAGCAGGCCCGCAGTGCAGAGCCCCCCCCTCCGGCTGCATTATCTTACCATCCAGCCGCGTCTTCATCACCGCCGGTCCTCGCGTCCATCCTCGCGCGCTGCGTTCCCGGTCTCATGTGACCCGGCGGTCGCAGTCGGATGACGTCATCGCGCCGGGTCACATGAGACCTGAACACAGCGCGAGAGGATGGACGGGAGGGCCTGCAATATGCCCCGCTGGGGGCCTGCTATATACCCCGCTGGGGGCCTGCAATATACCCCGCTGGGGGCCTGCTATATACCCCGCTGGGGGCCTGCTATATACCCCGCTGGGGGCCTGCAATATGCCCCGCTGGGGGCCTGCAATATGCCCCGCTGGGGGCCTGCTATATACCCCGCTGGGGGCCTGCAATATACCCCGCTGGGGGCCTGCTATATACCCCGCTGGGGGCCTGCTATATACCCCGCTGAGGGCTGCACAGTATTGCACGGCTCCCCCTGCCGCTGTGATGGGCGGGGGGAGCCGTGCATATCTAATGAGCGGCCCCATGTGACGGGCCGCTCTGTCAGCAGCCTCCCCCCGCCTCCTCCAGCCTCCCCAGCACCCGGACACAGTCCCCACACACCACACATACCGTATTGACTCGTGTATAAGCCGAGGGGGTGACTTTTCAGCCCAATTTTTGGGCTGAAAAACTCGGCTTATACACGAGTATATACGGTACTTGTCTTGTTGCTCAGTTGTGCAGTGGGTCTCCCACTTCTCCTTCTACTCTGGTCAGAGCCTGTTTGTGCTCTCCTGTGAAGTGAGTAGTACACACTGCTGTAGGAAATCTTCAGTTTCTTGGCAACTTTTCATATGGAATAGCCTTCATTTCTATGGACAAGAATAGAATGTCGAGTTTCACATGAAAGTTCTCTTTTTCGGGCCATTTTGAGAGTTTCATAGAACAAACGAATGTAATGCTCTAGATTCTCAACTAGCTCAAAGGAAGGTCAATGTTGTAGCCTCTCTAATCAGCCAAACAGTTTTCAGCTGTTGTAACATACTTGTACAAGGGTTTTCTAGGGTTTTCTAAACATCCATTCACCTTCTTACACAGTTAGCAAACACAATGTACCATTAAAACACTGGAGTGGTGGTTGTTGGAAATGGGCCTCTATACACCTATGTAGATATTGCATTAAAAACCAGACCTTTGCAGCTAGAATAGTTATTATCACATTAACAATGTATAAAATGTATTTCTAAATCACTTACTGTTAGCTTCATTGAAAAAAAATGTGCTTTTCTTTAAAAAATAAGGACATTTCAAAATGACCCCAAACATTTGAACGGTAGTGTATATAAAATAGATATAAAGTTGTGTTAACACACTAGCATTTTTAGTGCATTTTTGCTGCATATTTGTGCTCCATTTTTACCATGGTTTTATGCTAATGCATGCTAAACCAGCGTTTTTGTTTCTATGCAAAACCTATGTGATACAGGGAAAAGCTGTCCACATACATAGTTTAATTTCTTTGCAGAAACTGAAACATGCATAGATTTTGTGTTTTGGAAAGAATGACATGTAGATACTTTTCTGCAATTTTGCAGTGTTCTATGGAAAAAAATGCAGAAAAACCTCCGCTAAAACGCAGCAAAAACACAGTAAAAATGCACAAAATTTGCAGCAAACTTGCAGCAAAAAACACAGGTTTTCTCCTGCAGGAAATCTGGGTTTACTAGAAACACCTAAGGTTTTGCTGCGTTTTTGCCGGAACAAAACCTTACATTTGTCAGCAGAACCTATAACTCCTTTAAAGGGAATCTGTCAGCAGGTTTTTGCTATGTAAGCTGAGAACAGCATGATGTAAGGGTTAAAAAAAAAGTCAACTGTGCCTCTCTTATCAGACTATGCGTTATTGTTATCTAAACTAAAGGTTTTATTACCTGGTGATTACCATTACAGAGGCAAGTCCGACACACTTTCTGTGGTGATTGACACCTCACTGTCAATGCACAATGTCTATTAACAACCTGGTGTGGACAGGGGTAGCTTTCCCAGATCTGCTCTGTAGTTAAAGCTAAATGCTTTGTTTGTGTCAGAACAGCTGCACCCAGTAATCTAAGTGATACATTGTTTAATTCAGGGTTTCTTTGCTGACATTATGTTGCTGTCAGATGAGGAAGCAAAAACCTGCTGACAGATGCCCTTTAACATTATAGGGGCAGATTTCCCAGCCCTGCTTTGATAATGTCATAATGGTTGCAGCCAGTAATGTATGTGATACATTGTTGAATTCAGGTTTTTTTTGCTTACATTATGTTGCTTTTAGTTGAGTTAGCAAAAACAAGCAGACAGATTCCCTTTAACATTACAGACATCCATGCAGCAGTGAACACAATGTGTACATGTAGATCAATGCATGCTACACCTGTAATTGATTGCACCCTTATCCACATGCCTATGTAAACTATGGTACCCTGAAATATTAGAAAGTTACAGTACTCGCATCAAATGACAACTACTTCTTCATCCCAGAGAAGCCTTTACTGTCACATTGCTGAAAAAGTCACGTTTGAGTGCACGCTGCTGCAAATATGTCACTCACATAGTGGTGGGAGCACGTCGTGTTTCTTTTTGTCCAGGTGTATTGAAAGAGCTCAGTCATCATTGCTCAAACAGCAGCGGCTTATATAAACACTGGGTAATGCTGCTGGAGATTACATGCAGAATGCTGGATCTGATGAGCTCAAATATAAGATAGGCTGTGCAGTATAATATTTGGGATTAGAATCCTAATCTCTTTAGGGAAAGTGTGCAGTATCAGCAGAACAGACCTACAGCTCTATGCAGAAAACTCTGCTCAAGTCATTTTATTCTAACACTAAAACAACTTTTATTGAGTCTTCCACCTTCAATCTTAATCGAGAGATGTGACTTTAATCTCGACAAAAGACAGATTATTCATGAGTAAATGCTGATTGTGGGATTTTGTTTTCTAGAATATCTAATTGTGCTTTTCAGGCAGTCGGTAGATCACTATATGTTTTGCTAAACCCTATATTTCGGAATGGCTAACTATTTGCCATGGCTATTAATGAGAAGGAGCTCTTGCCTTATGTTATGAAGTTCACTGTCCTGTGGTCATACTGACAAAAATGTCATAAATTTCCTTATGGAGCATTGTAAGGATTATACTTAGCCAAGCGTGATGTGTTCTTCCCTCTGCTACCTTTCTCCCTTGGGTGGTGGATTGCTCTTTATCTGCTTTTGGTATGAAAGATTTACATGCAATGGGAGTATTCCCCTCCTGGTTCTGCATGTTGGCTTGTTCTCTCAATGGCTTTTGCCTGACTAGTGATAAAGACTAAGTATGATGAGATAGAATCACTATGTTTTTTGGGTGTAGAATAGTCTAATATTCAGTGCTCAGTGTTTAATGTAGTATTAAGGTATGTAGACAACTATAAAGAACTAAAAAGCCTGGCATATAAACACTATTTCCGAAAAAAGAATTATAAAAAAATGGCCTTATGGCTGGATACAGATCTAATTCTCTAGATGACTGAAGCTGAACATAGACATGAAACAGCTGTTCGGACGGCAGCCATCTCCCACAACTCCACTTTATACATGCCTGTTTAAATCACTCATGTTATTTCTATAGTGAGCAGGATAAGCTTGACGAAGCAGAATAATACTCTTACTTCAGAAAACAAATGATGCTATAAGGTATATATGTAGTCATCTACATATAACATTTTCTACTATAATGATACAACAAACAGAATAAGACTGAGCTACAGAGAGCAGAGGGTGTCAAGAGTCAGATCACTGATGACCTAATTTAGGGATAAAACATACATTTTAATTCTATTACACAGTATAGACAGAATTAAAGGGGTTGGCCACTTTATGTGTAGCTTAGCGGATGTGTTGGGGACATGATTTTAGGGTGCTTACAAATATATAAGTATTACAGGGTATTATTCCTTGACTTTTTCTTTACTGCCATACACAGCTCTCTTGTACCAAAATGCCAGCTACTTCCAATCAATAAACAGCGTTCTCATTAGCAGTATTTTTCAATTGACAGGGGATGATGGACAGATCTGAGAAAGGAGGGAACAGCACTCCCGGCAATCATCAGGGTGTCTTGGTAGGGTCCAAAACTTTAGCCAATAGGAATATATTACCAGGCATTCCAATGAAGTGAAAAAATTCAGGATTTAATTGTACAAAGCAGCATAACCAGTAGAAGACATTTTGGTCTAAGCATAGACCTTCCTCAGTTCACATGCTGCAATCTAGAAAACTGTCTAGTGTTGTGTGAGTATAGTAGAATGCACTGCTGCAAGGAGCGAATTGTCTGGTTTTGCTCCTTTGCACAATAAAGTCCTGAATTTCTTCACTTAAATGGTGTGTCGGGTCATATATTCTGATGTAAAGATCTGGTCACATGTTCCTCCTTCATCAGATAACATTTTGACAAGAAGAGAGCTATGTATTCTGTTTAATAAGACTGGACCAATACAGGAGGAGAACCTGTAATACTTATATATGGATGCCACAAAACCAAGTCCCCAACATATCTGTTGAGTTAAGGTGGCTAATCCTTTTAAAGAATACTTATCAGAAAATATTACCCTCACCAAACCATATGATTATATATGACAGCAACGAGAAATTGCATTTTGAAGTTTGGTTTGTATTGACGATGCACTTCTAGCTTCTCAATCTCAGGCTGTAATTAATGGCTAGCAGCACTCTCCCTGGCTGATTGACAGGTCAATTCACAGGTACATGGTGACTGACTTGCCAATCAACCATGGTACGATGATGGTAGGTACGACATAGAACCGAGACTGAGAAGCTAGAAGTGCATCGTCACACCCCAATGCAATTCCAGACACAACTATAAAATGCAATTTCTGTCTGCTGGAGCAGTACTTTGGAATCATATAGGGATCAACTGGCTTATCATTGTAATAATGCAGTAAGACAAATAATTTTAGCTTGAAACATTCTCATCGTAGACAATATTCTGTGTAATACACTTACTTAGTATTCAGTAGCATTCTTATCTTGAATCACTTCACTGTCTTCCACAGATTGCTACATGAGCCACGTTATGTTTGCGTGTAGGCATTTAATAAATAAGTATAGGCCCTTTGAAGGAAAAATAAGACTTGGTAATCTATTTCAAACTTTGATAGCTCCTTCCAAAAAATTGTGCAACCCAAACAATTCTTCTAATTGTGGACAACTGTGATACACATTGCGGATGATGCTACGATTGGGTGTAAAACCGCTCTTAAGTGAATTGATGACAATGTGGTTAAGAAAAAAGTGAAAAATCTTGCAATCCTACACGATTAGGCATGCATTGTGAAGGAAATGTTAGAGACTGTGACACTCATTAACACTGCAAAGGAAACTTGGTACAGAGAGTGTTAGTTACAGTAATATAAGATGTTTCATGGAAAGCAATAGCTTCTTTTCACCTTGTGTATACAATTAATAACAGGAGTTTTCAGTTACACATCCCTGTCCCGCTTTGACACAATGGATAAATGGCTCTCGGGCAAGAACACAATCACTATGTTCAAGTATCCTTGTACAGGTGCAATTCAGAGCGAAAATATAGTAAGCCGTTGCGAGGCAGGATTGTATAATACTTCATCACGTTCCTCATAGTCAAATAATCCCTCTTGATTATAAACAAGACGCTGGATAAGTAGAGAGGAGTTGAATTGGACATTGATTGTATTAGGTGTAACACTCTTTGTTTAAACCCTTTCTTATTTCAATGACTGTTATTGTAACAAGCAAATGATAATGTAAACCGTTTAATGATATAAACATCAGACCCAGGAAAGCACAGTATTAACATAAAAACCACAAACCAAGTTGCATTAAAATGTTTACTCTGACTGCAGAGGGATTAGAGAAATGTTTGTGCTGGGTCTTAGAGCATGCAAATATTGGATATTGCTATTAAATTATGTATTTGAGGAGAAGCTTAAATCTAAGATCTGTTTTTCTACTTATGCATTCTGAATGCTACATTTTACTTCTATTTAATCATCAAAATCTGATGCTGTAGTCATTGACCAAGGATAGAAAAGGCTAAATAAAAATGTGCCATGTCAGCTGAGCTGTCTCTTCTCTTTTCTACAGCACAAATTGAAGTGATACCATGCAAAATTTGTGGAGATAAATCTTCCGGAATCCACTATGGTGTCATCACTTGTGAAGGCTGCAAGGTAAGAGTTAAGACGAGATGTGAAGGTAAAATATCTTACGAGCGTGTGTGTATTTGGTACATTAACTTAGGTTTGAACGCATTTCTGTATAAAACCAAAACTGTGTATATTATACATATGAGTATATAAAGCATTTATTCGTCACATATGAAGAATTAATTAGCTCACATGCATTCATTGATTTTATTAGAGATTTACGCACTATGTGTAAAAAATCAGGCCTCATTCAGACGTCCGTGTTGCACATACGTGTTGTATTTGTTTATTTCATAGATACAACACGTACCCAATATAATCATTGCGATATTCACATGGCAATGTGTTTTCACAAAGTTTTCACTTTTTTTCAGTAGTACGGATGACAAGGGCCAATACAAGTCTATGGCTAGGGCCACGTTTGCGTTGGTTTTTTGGTATGCCGAATCCAGCATAGAGCAGCATGATGACAGCATTACTGCAGTGTTACCGTATCTTACTGCCATAGAGTAGTATGGATGATGGAAGCCGAAGCGCCTGCAAACGCGAGCACAAAAGGTGCCTGTGTTTCAAATTGGGCGCTATTTACAGTGGACAGCTGAACGCAACAAGCGACATTCAGCCTTTGTGCTCGCGTTTGCAGGCGCTTCGGCTTCCATCATCCATACTACTCTATGGCAGTAAGATACGGTAACACTGCAGTAACGCTGTCGACATGCTGCTCTATGCCGGATTCGGCATACCAAAAAAACAACGCAAACGTGGCCCTAGCCTGATATGCTGTGAAAAACATGTACAGCACATGGATGGCATCAATGTGTCCCCCCTGTGCTGTCAGTATTTAACATAGCAAAGTATAGGAGAAGCTTTGTAAGTTATTTATCCATCCATGAAAAACAGACCCATGGATTGTACCCTGAGGACACACTGATCCAAAACACTGGTAGCACAGGTACCATTATTTACTCATGTGTTTAAATAAAGACGTGTGAATGAGGCCTAAGTGATGCACCAACATTTTGTTTTTATTGTGTGTATATATTTTACATTAATAAATGAAACTTTAATGTCAGCTCACCTTCGTCCTCTTGTATTCCAACTTCCCGTGCTGCACAGACTGCACTGGAAGGCGTACTGGCAGCAGAGAAAATACGTAGTGTCCATCGATGCAAGGAAGGTAATGCCATGGAGATAGGATGGAAAGCCATAATCATGATTAAGGCTATCTAACAACTGAATTGTGTCAGTTTGTTCTTTACCCCCGAGGCTTTTTTCTATGGACTACATGAACGCTTACTGCTGTTTATAATTTGAAATAAATATGACATTTTATCCATCCTATCTCTGTGACATTACCTATCTTGTATTGCTAGACACTTTAAGGGCCACGTCACACGCATCAATGTAATGAACGATTTTGTTAGCGATCACATGCACGCGCGATCGCTAACAATATCGTTCAGATCGCTGGTGAGCTGTCACACAGGCAGACTCACCAGTGATCAATGGACCAGAGACATTGTGGAAATTATTTAAATATCGTTTCCACGATGTTTTGCTCCCGCTGCCAGGCTGCGGTAAGCGGGAGCAGGCTGGTCTCCAAGGTAAACTGTGGGTAACTAGGCAGCATGTGCTGTCTAGATACCCGATGTATACCTTGGATACCAGCCGGTAGAAGGCTGGTAACCAAGGTATACATTGGATCTAGCCAGCGCGCGCTGCCTAGTTACCCACAGTTTACCTTGGAGACCAGCTCCCAGCGCTTGCAGAGAGGCGCTGGAAGCTGGCTTATCGGTCATCTCCCGGTGTCACACGCAGCGATGCTGCGTGTCCACCGGGCGACCAACGATAGATTTGAGGTCCTGCCCTCAAATCAAGCGATGAACGATCAGCCAACAGTAGTGTCACACGCAACGATGTCATTTCGACATCGTTCAAGTGTCACAGAACACGTGACTTTTGAACGATATCAGCAACGATATCATTACGTGTGACGTGGCCTTCAGTCTCTTCTCTATATCCTTTACAATCTATTTACTTATAGCCATACTGATACTCTAAGAAGTTCAAGTGAAAAGTTAAATGTATAAAGAATTTTCAGCATGTTTTAATCATTCAATGGAAAACAATAAGACCATGGTCCCAAAAATGATAAATTCTGTGTTTTTCTGCATTTTTTTTATGTGCAGATATTCTCCTGTGTTTAAAGGGAGCCTGTCACCCCCTTTGGGCATTTTAAACTATGCCCACCAGCTTAAACATGATGTAAATGGGGTTCTTGTAACCCCTCTATGTGCCCAGATGTCCCCCTCATACCTGAGAAATCAACTTTTATACTCTGCCTCACTGTATCCTAAATGGTCTGGGAGGTATGCTCTCTGGTCCCGGTGTATAAGGTCCTCGCCGCCCCTGCCAGCAAAACCCACCTTGCATTTTCAAAATTGCCGCCCCTCCTATGGATGGCCGCTGAGTGACAGGAGCACTCACGCCTGTGCAGTGGAGCAGGTCACCGTGCTCCATTGAAGATAGTGACAAAGACTCACAAGACTTCACAAATCTTGCGAGACTTCATCACTATTTTCAATAGAGCACGGTGACCTGCTCCACTGAGTAAGCGCAAGTGCTCCTGTCACTCAGCTCCTCCTCTATTGGCTAATCCCAGCTGACAACTGCCTGTTGCCAGGCAGATTTAATCTTTCTGCTGCCTACTTATACTACTTTATTAAACATCCTATATTATATACTACATAACATTATACCAATACATATGCATTACATTTTACAGAAACACTTTACATGCAACATTATATAACATTGTTGTCAACATCTTTGAGAAGAGGGGCATAATCACCCTCTTACACTATGATGACACAAAAATAAAATGTTGTGTCTCTTAGAATTAACAGAAGTAAAACGAGAGCATAAAAATGTAAAATCACCCGGACATTAAGGGATTATTATTATTCTATGCTATGTACAAGATACTGCCTATAGACACATTTCATCAATACTGTTATTTTAACAGCTTTCATTGTACTGGAGCAGTTTAGGGATGATTTAATATAACCCCATTAAATCCCCAACACCCCAAAAAAGGCAAACAATAAGAAAATTATGCCATATCCATGATTTTTTTTAATGGAAAAGAGACTTAAAAATAACATCACACAAAAAGCACAATCAAAATAGTAAGCAGGGAGAACAGAAGAATTCATAATAAATAAAATAAAGTGTAAGAAAAATGAATAAAGACTAAACAAGTTAGTAACATAAGGATACATGTCAAAAATGAGAGACGGTCAATAGCAAAGATACGTAATAGAAATAACTCACTATTGAAAATGAGGTGGCTTTAACCCCTTAAGAAAGGGGCGGTTTTTCACTTTTGCAGTTTGTTTTTTTCCTCCCTTCAGAAGTGAAAATTATTTAATATTTCTGTCGATATAGCCATGTAATAGCTTGTGTTTTGCTGGACAAATTGTACTTTTGAATCACGCCTTCTCTTCGTTTTATCATATGATGTAATGGAAAACTGGAAAAAAACAAGTGTGGCGAAAAAAATGTTATGGGTTTTTCATCTACAGCATTCACAATACTGTAAAACTTGCCCGGCAGTATGATTCCCTAAAATAGTACAGTTACACAGATTCTAAATTTATATAGAATTGCTGTATCTAGCAGAATTCACTATCTTCTATGAACACCAGCCACAAGCCACAGGAGTACTGTGATGACAGATACAGGGGTCTTCAGCACATACCTGGCTGTCATGAAAACCCATCTGAGTCCCGCGATCGCTTTGTGGGCACACCGATGAATGGTTAGAACAGCGTGCCCTCCTGCCAGTGCACATTAAAGAGATTAACAGCAGCATTTAACAGGTTAACAGCTGCGGATGGAGCCCTGCTCAATGAGCTGTTAGGTACCGTTACACACAGAGATATATTACTGGTTGCAGTGAAATCATGGACACATTGTTCTATTTTGTTGCCATGTACAATGGAACAATGTGTCCATGATTTCACTGCAACCAGTAATATATCTCTGTGTGTAACGGTACCTTAAGGGTAGGAGATTGCTGAACAATTCATCCATTTCGCTGCCAGTAAAGATGTAGGCTTGCCTTAGGGAGCCCTCATTAAAGGTAGGGAAACAACGTATGACAAACTAGTACATCATAAGTCATTAAGGGTTTAAACACTGACCAATTTCTCGATAATAAACGGATACACATGCCTGTTGTAGTGTGATAATAGGACTGTAAATGTAAGCAGTTCAATGAGTGACTGAACTCATATTAATTAATAAGATTCAATAAACATATACAGACCTGTGGACTTATTGAAAAGCATATTCTTGTTCCCCTACTACCAGGCCTTTGGAGTTGGAGGAGTCAGAGTCGGTATAAAATGGACCTACTCCGACTCCTAAAATATATATTAAATTGGGCAGAATGTGCTGAATATTATTATTATGAATTATTATTATGTTCTATCTAAATAGCTTGATTATTGTATCATAATAATGATTAAAAGCCTGACGTTCTTATTGTACTACAATAAATTTATAACTTAAACTTAAAGCCGTGTATGACGGAGGCGGAGTCAGAAAACTGAGGCGTTGGAGTCGAAGGTTTAGCTTACTGACTCCACAGCCCTGCAGACTATGCATGTTGACAAGCTTTTAGTGAGTCTCTACTTGAGGTCCAGTCCTTGAGGAAGTGGCACACAAAACATGTATTGAAGTCCATGACGAGGGGAAGGCAAATTTCATTCTGACCGCAGACCTGTATATGTTTATTTAGTACTAATTATACCGTGTGAATACAGTCAGACATTGTCAGATTGCTTACATTAACAGCCCTATTCTTCGCTTGTCATCATTTTACATAGGCGGCCTCTAATTATCAGCCAATGACTATTTTGTAATGCCACTCTATTTCCAATAATCAATTACTTTTATTGTGTATTTTTGTGCTTTACCATATCTCTTTTTTTGTGCATCCTCATCTTATTAATTGTGGGTTTATTAATATGTATTACACTTTATCTTTATATTTTGAATTCTTCAATTCTCTCTGCCAACCATATTAATTATGTTCTATGTGTATGTTGTTTTTAAGAACAAACTTTTATCAATTTTTTTATTATGTAATTAGACAAACAATGCAATAGTGGCTGTAAAAATGAAAACATATTTTTTTCATTTTTGCCTCTCTGTTGCAGAGATATTTGTAATCAAGGTTTTGGCACATAACAAGTTAAGTTTTGTCAAGTGCAATTGGCCATTCTCAGACAGTTTTCACTGAGGGCGTATACTTCTTCCTCCTGTATGAGGTTGACCAATCATTGTCAGCAGCAGCACTCAGGAGAAAGAAGAACATGCCCCCACAATAGCTTAGGATAGGCTTTCTCTTGTGTGAGGCATTCAACAGACAACCCTAACTCACTGCAGAGCAATGACAATTTGTTGTGAGCATAGCAGACCTCAGTGTTATTACGGACACCTTTGAGCTTTTTGTCCTGTCAGTCCATGGTGGAAGAGCGCAGTACAGCTGAGTTTAGCTGTGTCACATTACAAACCTTTCTATCAACTCTGCTCTCATAGTGTTGCTAATTCACTATAAAGCAGTGTCTGTTTTACATGGCTTAGGACAACAAAGACTTATCAATGTTGCTTAGCTTGCAAATTTGCTTAGCATATGAGTGTAATGTATAGTGTAGGGTATCCTTATGGTATGTAATGCCCTAGTGCAGTGATGGCGAACTCCAGGCCTCGAGTGCCACACACAGTCCAGGTTTTCAGGATTTCCTTACAGTTTGACAGTTGGTAATTTGATTGCCAACTGTCAAATGCAATGGAAATCCTGAAAACCTGGGACTGTGTGTGGCACTCGAGGCTGGAGTTCGCCATCACTGCCCTAGTGCTATGTATGATTGATCTTGATATTGAATGTACTATATTTCCCCCTGAGCAGTGACACATCACAAGTACTGTTCACACATCTCTGCTGCTAGTATTTAGTGGGTCTCCGCTAAATACTTAGCTTTTTTCAGTGAAGCGGAGATGCGTGAGCGTCGCCGCTTCCTGGTGACGCAGCCCCTGGTTACCCGATGTTGATCGTGGTAACCAGGTCACACATAAGGCTGCCTAGTGTCCACTTTCCCAGAGCGGATAGGGAAACGCTGCTAGCAGCGGTTCCCTGTCCGCTCGGCTTAAGCAGACACTAGGCAGCCTTATGTGTGACCTGGTTACCACGATCAACATCGGGTAACCAGGGGCTGCGTCACCAGGAAGCGGCGACGCTCACGCATCTCCGCTTCACTGAAAAAAGCTAAGTATTTAGCGGAGACCCACTAAATACTAGCAGCAGAGATGTGTGAACATGGCCACATTGTGTGAATCTATTGATGACTGATTGTAATAAATATTATTTTCACTCAAAACAAAGACTTCTCAATAATAGACATAATTGTAATTCGACATCAATATTATAGTTTATGTGATGTGCGTGGTGTCAGGAGAATCTTTTCTCTTAACCATATTTTAAGAGAAGGTTAGCAAGAAGTAGGTCAGACCAGCTGCTCCACCTATCAGATTATGTAAACTTTATACACCTCTTATGCAGCTCCTGAAAAAATGAGAGCAAAGTTAAGCCGAACCTGAGATTAGATTGCTCTTGGAGGTAACAGACATCGTTGCAGAGTTGTACAAGAAATGCAGTCTCTTATTTAATGTGCTAGAATTGTTTCATTTAGGTAAAATGAATTTTTTAAGCCGTATGTGTCTGCTTGTTGATAGATTGTAGGATAGCATCCATCAAATATATAATGGGTCTACTTGTGGTGGGGTCTATTGAACAGCATTGTGATTTAAATATTATTGTTCATACTTATTTTTTCTGATCAGATCAATTGCACTTGGCAAATAGGATAATACTCTCACCAATACCAAAAACAGCAGATGTACCCGGTACCTTTCCTATCATGATATTATGAAAGGGCGTTAAATTAGTACAATAATCCCCAAATTATTGGCCGTAAAATTTTACTTGTAAAGGAAATCTCTCAGTAGTTTTTCAATATGTTAAGCTGAGAACAGCATGCTGTAGGGGTTGAGAAACAAAAATCAACTATGCCTGTCTTATCAGGCTGTATGCTATTGTTTATGTAAACTAAAGGCTTTATCACCTGGTGATTACCATTACTGGACTACATTGTCACGTACACGGCGGTCAGACACGCCGTCTATTGTGATTGACATCTTATTGTCAATGTAAAATCTTTATTGATAGTCTGGTTTTAGCAGTCACAGCTATCTCAGCTCTACTGCATGCTTTGCTTGTGTCAAAATGGCTGCAGTCAATAATTTATGCAATACATAATTGGATTTAGAGACTTTTTGCCTACATGCTGCTCTCAGGAGAAGTAGCAAAAACCTGTTTACAGATTCCCCTTCATTTTAATCTTGACACTATGATAAGTAACTTGTCCTCTTTTCAGACTGCAAAGTCCATCTGCAACTACCAACAGTTACGTACAGAATGATAATACTGAACTTATATCTGATTTTCCATTTAGTGAAATTCTCATGAATTCTGGGTAGAAAAATGGTGATTTTGCTATTAAATTAGAATGTAAAACTTGTATTTCTAAGATTAAAGATTTTGTAAGATTAAAGGCTGATGGTTATGTGATAAGTGTGGGCAGCAGTTTAGAAAATTGCCTTTGGTGAGATTAAAGTGCAGATAAGTACGGGAATTATATTAAAACTTAACAAAAAGTTAGGTTGACAAGAGAAATGGATGACGAGTCTGGCATAAGAGAAGTATGACAGTTTTGTTCAACTTAACATAAAAAGTGATGTCTTTTATAAAGGCTCTACATTTTTCATTATTGCCATATTCTGTGCATTTTATATATTGTGCCCTGTAAGCAGGCAAATTCTGGCCTGGGAGAGACTGATTATAGTGTTCCTTAGTACGATTATTGTCGCAGTTTGATCCCAAGGTCAAAATACTACAATTTAACAAATAATGCCAATAATTCTTGCATTTTACATTTTATTAGGGCTGGAGTTGTGAGTTGTGTATAATAGCCTTTTTATCCTAATCTCACCTGAACGTGAGCAATGCCAACAAGATTGAACTGACCGGAAGTGGCAGCTACCAGCCAGTCAGGATGAGCGTTGTTGTCATGTGTTATCAATGCATTGTGCTGGCTGTGATTGACCACCACTTATGTTATTAAAGTTATTCAAGAGAGAAATTCTACAGTCTGAAATCAGCTGATAAATAAGCAAAACACTCATCAGGTGAAATTACCTTTCGAGTTGCAAAAAGGTTCATCATTCACAACAGCGTATCATCCTGTGGATACAGGGCCTGCACTAAATAAAGGCAGACAATTGCGCACTGGATGATCTATTGCTGATCAATCAGTGCACTATCTAACCTGTGTAAGCATGTTGCAGCACATATGTTGCGAATAGTGTTGTCTATGTGCACCTTTATGGTACATTTACACGCGGTCACAGGAAGGTAGGAACAGGCAGGCATCGGACACAATTGTGCCTGTTGCCTTGAAAGGACCACGATGTGGCGGTGTGTAAATCAGGACTTTCCTTCCTTCAGGGAAGACACAGGAAGAAAGTCCTGAATTACACGTACCACATCGTGGTCTTTTCAAGGCAACAGGCACAATTGTGTCCGATGCCTGCCTGTTCCTACCTTCCTGTGGCCGCGTGTAAATGTACCATTAGAGGTAACACAAGTATGTGTCTAATTACTTTTGTGTGGTATTTCTCTAGAAGAAACAAAGATTCAAACGAGTTAAACCGAATCTGAATCCTTATGTACTACCAGTAGACATCATGTCACTGTTTGTCAGTCCTCATTAACCCTTTAAGAACCAGGCAATTTTTTGTTTTTGCGATTTTGTTTTTTTTCTCTCTTTATTCCAATAGTCATAAAGTTTTATTTTTCCCTTGATATAACAATTTAGGGCTTGTTTTTTTGCGTTAGAAGTTGTACTTTTGAATGATTCCATTCATTTTATCATAAGATGTTACCGGGATAAAATTCCAAGTATGGCAAAATAGCAAAAAAAAAGTGAAATTTGTAAAAAAAAAATTTTAAAAACATTAATGTTAGCGTAAAACCGACCTGGCAGTATGTTTCTCCATGTCAGTACAATTATGTAGTTACCAAACATGTATAGTTTTATACATGTATAAAGTTTTCAGGATATGAAGCTGTTAGGGATTTTTTCTGGCATGAGCCAAGTTTTTTTTTTGATAATTTAGCTTTTATCTGCAGGGAAAGAACCGGGCTCGGTGTGTGAGCCCGCTTCTAAGGTAGGGAAATGACTGGTGATGGACACAGTACATTATAAGTTGCTAATTGGTCAAACCCAGAAATAGGCAGAATTCTAGAATATTTTCCTGTGAATCAAAGTCTATCAGCGCATTTTGCCCACAAACAGTTAATTCCTAGCACAAGTATGAAAAAACAAGTTTTGGCTACACTTGTTAACAACCCTACCTAAAGATTTGTCCAGGAAAAACTATTGAAGAGCTAATAGTACAGTGGTGTTCTGTCATCAGACGATAGGTTATCATTATGAGATTGGTGAGGTCTGACACCCAACACCCCAATCTGTTCAGATGTAATCGGTCAAAACCTACAAGCATCTCCTGCATTAGTTCAGTCCTGGACAACACCTTTAAGTATATCTCTAAAGGTACCATCACACGCCGCAATCTCGCCTGGACATCTGAAAGGCGATGTGTCGCCCCGGCGAAATCGCCGTGAAATTGCCTGACGGTTGGGCGATTTCGTGGCGATAAATCGCCCTCGGCCGTTGACTGATTCCTAAACAGTGCACAGTAATCAGGCGCAATCGGCAAGGTGATATTTTCGTGTTTTGGCGTGTGACAGGGTGAAAGTGATGGAAAGAGCGCTTACTGTGATTTCCGCACCCCGTCTGAGATGATTGGTGTGGGCTACTGTGTTCCCATTGGCTGTCAGTTGACACCGTGCCATATTTGAAGAGCTGTCCGTTCAGCACCACACACATCTTCAGCTATGCAACCGTCCGCAAACTCAGTGCAATTATGCGCGCCATTGAATAGCGCAAGTTATGTTGTCCGCGTCTATTAAGTTGCACTGTGTGGAGTATAGTGCCACACATGACAGCTCAAATGTTGGGCTACACATCGTAGATGGGTGCCATGGGCCACGCACTACTATCACCCTACGTGTGTGAATTTGGTGACGCTGCTGGGTAAATTCTACTGCTCCCACTCCGTGGACGTCTACCTTGTTAGCGCCCTGAGCAGGCTGACCAATCGTAACGCAGTTGTGTTGTCCAATGAGCGTGTATGGGGCGCAGTGTAAACCACTGAGGCACGCCTATCTCCTCGCCACACCTGAACATGTATGCCCACATTACCTTTCAGCTTGCGGCGTGTGAAACGGCGATGGAATGAGGCAAGATTGGTTCCGCTGTAGGTGAGGCGATTTTTGGAGCGACACATTGCCTTAGCTTCAGAGTGAAATTGTGACGCCGCCATCTGCGATCTGAGGCGGGCACGAAAACGTGAGCGTACACGTCATATCGCCACACATCGCCAGGTGAGATTACGGCGGGTGACGGTACCTTTAGACCTGATGAGGTTTCTGTACCTAATTCGAAATTCATGTCACAATGACTGTACAATCCTTTTTGAAAAAGTAAACTCAATCACTGCCCACCTAGCCTGATTGACAGCTCCTCAGTCAGGCATACTTGTAGTAAAAAAATGTCTTGGTTGGTATTTTACGAGATATGAAGAATAATACCTACCGTATATTAGATCGATAGGGTTACATTCCTGGTTCCAGCACCTATCAGCTGATTAAAGGGGCTACAATTATCTGGCACGTGTTGCAGCCTCTTTTAAAGATTTGTCAGCAAAAAACCCTTTAGAAAAATGAAATAACTTCCATATTTATTATATTGCATATAGGGAGAATTAATCAAGATTGGAGTTTCATATCCCAGCCTTGATCATATATCCCACTGGAGTAAGGTGCACTAAAGTTAGGAAGAATGGAAAAACTTAATGCATCTTTGGACTATCCATGCACAAATAATGAAACTATAAACCAGTTTTCTATAACACATTTTAGCAACATTATTGAGCAACAGTTGGCTATTGCCCCTTTTGTTATGCCCCCACTGACATTTCAAGGCATAACAAGTGCATTTCTTGTTTTATGTAAATTCATCTTGTGCCAAAGTTTGCAACCATTAGACAGCAGAACATGGGTTAAGAGGGAATAATAATTTTTCACCATGGTCGATACAGATCAATATAATATCAGAGCTCCTAAAGGTGAACCACATTCACATTAAATATTTTACTTGTTCTTGGCCCAATCTTTCAGTGTATGACCACCTTTACATATATGAGATAAAGATTCTTCAAACCGATATGTGAAGTTCTTATCTATATAGAAATTGTGGCATATTGCTCAACACTAGTGATGAGCGAGCACTAAAATGCTCAGGTGCTCGGTGCTCTGGCCGAGCATCTCAAGATACTCATGTACTCGGCCGAGTACCGAGCCCAATGTAAGTCAATGAGTGACAGGCTCCGCCCACAGACTTCCGGTTATAAAACGAGTATTTCTGGGAAAGGGCGGGGGGGGGCTTTTTTAAATCACCGCAACATATAACACCTTGCTGTGGTCCCCAGAGGGATCCTAACAATCAATCTGCTCCCTGTGTGGTGCCAGCTCACTGTGTGCACTGAAGGGAGCAGTGTATGTGTGTCAGATTGCTAATTATTAGCGAGCAGTCCGAGCATCTCGGTGGTACTCGGTGCTCGCCGAGCATCACGAGTACCGGGATACTCGTGCGAGTAACGAGTAGCGCAGAGCATACTCGCTCATCCCTACTCAACACGATATAGAAAATTACCTCATCTTTTCACTTTACTGTCATGTTTTAGACAAGACATATATTTTCCATGAAGGTATGGATTTTATCCAGTATTATATTATATATGATAATATATCATAATAAATATATATGTATAGATAATATAATTTTGTAATACGAGTAGTAAATAATATGCATATATGAATATATACACATATATATATACTGTAATTTAATATATTTTATAATATATATAAATAATATAATAATATTATATTATTTATCATTGGGAAGTATTGTTCCTCTTGTTAGCAGTGGAGTGCCTCAGTCAGACACTGCGTATCAATGTTTGATTATAAAAGAATACACCTTGTTAAAAGTGATAAATTATTAAAAAGACACCCCCGACAAAAATGTTATCCCTAAAACTTTCTAAACATGCCTGTAATGTATTATAGATATGATAAAATACTTACCAATTCCTGACTCGTCTAGTTTCCAGCTTGGCTCTAGTCCTGTTTTGGGTCACTTGAGCGCTCCGCTCCTTTGCCAGTTTATACAGGGACTTCTGTGTTGTTACTTCCATCAATATAAGCCTACCTATAGACTTACATTATAAAAACAATTAACGGTCCACACATGAACGCCTGTGCAACTTAGCAGGGTTGATTTGAAGTCATGACAGGACCCAGAAGAGAATCAGCTCAATGCTGCAACTATAGAAGACAGCGATTGGTAAATATTTTAATACAAATACACAACATTGAAGATATATTTAGAAAGAATTAGGGGATATAATTTTTAACATCTAAGGCTGCTTTCACATCAGCATTTTTGTACAATTGCGGCAGATCCAGCAGTTGTGCCACATCTGCCGCGTAACGGCTCACTTGCGGCAGGTCCCATTCATTCCCCATGGGACTTGCAGTCAGGTGCGGCAAGTGCGGTTTTGCCAGATCCGCAGCATTTTTTTGACTTGTCGCAAATGCCAGATCCGGCAAAACCGCAAGTGCCTCACCTGACCGCAAGTCCCATAGGGAATGAATGGGGCCTGCCGCAAGTGAGCCGTTACGTGGCAGATGGGGCAATACTGCCGAATCTGCCACGATTGTACAAAAACGCTGATGTAAAAGGAGGCTAACTCAGTTTAGTTATATATTGTCAGGAGTAACAAGGGAAAATTTTCTAAAAATTGTCTAGAAATTTTTCTTATCTGGAATAAATCATTGTTAACTGATACCAGGTCTTTAATTTCTTAATTTACACTTCTACAATGTCCCAATAAACTATTTTTCTATATTATACCAGATGTAGCCTTGGTAATGAATTAATTTTCTTTCACTTTTCACAAAATCTAGGACATTTTTTGTGGACTTGGTATAGGTTGGTGAAAACTCTTAACAGCTCCTTCCTCTGTGTGTTCTCTGTTTGCTCTTTTTGCATCATTACCTAATTGCCTAAATCATGTAATATTAGTGCAGTACAAAACATAGCCTTACTTACCCTTCACAAAACTATGTGCTGTAGGCTGCTCCAGCCGAGCCATGCCACCATCACAATAAAAGTCAATGACACACTTTTCAGAAGTAAACTCCTTTTAATGACAGAAACATAAAGTATTAAAGCTAACAAGCAAAGCCTTGTAATTGGAAGAGAGGGAAAACAAGTAGTACCACTTAAACTGATGGCGTATTAAGAAGCAATCTGTAAAATGGCTTTAGAAACAAACAAGAAAAAGCTAGAGGAGATGTAAAACCGTTACAACTGTTATAAACGGGAGGATTCCACATATCACAATATAGACATAGAATATACGATGGTAGCATAATGGCGTGTAAATGTTCTCCAGTGGAGAAAGGTTGGAAGCTGCTGTGATATATCACAGATTTTACTGGTTTAGCGGGTAAGCCATGAGGTTGTACTTAGTTATTTTACTGTACTAGGTCATGGTTAATGAGGCTATGGTTTTCAGTATAATGCTGGCTACAGTAGATAGAACAGACCTTAAAGCAGAAACAAGTTTGATGTATAAACTTTGTTAAGAAGTACTTTAAAAAACTAAAGCTCCAAGTCTATGGTTCCTCCTCATTTCCAAACTGCACTACTTCTATCATCACAGTAAAGTCTCTGATGGCGTAGTTCCCATAAATTGTGTCAATGTTATCAACATTCATCTACCCGCTGTTGGCAGGATTATTGACCACAGTACACCAAGAGCTTTTCCTGCCATACTCGTTAAACTTATTATTGCAATGTATTTAATATCTATCTATACAATTACTTTGTGGCATTTGTCATCCACCTCTGCCGTCAGGATGTGGCAGCCATATTTGCACAGTGAAATGGTCCATTGCACAGTACCACCAGCAGTGCCGCTGACTACCGCAACCGATGATACCCACAATCAATGCCAGGAACCGCCGCCTACAGCCCATCACTTACAACCTGCCGCACAATACGCCACAGTAAGTTCGCATGCAGGTACCCAGTACCAGAAAGTGCACAGGGAGCACAGAAAGTGCACATGGGGCACATAGAGCACATTGTGGTGTAGAGACAACACAGGAGGGCAGAGAGAGAGCACAAGGGGGAAGAGAGAGTGCAGAGGGGGCAGAGAAAGTGCACTGGGGCAGAGAGAGAGCACAAGGACAGAGTGTGATAGGTGTACAAATATGGTGCCCATTGGCGGTACTGGCACATTGCGAAGTGATGGTACCACAGCCGCCCGCAACCTCAGCCGCCCACAACCTACGCCATCCAAAACCTCTGCCACTGACATATCACTGCCTGAATAAGTGCGCATGTGTATACCCGGCGTGCATGCACACTTAGTCAGGCGGCTGCCATCTTTGGACACCAGATGAGGGAGAGAACACAAGGTGGAGAGATAAAGACAAGAGGAGCAGAGAGAGCGCACAGGGCGGCAGAGAGAGTGTCCAGGGGGACAGAGAGAGTGCACAGGGTGGCAGAGAGAGCACACATGGGGGGAAGAGAAGTGCACCGGGGGAGGGGTGAGTGCACAGGGGTGGAGTGAGTGAACATGGGGAGGGGAGAGAGCGCGCAGGGGGGAGAGAGCGTACAGGGGAGACAGCTGAAAGGAGAGCACAGAGAGGAGAAGACAGCACAGGAGGAGACAGACCACATATAGGGTGGAGAGCAGACAGGTGGAGACAGCTCAAAGCAGAGAGTATATATGATCACTTGTGCCTGAGGCCTCCAATATGTGGGGCGAACAACACAGACACTACGAGCCCATATGAATGGCCACAGGCACAACACCAAAATGGGTTTCTTAAGCACAGTATATCCCGGCATCTTTGTCTAAAACACAATAAGCAATTCAATATTACTGTGACTCCTATTGAGCAAATACCATCTTACTGTATTAATAGAGTGAAAAAGTTAAACAGAAAAGAATCCTTTTGGATTTTACGTTTCAGGACATTATACGCAAAAAGGTTAAATGATGTGGTTGAGGGAATATAAAACATACAATCTAATAATCCAGAAATGTGTATACATTTTATGGATCATTTTTAAAATATGTCAGTATAACTTTTACATATGGTTTCTATTCAGTATATATTTTTAATGGACATATATACATACAGACATGGACAGCCTTGTTTAATAATGTTTTTTATATATTTTTTTACATGAGCAATACCCTTTTTTATGGTTTTAAAGCGTTTTGGATATTGTATTATATGTTTGTATGTTTTCCAGCGTGCAAACTTCCTATGCAATTGAATGTCTATTGATGTGTCTGAAAAGCTCAAACTCAGTAAAGTACCTACCCAAAATGATGTGTGAGTACTTCCTATATAAAGTGCTCCTACCTATAACAGTCTATATATAGTACATTATACCTGAGGAAGACTCTTATGAGTTAAAACTCATTGTATGTTTGTTTAAACAAAAGTCACCTTGGAAATTATCATCGGTTCTCATCTACTTCCTATCGGGAGCGCATACTACCTGGTGAAAAACTCATTAAAGCAGAGAGCACATGAGGGGAGAAGACAGCACACAGGGGGGGAGAACACGGGAAGAGAGCAAATACACACGGGGGAGGAAGGTCAAAGGAGAGAGCACAGAGGTGATAAGACAGCACAGGGAGGAGAGATAGAGAGTGGACAGGGGGATGAGACAGCCACCGCACCCAGTGCCTCAGAGCCCACCAGCATCATGATGTCACCACCCTCCCAATGCTGCTGCATCTGGCCCCCATCTAGTCTATCTACATAATTGTCCTGTTCCATGCGTCATCCACTCTGTCCCAATGTCCTACTAACACATGTTGGTGGCAGACATATTTTACACACTCAAGTGATGGGTGTGCAAATATGGTGCCCACTAGTGGTACTAGCCCATTGTGTAGTACCACAAGCATTGCCGCCGCAATAGCCTGCAACTGCCACCACCCTCAACCGATGCCAGGAACCACCACACAAATGCTACACCGCCACTGACATTGATAATCTCTGCCTGAGTAAGTGCGTATGCTAACATACTCAGGCGGCCACCATCTTTAGACATCTGGGTTTCTAAAGATGGCATCGGCCTGAGTAAGTGGACATGCGAACCTACTCAGACAGCTGCCTTCTTTGGACACTTGGCGGTGTGACCCGGCATGCTTGTGCACTTATTCACACCACCGCCATCTTTGTACACCACAGGGGGGAGAGAGACAGCCAACAGCAGTGAGAGAGAGCGCTCGGAGGGAGAGACTGTACAAGGAAAGAGACAACATAGGGGGAAAAGAGAATGTACAGGGGGAGAGACAGCCCACAGGAGGGAGAGACAGCCCACAGGGGGAGAGACAGCGCACAGGGGGGAGAAATTGCATACAGGGGGCAGATACAGTGCACACACAGAGAGCATATGGGGTGAGACAGCACAAGGGGAAAGAGATCACACAGTGGGAAGAGAGCACACAGGGAAAAAAGAGAGCACACAAGGGGGAGAAACAGCTCACAGGGGGTAAGCGCACAGGCGGGACATGCACAAGGGAATAGAGAGGGTGAGCAGGTGGAGACAGCTCAAGGGGGAGAGCATATAAGGAGAAAAGACACCACAGTGGGAAAGAGACAGCACACAGCAGGAAGAGCGCACAGGATGGAGACAACTCGAAGGAGAGAGCACAGAGGGGATAAGACAGCACAGGGGGAAGAGACTGCACACGGGGGAAGAGCACACAGGGGAAAGGCAGCTCAAAGGAGAGAGCAAATGAGGGGACAAGACATCATACATAGGGGAGGGCGCAAAGGGAGAGAGAGACAGATCACGGGGGGAGACAGGTCAATGGAGAGCACAGAGGGAAGAAGGCAGCACAAAGGGGAGAGAAAGAGTGAACAGTGGGGAGTGCACAAAGGGGAGTGATGACCAAAGCTCCAGTGCCACAGACCCCGCCCTCATCGTCACATCACCACCCTCAAGATGCAATAGCATTGGGCCCTCATCTAGTAACATATATATAGGCCGAGCACAGCTTTAATGGGTTAATAGCTAAGTTATGATTAATATATAGATTTTTTTATTGAACATTTACTTGGGTTATGAACAGTTGATGACTTATTCACAGTTTTTTTTTTACTATTGTCTGTAGACAGTGTTCAGTGTCTGCAGTGTGCCTAGGATCAGAGAAAAAATAAGTCATAAAAAATGCTAATCACTGGGCACCTGATATTCAGCTGTCCTCCAGTTATATATACCTTGGTGCAGGCTTTCAGCACTTTTGCTAAAAGGATATTCTCATCTTTTAATATGGTGGCATATTACAAGGTTTTGACACAAGTTTATAATCAGTAAAAGCGAGACCTCTGAGACTGGTATGATCCTGAGAATGAAGTGACTGCCTTGCTACTTCATTGTTTCTCTGCACAGTGGTAACTCCAGTTGCCCAACTGGCCTGCGGTTCATGGCAGAGAGGGTGTCAGGAACCCTACTGTGCACCCACTTTATTGGATTGAAATATCCTTTTAAAAGGGACGTGCAGTACTTTTATAATAGTTAAGCAGAAAAGATGGCACTCACCTGATGCTGTGCAGATATTGCTTTTATTCAAGCTTGCGGTATTATATGGTGCAGGGAGGGGACAGCTGAGAGGACGATGGCACCGTTTCGCGCGGCTTGTGCTTCCACAGGTCCAGGCTCATCTTATGAGATTGTGAGAGTCACAACAACTCTAAAACCATGTAGCCACGACTGCTGCAGCCACCATGAGGAAACAAACATGAACCGGTAGTAGAAAGGTGTAGATACCGCGCTGTTGGACATTAAACACTTTCACGTAGAACATGATAATGGTGATTTTATTTTTCAATGTGTTTCAGAGCTAAAACTTGCTCCTTCTCCTGGAAAAAGTGATGTGATTTTTCCTGGAGAAGGAGCAGGTTTTAGCTCTGAAACACATTGAAAAATAAAATCACCATTATCATGTTCTACGTGAAAGTGTTTTATGTCCAACAGCGCGGTATCTACACCTTTCTACTACCTGTTCATGATTGTTTCATCTTAATTATGTTGCATTGTAAATTAGTTAATTTACTATTTACCATATCATGTCTTTACTTAAAGCGGTTTAATGTTTTCGAAGAACCTTTGTCCTCAGACTGCAGTGTTTTTTTTCTAAATAAACTGTCTTTTACAAATGATCTTCAGATCCATCGCTGAGTCTCTGCTTCCAGCTATTGTCATTACCTGCAGCGCTGACGTCACATCGACAGCGCTGTAACCGATAACTGAACTCAGCGGCCCTGCCTGAGTTAACCGTACAAGACACTCAGAGACACTGAGTTCACTGATTGGCTGCAGCACGCTTGACATGAGATCGTCGCGGCACACAATAACAGACGTCGGGAGCAGAGGGGTGAAATACAAAATAAAACTTTGATCTGGTTAGGATTATGTGTTTTGTATTGCTTCGAGTTTTTTTGAATCATTGAGCTTCTTAATCTTCTATGGCAGGAGTGGGGAACCTTTTTCTGCCGGGGGTCGTTTGAAAATTTCTACCGGCCTTCAAAGGCCGCAAAAAATTATCAACTTGGAGATTCCCCTGCTATTTTTGGTTTAACTATCAACACCCCTTACTGGTGGCTTGGACTCTTCTCTTTGGCGCAGCTGTAATGTTCGGTGATATTGATCATGTTGTTTCTCAACTGCTTTTCCAGGTTTTCTAGGGTAATAAACATCACAGTAGAGGCTGGGGGCATATACTTCACTTGGGAGAGTGAGGCTGGGGGCATATAATTCACTGGGGATCTGGATTTAAAGGGCAGGCATTCGGCAAAATGTCGCTGCCAGCCTGATAACTGCGGTCCCCAGGAATCTGCCTGAGGGCTGCTGAAAGGGTCATCGTGGGCCACATATGGGCCTGGAGCCTGAGGTTCCCCACCCCTGTTCTATGGCAAACCTCAATGTGGTTGCAGTACTATGTGTAATGGTAAATGCGATTTGTTGAATACTGCTATACTTCATGTGATTCTTATACATGCTAACTTGGTGATGCAGCTGTTCAAGGTGTAATGCATTCACTGAATATCTTAATAAGGAATTTACAAAACCTGATTAAAAATATACCTGTGAATGTAACACATTGCAAACAAATTAATTATTTTTTGGATATTTTATCACTAGCAGCAATGTGTATAGGTATAGAAACCACAACCATAACATGTTGTGAATTTTACTCATGTAACATGACAAATTACGAATACGACAGGTAGAAGTGATCAAAGGTTCTGTACTGGGCTACAGAACACGTCAGGGCTTTTTAGGGAAATTGAAATAAATTGAAAGGGAATTCTTACAATAAACATATACCTTCTACTAGGGTAGGTGATAGATGTCTGATTACTGGGGGCTCCACTGTTTAGGTAATGGAATCAGCTGAGTGTTATACTTCAACAAAGCCATAGATCTTACATATAGCAGCAGCATGCTTGACTGCCAAGCCAGGAAGAGGAATAAAGGGTCCTGGATCCCCGCTATTGTGATCATTGGGGACCCATCACTTGGTATCCATATGGCCAGGCATTTTATCACCTATCCCTAGCATACCATTGTATCTTTTTAGCATTGAGTTGCAACCTTATTATCTTTATAATGGATTGAATAATAAACATTCTCATGATCATGTAATGCTTATTAATTCAAATACATGGAAATTCTGCAAAACTGCCTTTCTAAATAGGAGCAAGAATACAAGCAACTTACATCTCCCATAGACAGTGCCGAACAGAGATAGATGAAAAATAAATAATAATAATGAGGGGCCCTGTGCAAAAACAGTATGCGGGCCGTTTGGAGTCCGATAGTTTATTGTAATGCCTCTTTATATACTGACGCTTGAGGCTGCACAGGTTGCACCAATGGTGTGTCTGCCCCTGCCCATAGAGATACATGAGCCATTTCCTGTACCATATGACTCTGTTTTTAAAAACAGTATTATTTAGAGATTTTTTTTGTCTGATGTCATGTTCCGTTACATGTGCTCCGTACAAAGGTATTGTTCAAGGAAAGCAGGTAGAGTATATAAGGCAGTACCTAGAGGCTGTGTTTCTCTGTATTTGGAAGCCATATGGCTCCTAGGCTAGGTTTTATAGGGTCAATATACATAACTCTTCCATTTGCATGAACCATAGTTAATAGCTACAGACACCTTTGACATGGACATTTATTTTTACATTTGTTAGTGGTATCATGTAGTTAATAAAACTGCAGGAAGCTTCAGTTTTAGTCTCCAATCTTCATTCCTACATTAATTTTTAAGTGCACTGATATGCAGTTTCCAGCCTTGTACAAGTTTCAGATTATTCTCTTTTGGGAATGACCTGTTATATAGACTGGATGTGACACCTGTGTTTATTCAGGGTGGTGTGGTCTTCAGTGCTAATATACACTATCAGCATAGCTTATATCTCTAATATATTTCCTTTTGTATTACCCTCCTTTTCTACAGTCTTCTTTTTGTGACCTCTCTCCTTGCAGTGGAGATGAACGTATAGTAGTGATGGGACATGTACCACCCAAATTGTACATTAGTATGCATAGGCAGAAAGCTGTCAACAAATGGTATGGGCAGGGTTATACAGAGCTCACAAACATGGAAAACTTCATGTTATAAGGTGGATTAGTCCTGCTGATAAAACATTGATATTATTGAAAATAAACTAAGCAAATAAATTAGTGACACATTGTTGGAATCAGGATTTCTGCCTCTCTATTATGCTACTCTCAGATTAGGTGGAAAAATCTTGTGACAGATCCACCTTTAAATGTGCGTTCACCTGTTTAGAATCCAAAATACATGGCTCTTTTATGGGAAAAGCCAAATGATCTAGATCACCAAAAAGATCTGGACTGCCTATCACTAATGTACAACCTAGTAGTCCTTTCTACTGCTATCTCTAAGGGCCCTGTTACACATAACGATGTCCCAGCGACCCAACCAACGATCGGGGTCGCTGGGACATTGTTATCTGATCGCTGGTGAGCTGTCACACAGGCAGACTCACCAGCGATCAGCCACCCGTGTAACGACCTCGACATCGTGGAAAAGAATATAAAATATTCTTTTCCACAATGTCGAGGTCCCGCTACACTGGGGTAAGCGGGAGAACGCTGGTAACCAGGATAAACATCGGGTTACTAAGCGCAGCATTCTGCTTAGTAACCCGATGTGTACCCTGGTTACCAGCGCGCTGTGCTTAGTAAACCGATGTGTACCCTAGTTAACAAGCACAGCGTGCTGGTAACCAAGGTACACATCGGGTTACTAAGCAGAGCGCGGCGCTTAGTAACCCGATGTGTACCCTGGTTACCAGGGAACACATCGAGTTAGCTGGTCACTACATCTGTCACACACAGCGATGCAGCCTGCCCAGCGTGAGATCGCTGATCAAAAATGGTCCAGAACGTTTTGTCACGATCAGCGATCTTCCAGCGCGGGGCTGATCGCTGCTGTGTGTCACATACAGCGACATCGCTGGCGATGTCGCTGCAATGTCACAAAACCTGTGACGTTGCAATGATATCATTAACGATATCGCTGTGTGTGAAGTACCCCTAACATTGAGAGAAGGGAGGGACAGAGAGAGCCATCAGAACTGATAGACACTGTGGAGCAGCAGAAATGGTAGAACTATTTTAAGAGAGTTGTTCAACTTTACATTTAAGATAAAAGTGTAAAAAATATATATACATATTATGTACACACACAATAGCCTTTATGAGCAGACTGGCACTATGACTCCAGAAACATTACCTGGTGCAAGTACCGCACCCAGAAAGACCTTTAGAAGCATTTGGTGCAACTAAAAGCTATATCCGTATTTACAGTAAGGTATTGTCTAAGTCACTTAATTTGCCAAGGGCTTTAAAAATATGCCATCCAGAATTTAGATGCATCTTTGTTAGAATTTAATGACTTGATAAGTTTTAGTCTGTGCTTCATTTTATCTGTCTGCATTAGACAGAGCTTAGTTTGAGGCTATATGACATCTTCTTATGAGTCGTGTAAACGAAAAATGTTATCCAGCAAGAGAACAAATTATATACAAATCAATAGCCTGAAAATTCAAGTTTTCCTTAAAACCAAGGCAGTCTTTCATTATAGTCCTTCTAATAAACATGAATAACAAGCTCATACTTTATTATATCTTACTGTTTCAGGGATTCTTCAGAAGGAGTCAACAAAACAATGCCTCTTACTCGTGCCCAAGGCAGAGGAACTGTTTAATTGACAGAACAAATAGAAATCGCTGCCAACACTGTAGACTGCAAAAGTGTCTTGCCCTGGGAATGTCTAGAGATGGTAAGTCAACTTCCTTTAAAACTGTATGCGTTTGAAACTCTCATCTGGTGCTGCGGAGATGCAAAGGGAGCAAGGAAAGAGCCATATTCTTCTATGAAGTGCAGAATTGGAATTATGATGTCTCAGAAGGTCAAACAACCTCTCTGTGCAGGTTGGATTATAAAAAAGGAGCTGAGAATTGGAAAGTCTTAAGTCTTTCCGGGAGCTTTGTTTAAGCAAATCATTTTCACTAAGTGAAAGTTTTAACCCATTCCTGCATTGCGAAGTCCAAGTACAGCACTGGCTGCTCATTGTACAATGGCCAAGATCGGAAATCATATAGAATATTTAACCTCTTATATGCTGCTGTGCCATCTAAATACTTTTTAAAGAGACAATAGGCAGGGTGTCTCCTGTTAGTGCAAAGAAACAAAAACAGGTTCATCATTTTAGAGCTACGTAGACGGGAAAAAATCAGTTTCCTCAATGTACAGATAAGTCAGTGGAGAAGGCAAAAATGAACAACAGCTTCATCAAAATAGAGTTACATCAACAGAAAAATAAAAGTATTGCACTTAAAAGGTGGCAAAAAAACCTTCTTTAATATAAAGTAATTTTAATGTGGTCAATTAGAAAAACAAAAACTAATACCACTTAAATAAAAACACATACCAGCTAAACAATCATTTAATAGAAGCATAAATAATGCAATTCGTAATCTCCTTAACAACACAGGACAATTGTTTCAAATGAGCATTAAGAGTTATAGTTTCCATAATGCAGTTATATAAATATAAAAAAGAAATACCATTTGTATTTATCATATTAGTTTAATAAAAACTTCATTAAAAGCTGCCATAAAATCCAGACTTGTTACTGCATGCATTCAGCCTTAAAAGGTACTTATGAGGTTAATCTGCAAGTTAACAGCATTCTAATGCTGCCCAGTGCCCACACTGGGAGCCCCACCGTCAGAAGGAAAGGAGCATTAGTCCTCCCAGCAGCTCCGGCTTTCAGCCATGGTTCTAATGCTAAGCTTTTGTCAGTCAGTGCCGAAGGCACGGTTACAGCCGCTGCTCACTATGCTTATATCGGTAACTGAAGAAGTGCCGGGCCTCCCCTATGATTGAAAGCCCGAGACTGACCGGAAGAATAAACCATCCCTGGGTTCAGGCTTATGAGTCCTAGACTATTATATCCATCAATTTGAAAGGGACTGGCTGAGTATTCATTTAGGAATGGACATGCAATTGGTGCAACCAGGGGCCCGAGAGGTAGAAGGGACACTTTTCCCTCCAAGGCAGGTGGAATCGTTCTTTATGATTGAACCATTGGACTGCAAAGGGCCCACATATTGTTCTTACACAGGGACCCTCTCCCGTCTTTATCTGCATTCATTTATAACATGGTCTGCTGACTATTCCCTGACTGTTATGTTGATATTAGGGTGATGAGAATCGTGCATGTTGAGTTTTCATAATTCACTTGGGTGCAATGGCAAAAATGGATTCCACTGAATATTTGGTTTATTATTCTAAATGGATATACATAAGACATCAAACAATTATTATGATTTTCATAAATGGGTAGTCAAGATGAAAATATTACATTTTTTAATAACTCTATGACGGTTTCCGTGCAAGGAAACTAAATAAAAACATGTATATATTAACCACTTTTTAGAGGGTATTAATTATATAAACATTAGAATAACTCTATAAAACCATTAAAAATGAATACCGTATGTTAATGTGTTCTTTAACTGACAGCAGTTGATCAATTGTTCCAGACAGACCCTAAGGAGCATTCAATAAAGAACTGTTACCATTGTCATGTCTGGTCTATTGATTACATCAGATACCGGTTAGAATTTGGCAGCTGAACAATGACTGAGTTTAACAAGCTCTTTAAAGCAGGGCACTCTCTTCTGGTCTTTGTTGTGCTGAAACATCCCTGTTCAGGCCAAAGAATTAGCAGAACAATTAGTCTCTTCACCACAGACATCACTGCTTCATCATTGCGCCTCTCAATACTTCATGGCCGAAGCTTTCAGAACAATTTGTACAAACAAGCAAACAGTAGAGTACTTAATGTAAGCAAAATAGCAATTTTATATTGTTCATGAAAGTGCTTCACTTTATAGCTCAAGCATCTGCTTACCAGCAATGTTTAAGAAATGACTTTTACAATAATGTATTTAGACTATTATACCATATTTTGTGCATTTCTCCTTGTTTGACCACTATTCGAGTTATGTTGTATACTTCAAATGATATGTATTTCTATTAGCAATATATTATCCATCCATCCCATTCAAACAAGAGTGTTAGTAAAATGTCACTAAAAAGCTATCATGAAGAATTCATCCAACATGGACTGTGACCATGGTATATGAGAGCCAAGATGAGCAAATCAGTTTAAGGGAAATTCAATGTGCCTCAAATTTAAAAGAAGTAATCCAGATTCACTGCAATCCAAATATTTTCTGATTTGCTTGAGTCCACTATTTTGCTGGATTAAAGATTACCGAGAAGAGGTTAAACCAATGAACATATGTCTATTCACCTGGCCTTCATCTGTCCTGCCACACAGACCCACTTGCACATTGTCTACTTTGATCTACCTGTGTAAACAGGCATTCAAACAAATGGGCAACGATTAGTCGTATTGTGCCGCCGGTCGGCCTATGTAAACCGACCCTTAGAGCCAACTGGTTAGTTGTAGAGTACAATTTGTGCATGTAAAGCCACCTATTGTTTTTAGTTCTCAATAGTTTCTCTGCATTCACCCACGAAGTTTAGCCTGTGGATAGTCCAGACCCTAATAATATTTGTATTCTCTAACATGAGCTACTTGGGCATAAATAGGTAAAAAAAATGCTAACTGGTATACCAGTAGTATAAATAGATTAAAGGGAATCCTGTGGATAGGTGATAATGTGCTGATTGTAGGGATTGATTCATGAGATTCTTCACTGATGTGGAGAATAGGGTTCTAAAGAGCGGTGGCTTTGTGCATACCAAAACTATAATTTTATGTTTCCTGACATCTAACATCTTTTGTTTTTATATTTTCTAGCTGTAAAATTTGGGCGAATGTCAAAAAAACAGCGAGATAGTCTGTATGCCGAAGTCCAGAAACACCAGCAACGGTTACAAGAACAGAGACAACAGCAAAGTGGAGAGGCAGAGGCCTTAGCCAGAGTATATAGCAGTAACATCAGCAATGGTCTAAGCAATCTCAACAATGAGACCGGAGGCACTTACTCAAATGGACATGTCATTGACCTGCCCAAATCCGAGGCTTACTACAGTGTGGATTCTGCACAGCCATCCCCGGACCAGTCAGGGATAGACATAACTGGCATGAAACAAATTAAGCAAGAACCTATTTATGACCTTACGTCAGTACCAAACTTATTTATGTATAGCTCTTTCAATAATGGACAGATCACACCTGGAATAAGCATGAGTGATATTGGTAAGTTAATTTATCTGATCCTCATACGCATTTACAGTAAAAAGAGAAAAACATTTACTTTTAAATAAATTTTACTGTTTTCACAAATATAAGTCTGTGAATATAGCCAACATGTTTCTACTAGCCCATTTGAACAAATGTTCTTTATTTAAGAAGCTTTAACATTTTATATGACCCTCAAATAATTCATTGAGAGACACAAGACAAGAGCATAATGTTGAGGGAGATCCAATGAAAATGAGAAGAAAGGGACCAAGATGCTGAAAATATTCTTAAAGGGAACCTATCAGAATGATTTTATTCTTTAACTAAAGGCATGTATGTAAAGGCGCTTAAGTGCTAAGTAAGGGCTCATTCACACACAGCGTTTGTGCTCCGTTCTTGTTAAGCTATTTTTGGAGCAGTTTCTGCAGCAAAAACGATCCTCATTTTTGCAAAAAAGTATCACAAACACATCATCTATTTGTGTTGCTTTATTGCTCTGTTTCATGGGAAACACAGATAGACAGAGACACACACTTTATAACTTCCCCGGTGATCCCACGGCGAGCCCTGGAGATGTGTTCCTTCCGAGCATCAGCAGGACCTGCGGGTACAGTTCTGACAGGACCTGGCCATGTGACAGCCTGAGTAATTGGAGCATTTTTGGTGTGGAAAGCCTGGCAGAAAATAGAGCACTAATTGACATGCTCATTTATTGGATGCTCTTTCTGCTCCACTAAAGCAGCAGTCATGAACGCTGACGTTTACGCAACAATTTGAAAGTCCCATTCACTTTGCTGGCAGGCCCAGTGACTGATCCATTTTTGGTGCAGTTTTCAAAAAAAAAAAAACACAGCACCAAAAACAGATTTAAAAAATGTCCAGTGTAAACATAGCCTTAATTCTTATCTTTCTTGAAGAAATTCATTTTGCTGTTATAAAGAAATCCATTGTTGACATATTATGCTAATGAGTTGGGTGGATACTGCACTTCACAGCTTAATAGTATGCTAATGAGTTGGGTGGATACTGCACTTCACAGCTTAATAGTATTCTAATGAGTTGGGTGGATACTGCACATCACAGCTTAATAGTATGCTAATGAGTTGGGTGGATACTGCACTTCACAGCTTAATAGTATTCTAATGAGTTGGGTGGATACTGCACTTCACAGCTTAGTAGTATGCTAATGAGTTGGGTGGATACTGCACTTCATAGCTTAATAGTATTCTAATGAGTTGGGTGGATACTGCACTTCATAGCTTAATAGTATGCTAATGAGATGGGTGGATACTGCACTTCACAGCTTAATAGTATGCTAATGAGTTGGGTGGATACTGCACTTCACAGGTTAATAGTATGCTAGTGAGTTGGGTGGATACTGCACTTCACAGCTTAATAGTATTCTAATGAGTTGGGTGGATACTGCACTTCACAGCTTAATAGTATTCAAATGAGTTGGGTGGATACTGCACTTCACAGGTTAATAGTATGCTAGTGAGTTGGGTGGATACTGCACTTCACAGCTTAATAGTATTCTAATGAGTTGGGTGGATACTGCACTTCACAGCTTAATAGTATTCAAATGAGTTGGGTGGATACTGCACTTCACAGCTTTTCTGCTTCTCTGCCTTTTCCTCCATCCACTGTCTGCCTCAAGTGTCTACCTGACAGGTCATTGAAGCATGAGTAATCTCATAGTCACAGAAATGGAGCAGGAAGGGAGTGGGGAGTAGGGAGAAATTCAGGACAGCTGTAACTGCAGAGACTTCGCCACTGCACATTACAGCTTTCCCGCTTTTCTGCCTTCTCCTCCACCCACCTTCTGCCTCCTGTGCCTTAGGGTACCGTTACACGACGCAACAGTGCATGCAATTTCACTGGCAATTTGCTGGTTGCAGTGAAATCATGGACACATTGTTCTATTTTGTTGCAGTGTACAAATGGAAAAATGAGTCCATGATTTCACTGCAACCAGCAAATTGGAAGTGAAATTGCATGCAATGTTGCGATGTGTAACAGTACCCTCACTGGCAGGACATTGAACCATGCATAATCTCGTAGTCAGAGATATGATGAAGACAGTGAGTGACAAGTAGGAAGAGAGGCTGGAGAGCTGGAAGCGCAGAGCCTGCCCCACTGCACTTGCAACTCTATAACAAAAAATGTAATCTATGGTTTTCTCCAAAAAAGCAAAACAGATTTCTTCAAGAAAGGTATACATTTACTGAGCATTAGAGCAGATTTGCATGCATACCCTTAGTTGGAGTATAAAATCGCAATCATAGGTTGCTTTTAAACCCCTTTTATAGTATTGTGTAGTAAAATGATGATTATCTTAATTATCTGTGATTTAAGAAAAATTAAAGCAAAAACTATGGGCTAATAATACCTTCCCCACAAATTGGCATAACTATACATCTAAACATCAGTGATTTCAGTCAATGTGGTCTAAAGTTCCATCCCATGGTACCTTTACTCGCCGCTACCGAGAGGTAGAAACCGGCAGGTGTCGGAGACAATTGTACCTTTTACCTTAGAAACACCGCGAAGTGGCGGTGTGTAATTCAGGTTGTACCTTCCTGTCTCTTTGGATACCTGTCTTTCAGCTGTGCTGAAAAACAAGCAGGTATAATCCCTATGGTAGCGGCGTGTAATCGGGGCACAGGCAAGGTATTTGAGTTACCTGAGGCGTGCTACAGCGTCATGTAAACCACGCCCCATCAGCTACCATTGGTGGTGACTACTGTGTACCCATTGGCTGTCCCTGCACAGGGCGGCATATTTAACGAGCAGACCAGTCACAATACACATTTGCTATAGCGTCATGTATCAGCCAGCCTTCCTGCGTTGGTTGGCCAATCATGATGTTATTGCATTGTCCAATCACCGTACGAGCGCCGCGTAATACACAACTCTGTCATGCCTATGTAGTTACGGCGCACAATATGTACGCCCAGATTCCCTTGTGGTAGCGGCGTGTAAATCAGGCAAGGTGCTCCACAGAAGGTAACCTGCTGCACCCGTCGGCACTTCCAGGGAACGAAAATACCTTCTGTGGAGCACTTTGTGGCGGCGTGTAATTGCGGTATCAGGTACCGTTAGCAATCGTTGAAAACGCACCCGTGCACGTGCGGTGCCTACCTGTTGCTACCTTCGGTAGCTGCGTGTAAGGGTACCATCAGAGATTACATTGACACAGGAGTTATCCCATCCACAGCAGGTGTTGGCAGTTGCATACAGCTGAGCTCCTGCTTTGTGCTGGGGCCAGAACTAGCTCCGATCCCTGCAATTAAACCCATCACATGCCGCTGTTAATAGTCACACTAGCGTGTCAGAAGTTTCATAGTGAGAGATGGCTCCCTTTCTCAGCCTATAGGCACCCCCTTAGCACAATTGCAGGGTGCCAATGGATTTCTATGGCAATTGGAGCCTCCATGTCTGCCAGCGGTGGGCAATGATTTCCTAATTGTCAGTCAAACACTGGCAGATTAGCTAATGCACTGTACTACATATGTAGTACAGTGTATTATAATTGCAAGCACAGGATTGAATGTTCCGGTCACGTTGTGAGATTAGTATATATTGTAAAAAACACATACCTGATTCATCCTTCTAAATGTTAATTACAACATGCTCCTTTCTATTCATCTGTCTCCACACCCTCCATAAAATCAATAGCACATATAGTAAGGGCATATAGACGGCACTGGCTGATGACCGGAGCCTGTAACCTCATATGAAAAACTCATATTTATCATGATGATGACTGGACCAGACATCACAAGCACGATTACCTTATATGTCCCTCTATTTCCTTATAGATTGTAAGCTTTTGAGCAGGACCCTCACCCCTCCTGTAACTGGTGAACTATGTGTTATAAAACCATGTGATTTTTCATCCCTACATGTGAAAGTCATTAACAAAATATGAGAAACTATGCCGTAATTACTTTTTTTTTTACCAAAAAGTGTCATATGCATTTCAATATCACAGCAATAAAACTATGGCTTGTTACACAATAAAACAAGCCATAATATAGCTCTGAAGACAGAAAAATTAAAACATCAGGGCTCTTACAATACAGCGACCAAAAAAAAACAAATTTATTAAAGTCATTTTTTTCTATGAATAAGTATTAAAACATAAAAATGGTATGTTTGATATCTTCGTAATCATATCAACCCATAGAATAAGGTTATCATGTCAATTATATAGTTTGGTGAGCTCTGTTAAAAATAACATGTAAAATAATTCCAAATTTAATGTTTTTTTGCTTATGCCTACTGCCAAAACAAAAGAATTCAAAAGTGACTAAAAAGTTGTATGTTTCCAAAAATGTCTTAGGCCCACATATTAGTCACCTTCATCCTCCTGTGAAACCCGGTGGCTGGACTTCAAACGAGAACATTATTTTAGCTGCAGGTGCATCTCAATGAATTAGAATATCATCAAAAAGATTATTTTTCCAATACATAAAGTGAATCGCACATATTATATTGAGTCATTACAAACAGAGTGATCTATTTCAAGTGTATATTTATGTTAATGTTGATGATTATGGCTTACACCCAATGAAAACCCAAAGGTCATTATCTCAGAAAATTAAAGTAGGGAGGAAGAAGGATTAAAAACTGTGCTGCTGTATTCATGAGACATCAAAGGTGAATATAATATTGATTTGTTAGTCAACTCATTTCAGAGCTCCCTGAAACGTCCTGAAACATGGCAATTAATATTGATTTTTTTCTGAGGAAGGGGCCAAGGAGCCCAGAAACACGTTGACTAATAAATCAATACTATATTCACCTATGATTCTTGTGGAATACAGCAGCGTGGTTTTTAACCCTTCATCCCCCTACTCTATATGCACCACGCTGGGGACTGCAGCAGCCGTGATATGCTTTTATAGTTGTTGTGACTCTCTCAACCACACAAGGTCGAAGCCTCTGATATCTAATTTAGGTAATATTTCATCTCTCAGACCCTTCACCCTCCCTACTTTAATTTTCGAGATAATGACTCTTCTTGGGTTTTCATTGGCTGTAAGCCATAATCATCAACATTTACAGAAATATGTGTCACTTTATGTATTGAATTACTGAAAAAAATAATACCATATAAAACATTTGAATTATGGTATGTCCTATCTTCCTCCCAGTAATAATATCTTCACATTCATAAAAATATTAACACTTATCAATAATTAATTAATCAGAGTGGAAAACAGCATAATGAGACAAAATATCTTAATTACATAATCCTGTAGTTTTTCCACTGCATCTACTTAAAAAATACAGTAAAAAGATGTTAAAATGTTTATCTATACTAAAATGTATCTACACAAAAAAAGTATCTATGAAACTATCATGCTAAACACAAGCCCTCGCACAACTGCATTAATTAAAAATATCAGAATATGATGATACAAACCAATTTTTTTTTTTTACAAATATTTGAATGTTTTTTTTTTTCATCGCTTCTGTAAAAATTATTAATTTGGCCTCACAGTAATCATACTGACATGGAGAAGTCCTCCTACATGTACATCACCATGGAATCTTGGTGCTTTAAAATATAATAATAATTCTAATTATTATTTTCTGGGATCATTTTACCACATAATGAACACTGCAAAAACAAAGAAAACACAAAAAACAAATGGCGGAATCAAGTTTATTTTTAACAACTATATCATTGATTTTTTTCCCCCTGTTTCCAGTAAAGTAATAGGTAAAATAAATATGTGACGGGAGCTTTAGGGTGGAAACACACTATCCTACTTACATGCATCTCTTGGACGAGACTCCGATCAGTGACTCTGAACAGCCTCTCCCTCTCTGGACGGGAGTGTCAGCTGCTTGTGTTTTTGTGCAGCATCACACTCCCATCCAGAGAGGGAAGGCTGTTCAGAGTCACTGATCGGAGTCTCGTCCAAGAGATGCATGTAAGTAGGATAGTGTGTTTCTAGCCTTGAGGTAAAGCAATTCACAAAAAAGCAATCCAAACCCTTTATATGTACAAAATATGAATAAAAATGTTTGTTTTCTTGCACACCAAGCTGACACAGACACAAAAAACTTTTAGAGGCTACAATGAGTACAAATAATAAATTTTAAAATATTAATTATAGTCTCACAAAAAATAAGACTATTTTTGACTGACACCCATGACTGCGACCGCTGTGTCTCACGAATGGGAACAACCTGTAATATCTATTCTTTGCATTATGTATTTTTCCTTCTATCAGGAAATTCCTTTATGTTGCTAGGTAGATTAGTCTGTGTGACAATTGGCCCTACCTCTTAGGGCCCTACAACCCTGTACAGATTATTCCTTTTCACCTATCGTTCCATTGTAACTAATACATAGGTAAAAAAAAAAACATTTTGGGCTTGAACAAACAAAACTGCACAAATGAAAAATTGCTAGGTCTAGAAAGAGTTCAGTGAATTTTAAAGGATGTAAAAAAAACATAACATTTTCTTTCTTTTTGCTTATGGGTTGTGCGGTAATTGATGCTGACCTCCATACAGGACACATGTAAATACTGGGTGGCTCATAGAAAAGTAGCCTCCCTCCAGCGATAGTATAACAAGATAAGTGAGCAGCTTGGATAGTTCTTATTCACCTACCCACAAGTCACAACAGATGATGAAAGTGGTGTCTGTTCATGTCTACACACCTCTGGCCATGTTGGAGCATGTTGGCTGATATTGCTTGCAGCTCTTCAACAGTTGATTTGTGGGGCTACCGGCAATCCGATGCTGAATTTCATACTTGACCTCGGCCATCATGATGAATGGTGGCCTCGGTTTCTTCATGTTTGCGACAGAGCTGGTTTGATGCTATGTCTAAACGAGACTCTAAAGACAAAGTTTAAACTTTGGCTGGTGGTTTTCTTCCTGGGTGCTTGGCAGTGAAGGCCTTTTGCGTTTTCTTAATAGATCTGCTTCACGCAATGACTTCCAAAATTACTATTTGCTGCTCCAGGCTCCAAGACTTCTCTCGAGCTGCACCAATTCTCTGGAATGCTCTACCACAAGAAATTAGGTGTATCCGCAACTTACATAGTTTCAGACGATCCCTAAAAACACATCTTTTTAGGGTGGTCTATCATGATCCCTAGTCAAAGTCATCTAGACATAGTCTATCCGCTCCACCAGTCTCAAGTGGATCACAAATAATGGTTAGTGACCACTTATGCTGCTCCTTTATGATCCCCATCTCCTTAAGTTGACTATAACCATCATTGTAAATAAGTACCTGTAATTTGTGTCACCCCCGCCTCATTGTTAGATTGTAAGCTCTTAAGGTACTGTCACACGTTGCAATATTGCTAGGCAATTTCACTGGCAATTTGCTGGTTGCAGTGAAATCATGGACACATTGTTCTATTTTGTTGCCGTGTACAAATAGAACAATGTGTCCATGATTTCACTGCAACCAGCAAATTGCCAGTGAAATTGCCTAGAAATATTGTTGTGTGTGACGGTACCTTTATGAGCAGGGCTTTCATTATTTTGCTCTAATTATTGTATTGTATTATGCTTTGCATTGTTTTTTGTATTGTATTGTATTTTCTGATAACTGTTTCTTATGATACTTAAATATGATCCTCTGTATTGTAAAGCACTGTGGAATATGTTGGCGCTATATAAACAAAGATTATTATTATTAGAATATAATTGATAAAGGTTGAACTTGATGGACATTGATCTCATTTCAACCTACGTAACCATGTAAGGGTGCTTTCACATAAGCGTTTTTTGCAAATCCGGCAAAATTGCAGTATTTTTACAAAAGCCACATCTGTGAACTTGCAGCAGGACTGCATTCTGTCTAACGTGTTTCCTATAGGACTTGCAGACATGTGCGGCACTTGCGGTTTTGCCGTGATCTGGCAAATGTGGCACATGCAGCGTGTTTAAAACTGCAGCTAGCTGCAGTTTTGGTCCGCTGCATCAAATGCTGGATTGGCCGGATCACGGCAAAATCACAAGTGCCACATACGTCTGCAAGTCATATAGGAAATGCGTTAGACAGAACGCAATCCTGCCGCAGGTGTGCCGTCTGCTTCAGTCAGATCAGGCAATCAAAAGTTCAAGTTTGCCTGATCCGCCGCAATTGCTAAAAAACACTGATGTGAAAGTAGACTAAGGCTGGGGTCACACTTCCATCATTCATCTGCTAAACGGATGCATTTTTTACATGTCCAAATGTGTAAAAACATATGCGTTAACGCACCCATAGACTTTAATGCAAAAAATGCATGGCAAAAATGCATTTAACGCAAAAATGTGGCACAAATGCGTTTAACGCAACGTGTTTTTGCTAGTTGCGCTAAAAACATGGTCTGCAACGGTTTCTGGTGCTTTTTCAAAAACGCATGCATTTTTTTAACATGGGAGTCTATGGGAAACGCATGCTTTAACGCATGCTACATATATGCGTTTGAACGCATGCGCTTGCTCTAGCGCACAGAAAATGTCTCCGGAGACATTTGGGGTTGCGTTTCACTGTGTTTTCATGCTTTCGCGCATAGAATATAATGGGTGCACAAACGCATGCGTTTCAAATGCGCTTGAATTGAGATTGCAAGCTTTTGCATTGCATTTGCATGTGCTAACGCAAAGCATGCAAAACGCATTGGTGCACAGATGTGAACCTAGCCCTAAGGTATGTGTACACAATGTGTTTTAGATGCTGGTGTACCCTCCTTCTAATGTCATCTGTATTTTTCCTTAAGCGTTTTTTGTGTCCCTTTGTTTTTGTTGAAGTGGGATATTTTTTAACATCATGTATATAATAGGCAAGGGTCTGACCTGCGTCAGCCCTCGGGCTGTCGGATCCGTGAAAAACGTAGTCTCTGGCAGGCTGAGCGCATAGCGTTAACGGCATGTAATGCTATGCGCCACTTGCCTATGCATCTGTATGGTTGCCTGAATTATAGCGCAGCCGCTGGCTCCACTCACAAGGACTGGATATGCACTATTGCAGAGCGCACAGGAAACGCGGTATGCAGCATTTTCCTGTGCGCTCTGCAATAGCGCATATCCAGTCCTTGTGAGTGGAGCCAGCGGCTGCGCTATGATTCAGGCAACCATACAGATGCATAGGCAAGTGGCGCATGCCGTTAACGCTATGCGCTCAGCCTGCCAGAGACTACGTTTTTCACAGATCCGGCAGGCAGAGGGCTGAGGCAGGTCAGACCCTAGCCATAGTGAGTGGCTTCCAAACAGAAGCTGCCTGAAGAATGGGCAGGTCACTTACAATATTTTAAACACTTACCCGCTTTTGAACACTCAAGTTGGTAAAATATGCTCCAAAAGATTTAACATATGCATGGCAAGTCAAGTGCTTTTTCAGGTGGGTTCCTGAGCTGACCGATCTGAAACCAATGTTGACTGCACGTACCCTAAAGTAACGTACCATGCTTTTAAGTACTGTAGTTCTTTTGTATTCAGTACCATTGGCTAAAATAAGCTGTCATTCTTTAAAAGCTATGCTCATTTAATCCTCCGGTCACATATATCAGTGTTCATGTACAGTATACTCATGAATGGAGTCTGGTGGGGTAGACAGAGTGTCTGCCAGTAGGACAGAATTTGATTCTCATTCCTCCCCCACCTTTTTTAAAACATTTCCATGAGATCCAAGATGTACAAATGAAGCCTCATTTACCAGGTCTTCTGCTGCAAATCAGTGTACGCTCAAATCTCTTCTCTTTCATCCTTATCAATAAACATGAGATAGCGGATAACTTGTTGAATGTGTATGCATTGTTACAACAGAACAGGCTGGCTCCGCTGCAGAAAATGTGCCAAAGCAAGAACTTTAGTCAAATGAGAATTTTCTATAGTATTTGTCATCCAAATCTATTAAAATGTATGTCATCTTTTATATAAGCTACATTCACAATATGTATTAAAATGTAAAATGTGTTTATATGACTAGACAATGGGTAAAACAATACAGAGTTCCCCAGAAGAGTATCACATTTGCTATGAGTAACAGATACTGTTAATAGCTTCATTGATGTTATGTAAAATGCTGTTAATGGTAATAAGGAATGTCTGGTTACAGTCTGTCAATATCATCTGTGCCGTATCTTAGCCAATGTTGTTAAAATTCACAGCACTCTTTTATGTCAATAAGTAATTTGTGGGTGGCACATTTCTTATGATACTTGAATTTTTTTGTATTTGTTAACACACTTATTACTGTGGGGTGATAAAGGTTCATTGTTCATACAATTGTCGGGACTACCAGAAGTTTGTCCAATTATTATAGCAAGGATGATTATATTATTGGTACTTATATGTACGAGTTTGTGTACTGACACCGACATTGAAGAACAAAGTAAACCACTAAATTTATACCTACAGAACACAAGACGGAAATCAGTTAGTTTCTTTCTCTATCCAGTTTTCCAAAAATGATTATACTAACTTCAATTTGCCTCTTATATTCATAGTTTGATTGAAACATTACATGTTTAAAGTTTATTTTTTTTATAAATTTAAAGCACCTCTCTAGTGTTTTTCTTTTTTATTATACTGCTGTGGTGGCATTTTAAAGGGAACCAAGCAGCAGGATTTAGGGCTATAAAGTGAAGCAGGTGCCTTACAGGCTCTGGGATACTGAGTGCAATCATAACTTCAATGATTACATGTATGATTGCAGAGAAAACTGTCATTAAACACTGGCAAAATAGTGCAGCACATTAGCATAAGTGCAGCACAGCATCACTGTGTGAGGTTGGGTTTCTTTTATTACTCCCCTGTTAGTTCTAAACCAAACCCTTCCTCCCTCTGTCCCTCCCCCTCCCTCTCTACCCCCCTCCTCCCTCCCTGTCATTATATTCCAGCCCCAGGATGTCTGAGCTCAGCACTCCCTCCCTCTTCTGCGTGCCTGCCAGCTTCACCGGCTTCTTCCTGTTTCTCCTGTCACAAGAGTGCAGAAAAAGGCCCTGCCCCCTCCAGTCTGCATGTCCCCGGTCTCCTCTCCTGAATGTTCCCGCTGTCTGTGATTTTGACAAGCCGTAGGCATGCAAATGAGGGAGAGGGAGTGCTGAGCTCATCCACATAGGAGCTTCACATTGTGCTATAACCATGCACGATGTCAGATGTCCTGGGGCTGGTATATAGTGAAAGCGAGGGAGCGGGGAGGGTTTGGCTTAGAGAAACACGGGAGTAATACATAGAAACCTAACCCCCCTGTGCTGCACTTGTGCTAATGTGCTGCAATGTTTTCCCGGTGTTTGATAACACTTTTTTCTGCAATCATACACGTAATCTTTGAAGTAAAGGTATGATTACACTTAGTATCCCAGTGCCTATAAGGCACTGGCTTCACTTTATAGCCCTAAAACCTACTAGTTGGTTCTCTTTAAATCTAAGTCCTTGAGTCATGTCTCATAATCACTGTCCTCCTTTTCCAGCGGCGCTCCAATCCGTCTACGGCAAAAATTGACTAGCCGGCAGCTCTAGTGTTTTAGCGAGCATGCCAGGAGTCATTTTTCAATACATCTCTATGCAAGCCTCATTCTAGCTCTTTCAGAAATACATTGAGCGCTTGTGACGTAAGTAATGACTTCTGGCCAGTCAGAAGTTATAAGCAATGGATGGCGTTGTGAGTTTGTGTGTGAAGCTCATTCTTAGTCACTTCCATCTTAAGGAGGCGTTGCCCAAACTGCCTTCACAATATAGCTGATAAGACTGTCAAATTATCTCATGCCGCCACCCTTCTGAGCTCAAACAGCTCCTGTGAGATCTTATCTGAATCCTCGTTCACATGGCCTCTGCTCTGTGCTTTGTGATAACACCAAGCAGAGACACATGAACTGAGAAGTCAGATAATGTCTCCCAGCAGCTGTGTGAGCTCAGCAGGGTGCCAGCATGAGGTAACTTGACAGTGTTATCATCTGTATTGTGAATGCATCTTAGGCCATGCCCCCTGAAGACGGAGGTGACAAAAATTAGCTTCACACACAGCGTACTGAGGACATCTTGTGGAAGGTTTTTTAGTGTTTTCCCTCCTGATTTCATTAATTATAGTAAAGTTGATTATATTCACTTGTTCCACATTACTATTAAATGAAAATTTAAACGATGGTTACGCTTTAAATTTGTTAAGAATAAAAATTGGTTTCTGTCATCATATTCTGAAACCAGTAATTTTTATTTTCTCATCTTTAGTGGTGAATGGAGACTTGTTATTGGTGAACTATGCACATTTATTGACACAATTTGTGGGTATATAGAACATTTTGTTTGCTCTTTATTGCATCTTTATAGGAAATGGCAACCAAAAAAACTGCAATTCTGCTGGTTCAATTTATCTTTTTTAAAACAGAAAGCATGATTTTATTAATTTTATGTTCCGTTAGATGTGACTTCTTGATACACGACAATGGCATATATCTATATTCTGTAAATATTTTACTTCTTTATTTTTCACGGGAAAAAGGTGTTGATCACTTTTTTTATATTTTTGAATTTTTTAAAACATTTCTTTCAATTTTTGTGAACTTTTAGTTGCCTGATCGCATATACTATATACTTGCGCTACCACAGTATTGCCATATTGAGGGAAATTGTGGCCTCCTATGAAGCTCAGCTCTTCAGGCTAACAAGGCAGTTACAGGGGTCTTGAGCAGGTTCATGATTCCCCTGGTAACCCATCAATGCCCTGCTATTGTGTTGCAGAAAGTCAATGGAAGCTAGTGACCATGTGTGTCATCACTGATGTGATTTAAATGCCACTGTCAGAGATCAACGGCATCATGTAAGTAGTTAAACTACATTAATCAGTGGAAGGTACAGCCGCTGTAGTTATAGACAGATGCCGGCTATATAATGGAGCAAGAGACTGCCTGATGTGAAGCAGGCTCAGCTCCTGAGACTGCTTTATACATTTCTGCTTTATACATTCTTTATACATGCCTTATACATTCTTTATACATTATACAACATGGTACCAAACCTTTTCCTGTATGGTCAGACACGGCCATTACACAGTCCATAGCAGGGACACATATATAAGATTATTTCAGCACAGGAGATGTGGTATGATCAGACCATGTTCCTGTACAGTCAGACACATCCATTACACAGTCCATAGCAGGGACACATATATAAGATTATAACAGCACAGGATATGTGGTATGATCAGACCTGTCCCTGTACAGTCAGGCACATCCATTACACAGTACATAGCAGGGACACATATATAGGATTATTTCGGCACAGGAGATGTGGTATGATCAGACACATCCATTACACAGTACATAGCAGGGACACATATAAGATTATCCCAGCCCAGGAACATCCAATTGTGGAAATTATTAATATTTCAAGATCTGTTAATTAAAATTAAATGTAAAATTAATTTTGATCATGGGGAAAACCCCTTTCTAGGGTCACTAACCCATAACAGTTCCTCCACTTCATTGATGGTGGTTGTAAAGTCTCTGTACAGCTTTACAAGCAGTTTATGGTGCCAAGGTAATCATGATGAACAGTTTTCTAGATTGCTAGATTAAAAAATGATTTATTTTGCCACAGGATAATGAAATTGATTTTTTTTGTACATAGTGATTATTTCATTTATATCATTTTCCCAGATCGAGTTGCACAAAATATCATCAAGTCCCATTTGGAGACGTGTCAGTACACAGTGGACGAGCTTCATCAGTTAGCTTGGCAGACTCATTCATATGAAGAAATTAAAGTATACCAGAGCAAGGTATGGTGAAACTAAAACCTGGTGATATTTATTGTTAAAATGATATATAATAAGATATGTATAAATGTGCCTATTGGCAGCTTTGCACAAGGCTCTGTATTGTACCCAATTCACGACACCAGTAAACATTGCCATGGTGAATTGCACTCTTCCTGACAGTTATGTCTATTGTAAAATATCAAGGCCCATAAGGCTTTCTGAGAAATATTCAGAATCAAAACCCACTGAAAATGTCAGATTGTATCTATGCACATTTGATTAACCAGCATCCATCTCCTCAGTTTATTCACGTTTACAACAGTCAATAAATCAGAGTTATAAACATGTGGGAGAAAGTCAGGCTCTTATACTGGCAGAGAGGGGGCTCTCATTTAAAGAAAATCTCCAGATCAACCTATATATTTTATATACTAGTGCATCTCAATGAATTAGAAAATCTTCAAAAATCAATATCAAATTGTTCATGTTTCAGAGCTGATCTGACAGCTGTTTAAATCTCCTGCGCTGACACCGAAGAGGTGATGTTCGGGCAGGGAGATTTAAACAGCTGTCAGATCAGCTGTTTCTTCAAATCTCCCGCGCCGACAACGGCGGGAGATCAGCGGCGGACGGAAAAAGGAGACTCTCCTGATTTCCTCCTCCCGGCCGCTGCATGGATCACTGATTGGCTGACCGGGACCATAATGATGTGAACGCATGCGGAGAATCTCCGCTGTGTTCACATAAGTATGGCAGCATTTTCAATGCCATACGCATGCAAACAGAAACGCAAATGTGAAACTAGCCTTAGTGAAATAAACCTTTTAATGATATTCTAATTCATTGAGATGCACTAGTACAGTAGTATTGTTTATTCATACAGATCTGATAGCTAGTGCAGCATTATACAAATTTAGACCCATTACCAACAGACATCTGTTGACTGAAAATACCATCCAAAATGTGACCTCTTTATTCTGCTTAAAAGGCTAAGATTAGGTTCACATGCCCAGTAATCATCCATTAGAAAGATCCAGCAGAGATGAATTGGAAATGAAGTTGTGCAGGATGTTTTTTATTAACATTGCAGTCTATGGAGAACAGATCCTTTAACCCCTTCATGATCGGGGAATTTTTCATTTTTCATTTTCGTTTTTGCTCCCCTGCTTCCAAGAGCCATAACGTTTTTTATTTTTCCGTCAATATAGACATATGACTGCTTGTTTTTTGCAGGACGAGATGTACTTTCATATGCAATAATTTATTTTACGATATAGTGTACAGGGAAATTGCAAAAAAATTCTAAATGCAGTGAAATTGCAAAAAAAGTGCAATAACACGTTTGTTTTATGGGTATTTTAGTCGCCATGTTCACTATATGGTAAAACCGACATGACGGGGTGATGCCTTGGGTCGGTACGAGTTCGTAGACACCCAACATGTATACTTTATTGGTATCTAGTTGGTGAAAAAAAATTAAGAAGTTTGCAAAAAAAGTAAAAACGACTTTTTGCGCCATGTTCTGCAACTTGTAGCGTCCTCATTTTTCAGGAACTGGGGCTGTGTGATCACTTATTTTTTGTGTCTTGAGCTAACGTTTCCTAATATCATTTTTGGGGGATCCGCAGTTTTGATCGCCCGTTATTGCATTTTATAGCAATGTTGCGGCGACCAAAACAACGGAATTATGCCGTTTGGACCATTTTTTCTGTTACGGAGTTTACGGCTATCATTAACGGATTTAATACGATGATAGATCGGGCGATTCTGAACGCGGCAATGCCAAACTGTATTTTTTTTTTTCATATACTTTTATTGTGATTGGGGGAAAAGGGAGGTGATTTGAATTTTTATATATTTTTTTTTTTTACAGGTTTTTAAAAACCTGATTTTTTAATTAATTCTTATTTTTACACTGCCGCTTTAAGAGGCACCTTGCTGCACAGTCCGATCGCTTCTGGGAGATACAGATGAGCTGCAGCTCATCTGTATCTCTCAGAATCGCGAACCTGTCGTGGTTGGCAGCGCCTGCCAACCACAACATGAAACTGCGCTCTGACAGCATCTGGGATCTAGCCAGGACCCCGGGTTGTCACATGAGCACCGGAGATCTCGCGATACTATTGCGGGATCTCGGAGCAGACGGGGAACAGCGCGTTCCCCGCCGCGGCCGCCTTGGATCCCACTGTCAGAGATCAGCTGAGATGTCGGTGCTTTGATGTGAGCTCCACGCCGGAGCTCACATCAAAGCCCCCTTACCGGCCCAGGACGTTGTACAACGTCCTGTGTCGGCAAGGAGTTAATAGATTGCTCTTTATCTTCCATTTGAAACTGTTCTAGTAAGAAAAAACTGGATCCTTTACACATGAAAGAAAAATGGAAGGCTAAATAGCAATCAATTAACAGATCCATTCTCCACAGACTTCAATATTATAAAAATGGATCCTGAATAAATCTGTTATTTACCATCGGACAAAAAAGTTCTGTTTGCACAACTTTTATTCCCAACGAATCTCTGCAGGATCATAGACTAAAGGAATGGTAGAGTTTAAAGGTACCGAGTCCTGGGTCATCTGGTCCAACTCCTTGATCAAAACAGAATTCACTAAATCATTCCAGACAGATGTCTATCCAACCTCTGTTTAAGACTTCAACTGAAGGAGAACTCACCACCTTTCATGGCCACCTGTTCCACTCATTGACCACCCTCAATGTCAAAAAGTTTTTTCTAATATCTAATCTGTGTCTCCTCCAATTCAGTTTCATCCTATTGCTTCTAGTGTTTCCTTATGCAAATGAGAATAAAGCTGAACCCTCTACAGTGTGACAGCCCTTGAGATATTTGTAGTTCTAACAGATGCTTAACAGACATGTGAACTCAGCCTTATAGGAATTTTTTTCAGCCTGATGCTCTTATCTTTAAAGAGGTTGTCCCATTTAAAAAATTACTCCCCCATAAGTTCAGTGATGCAAAAAACTGAGCTGTTACTCATGCTCCTGGTGTCTCTGCCTCTCCATGCTGCTCTGGCCTTTGCAGATTGACTGCAGTAGTGATGTCTCATCAATGTCACAGAAGTCAATCACTGCGTTTCAGATGCCCTACTAGTGTAGATGGCACCAAGTATCAGATGCTTAGATGCAGTTTAGGGGAATACCGTTTCCTAAGAAAGAGACCCAACTATATATGAGCCTTTTTTCAATGCAATGATTTATTGTAAAAAACATATGCAAAGTATCTTATGTCAGCTAAACCAGAAATCCATCTGAACTTACTTTATTCTTGTAATTAATATCTATTTGTATTGCAGTCAAGGGAAGCTTTGTGGCAACAGTGTGCGATCCAGATTACCCATGCAATACAGTATGTTGTGGAGTTTGCAAAGCGAATAACAGGCTTTATGGAACTTTGCCAGAATGATCAAATATTGCTACTTAAGTCAGGTAAGTAGATGGCATTGACTTTTACTCTTTTTATCATTTGTATTTCCGCTGACAGTAGTAATTGCAAACGGAGGTGGCGATTTTCTGGACATTAAGCTATAATAAGAATTGAAGTAATAAAAAAGTTTAATTTTCATCAAATGATTGACACCATAAAATGCTTTGTTGTATGTAACATGTTGAAAGGGACTCAACATCAGAAATGCCTGTTTGGAGAAAGGTCATATTCGACTTATCTCCAGAGAACGCTAAACAGCTTGTTGCAATAATAAATCGTGTTTTTCTGTGTATGACATTAATATTGCAAATTGCACAACGCTCGGCCGTAATTCATATTCATAATTATTGCAGCTGTATCTGGACATAGCATGGCTTTTATACCCAATAATAATAATAATGCTTCCATATTGCTTGTTTGTTCCAAAACAGAATATTTATACAAGTGTATGATAAAAGGTCTCTTGACAGTGATATATTAACAGTAGAAAGAGAAGAATAACACATGTATTTCATAAACTTGTTTTCCTATCCATGGTCTAAAGGTCACCATGCACATAAAATAGCTGTCTGCTGAACAATCATTCTCCGGCTCCCTCATACATAGGAATGCTCAGCTTGGCTGAGCAAACCTCTGTCCCTTAAAGTACTGCAGTACTGTAATGCCGGGGGGCCCAGAAGTAGGATGGAGCTGGGCATAGGGAGTCAGGTGAGACTGCTCTGGCCCTGATCCTGGGGTCCCTGACTCGCCCGATCTCGGAGGAACCTCTAAAGGTGAGGAGGTCCAAGCCACCAGCCTAAGTCCCTAACTCCTGAGAAGCTCTAGGCATAAGCCCCTACCTTCACCCACAGACCACGGAACCCAGCAACTTCCAATGAAAAGAAAACCAGCAGCTTCGGATCAGCGTCTGCTCACAACAAGTCACAGTCCAGAAGTGAACTGAATCAGCGATCATCAGGTGGATGTGAGCTGACCCATTCATGGCCGAGGAGTGGGGAGCAACCAGCTCAGGCACGCCCTCAGCCCACTTAAGCATGAGTCACATCCATCACACACACCTGCAGCAACCTCACCTGTAGAGCTGCACACTGCATAGCAGAGAAAAAAAAAGCCTTAGTTTAAACCACAGGGAAGTACTTCTAGACTGCAAGGCAGTCAGTACGTGACAAGTACTTACTGTTAAAATCCACTCCATTCTGAAGAACAGAGTATCTTTTAATTTGATAGTTTACTGCTTCTTTCAAACTAGAGGTGTCCAGCTTCCAAGGCAAGGAAGACACTTGTAACCTATGTGTTATACAGCTTGGAAACCCAGTTAAACCGATTGCTTTTGTACCTTGCCACTACAGTTCTGCAGAAGCAAAGCTACCTCCGCCTGCAGCATAGGAAAACATACGGTTTATACTAGCAAGGTGCGACCAAGTCACTGATGTGAATCACAGCCTTAGGGTGCTTTCACACACTGAGTATTTGCAGTGTATTTGCTGCATTTATTTACGTGTGAGCTCATCACAAAAGAATCAGAGGAAAAGTATAATAGGAACAAGTACTCCACTTCTGATTTAATCACCCACTCCTGGTTTGTGAAGAGCTCGCGCATAAAAAAATGCGCAATTACGCAGCGTGTGAACACACCCTTAAAGAGCAAAGTCTGGCATGAAGAAAGCCATGAGGCAGAGGAACAGTGCACTCCTGAAGAAAGAGGTTAAGGCACAAGTTTTACAAAACAGTTCTTGCTCGTATGCCTGAGAAGGTTACTGCACCTAATTCTCTTTAAATGGGCTCAAATAAAAGACTTCCTGTGTTGTATGTACATGGAGGGACTCCAGTGAAGGGGTCACCAAGCTCTGGACCACTGAACATTTCAGATAATGCTTGGATAATTTATAAGTCTAAATTGGAAAGGATGGGCTTAACACAGATGAATTGTCATCCTAAATGTGTATCTATTTAGTGACACAATCTAATCTTTTTTCCAATATATTTTAATTTAAATTCCCTATTCTTTTCTGACAACACTAACTGCGTTACCATTTTTTACTATTTCCTTTTTTTAGATGCTTTTTTTGAGAATCCGGGTGCATGCTGGTATACTCAAAGTGTTGTGAAGTGGCATAAGCTACGGTCACTGTCACAGCCTCTGCTGCCTCCCTTGAGTGAAAGCATCATCAGTGATGCCCGTTTCAAGTGCTGGACTTACCCCTGCTCTACTGAGCATACATCAGTTGTCATTTTCGACATCAGCTCAGTAGATTCTTGTCATTGTGCAATGTACATGTTAATAGCGCATTCTGTGCCAGCTCTGATCAGAAGTAATGAGCCAGCAGAAGAGCGCACTGTCAGTGCATATTGTAAGAATACCCAGCATGCAGAGACCAGTGCCACCTTTACATGTGATGTCACTTCTATCAGTAAAGCTTGTCTCTGTATGCCGGGTATTTTTACAAGAAGCTGTAAAAATGAGCCCTTCTTCTGGCTCATTTATTCTAGACTATGGAGACCTGAGTGACTCAAACAGTACCTTCTCTCCTCCCCAAAGTCGTAAATCACTCAATACTTCATAACAGGCTCATCGCTGAAGGCCCTGTCTGAGACAGACAGGCGAGCAGGCCAATGAGCGATTACAAACCTTTTCCCTTCTCCACATTTTCCCCTGTGACTTATTATCGATAACAAGGTTGTTGTTTTTTTATTCATTTACAATACACTTACTCTGGCAGTCTGCAATAGTGATTGGCGTGCACACCTGTTGGATGTAGTGGAGGTGCTAGTGTAGGAGGCCCTTGGGTCCCGGTATCAATAAAGTTTTAAGGAACACTGCACACTCCAAAGTTTTTTTTCAAAGTGAAGTTTTGTGTTTATTTTTGGTGCATAAAGACAGTTTTGCGATAAGACTGACGTTTCGACCACGTCCCGTGGTCTTTATCAAAGTATCGCTGTCTTATTTTATATATACTTACCAATAGATAGATCAGCTGATCTATCTATTGGTAAGTGTTTACATATTTTTTGAAGCTAGCACCCACTAAAAGAGGTGTGCGCCCATATTGACATATATTTATTTTATATATAGGGATAAATTGCACCTAGGGAACTCACAGGTCCTGTGTTGGCTAGTCGGTGCTTTTGTTATTCTCTGGTGGTGATTGTTTCTTTAGAGATGTATATATTATATATGTCTCAGTGGGGATGTCTTATTCCGGTCTGTGCCCCCAGGTAATGCACCTTTCCAGGAATGGCCCTGTGGATGGGTTATGTCCCTCCTGCTCCGGGCTCGGCTAGCGCTTCCTGCGCCTTGGCTGGGAATTCCGACTAGCCAACACAGGACCTGTGAGTTCCCTAGGTGCAATTTATCCCTATATATAAAATAAGACAGCGATACTTTGATAAAGACCACGGGACGTGGTCGAAACGTCAGTCTTATTGCAAAACTGTCTTTATGCACCAAAAATAAACACAAAACTTCACTTTGAAAAAAAACTTTGGAGTGTGCAGTGTTCCTTAAAACTTTACTCTGGCAGTCTGACACAACGTCAAATATCTATTTTTAAATAGGATTTTAGCAAAAATATCGATCTTGGTTTTACAAAAAATCCTTACGTGATGGAAAAAATGGAGGTCATTGTCGTAATCAGTACACCAAATTACATAAAAATCAGTGAAAACGTCTCTTGTATTTTTCAAAAAATTCAATTTTGCAGGGTTGTGTAATCGGCAGAATAGACTAGTCAAGGGACTAGTCCAGTCTCTGTTCCCTGATGATGCTAAGTTTGAGTATTCCAAAATCCTCAAAAGAAAGTATTATCAGTAAGAAAGAGAGTAGTGTATAAAAAAAGCAGTTACAGAATTTTAAAAGAAAGTGTAATAAACAATAAATAAAATTATGGCATTCGATAGATAGGCATTTAGGATGAAAATTAATGTGTTTCGGCACACCCCTTTTTAAAAAGAACCAGAATGTGCAGTGTCACCATAGGTGTATGTCCAAAAGAAATAATTTAGTCATTCAAACTATTATTTCAAATTAGAGTTTTAAATGCTACTTGATTAAGTACAGAAAAGTCATATTTTATATAAGAAGATGCACAATTCAGGGCAGGACATGTCTGTTGTGGTGCCCATTACAGTACTGATGTATTTGACCTTCTTTGCTCTTTCATTTGCCAGGCTGTTTGGAAGTAGTTCTAGTAAGAATGTGCCGTGCCTTCAATCCATTAAACAACACTGTTCTTTTTGAAGGAAAATATGGAGGAATGCAGATGTTCAAGTCATTAGGTAACTGGCTATGTACATAATTATGTATTGATCACATTATGGTCACTATGTTTTTTAAATATTTGTTCCATGTTCTAAAAAAGAAAGGCTAAACTATGTAATCCTTGTGGAAAGATGAGGGAAATAATATGAATAAGGGGGCCGTCACACGGAACGATATCTTGCCCGATATCGTTTAAGCGATCTCCTTTTTGATCGCTTAAGCGATATCGGGCAAGATATCGTTGCATGTAATCAAGCGATTTACGATGGTAAATCGCTTGATCGTGACATCGCTGATCTGAGGTTCGGTTCTCAGATCTAGCGATGAACGATGCAACGATCTGCATCATCGTGGTGTATGACACCACGATGATCCATCTCCCAGCGACCGCGCCTATGCTGGGAGATGGTAACTATGGTACACGTCGGGTAACTAAGCGACGCGCGGCGCCTAGTTACCCGATGTGTACCATAGTAACGAGCGAGATCGCGGCTCCGCATCGCTGGTGAGTCTGTCTGTGTGACATCTCACCAGCGATGTGAGCGATATTGTAAGCGATTGCGCGTGCACGTGATCGCTTACAATATCGCTAAAGATGTCGCAGCGTGTGACGGCCCCCTAAGAATGTATTTTGCAAAATGTGTATCCAATTTGCAAGCTATTTATCTCCAATCATTGCAACTTACTAGAGCATCTCAATTAATTAGAATATCATCAAAAAGTTAATTGATTTCAGTAATTCAATACAATCAGTGAAATGTATATATTATAAAGAGTCATTACAAACAGAGTGATCTATTTCAAATGTTTATTTATGTTAATGTTGATGATTATGGCTTACACCCAGTGAAAACCCAAAGGTCATTATCTCAGAAAATTAAAGTAGGAAGGATGAAGGATTAAAAACCATGCTGCTGTATTCCACGAGGCATCAAAGGGTGAATATAATATTGATTTATTAGTCAACGTGTTCAGTGCTCCCAGAAACGCCCTGAAACATGGCAATATGATATTGATTTTTGATGATATTCTAATCCATTGAGATGCACTAGTACGTTGTCATTTTGTTATATTATAAAAGGGGTGTCTAAAGGTACCGTCACATGAGGCAACATTGCCAGCAACATTGCTGGCAACTCAGGGGCGTGGCGAAGTTGAAGCAACATGTAACAGGACAATTTAACGGCAATAAGTTGCTAGATTGAAGTTGCCAGGTTTCTCAACATGTTGGGAAACCAGGCAATGTTGCTCAGGCAAATCTGCTAGTATTGCTCTGTATGACACCGCTATAGCAATGTTGAAAGCAACTTCCCCTATTCACTTCAATGATTTGTATAGGACGCTGGGTTGAGTTTAACCCTGCCAGCGAAAGTTGCTTTCAACATGGTAGTTGAGTTGCCAGAGATATCTCTGCGTGTGACATCTTCAAAGCAATGTTGGAAAACTGCCAAAAAAGTGCACACTACCCTGAGTTGCCGGCAATGTTGCCGCATGTGACGGTACCTTAAAGATAACTTTGTTTTTCACGTGAAACAAAAGTTGGTGTCGCTATGCGAGAGATCTCTCAGTCACATGGCACAGTGCAAATTCTAACTAAATGATTCAGCATTTTACAGAGAAATGTATTTGGCTGCTGTTGTGCCAGGTTTTGATTCATGCTGCCCACAGTTTGGGCACCATACATCATGTGACAGGTTTGCTTTATCCTCTTTGGAGTGTTCATCTGCAGGGGCCCTTCAATGTGTTGATGGAGAAGCTGCTGACTGATGGAGTGGTCTATGGGAAGAACAAGCCATTGTTGGAATAAGAGATACAAGGGCAACAACAAAATTCATCCATTAATCCATAAATGTAGACTGAAATAAGGAGGTCAGAGTATAGGAGGAAATTAGAATGGAAGACGAGAGGACTCAGTCGGTACTAAGCTCAAATTAGCTGAAAACGCAAAGAATGGGTTAAAAAATGCACTATTGTAGTAACCATATATATATTTGGCAAAAGTAAATAGACGCAAGTGTAAGCTCGTTGGCTGCTGGATCCCTCATTTTATTGGTCAGCTGTGATTGGACACTCAACCAGATCACCCAGCTGACTTTGAACTGACAATAAACCTGGCAGTCAGTGCCACTTCAGAGGGCAAATCGGGAGTGTAGTGCCTAATGAAAACAAGCCACACTGGAGCGGTCTCCTCTATATTTATAGTTATATATATATATATGCTGTATATATATATATATATATACAGTTCGGGGAATAGTTTTTAGTCAGACACCAATTGTGCAAGTTCTCCACTTAAAAAGATGAGGTCGGCCTGTAATTGACATCATAGGTAGATCTCAACTATTAGAGACAAAATGAGAAAACAATTCTTGAAAAGCAAATTGTTTTATTTGGAAAGAAACTTTTTTCAAATTTTGGTGGAAGATAACTATTTGTTCACCTACAAACATGCAAGATTTCTGTCTCTCACAGACCTGTAACGTCTTCTTTAAGAGGCTCCTCTGTCCTCCACTCATTACCTCTAGTGCTGGCATCTGTTTGAACTTGCTATTAGTATAAAAGACACTTGTCCTCAACCTCAAACAGTCACGCTCAAAACTCCATTATGGTTAAGACCAAAGAGCTGTCTAAGGACACCAGAAACAACATTGAATCCCGGCACCAGGCTGGGAAGACTGAATCTGCAATAGGCAAGCAGCTTGTTGTGAAGAAATCGAACTGTGGGAGCAATAATTAGAAATTGGAAGACATACCAGACCACTGATTATCTCCCTCCATCTGGGGCTCCACAGCAAGATCTTACCCCATGGGGTCATAATGATCTCAAGAATAATGATCAAAAATCCTCGAACCACACGGGAACACCTAGTGAATGACCTGCAGATAGCTGGACCAACATTACACAGGCTACCATCAGTAACACTATGCCGCTAGGGACTCAGATCCTGTAGTGCCAGATGTGTCCCACTGCTTAAGCCATTACATGTCCAGGCCATCTGAAGTTTGCTAGAGAGCATTTGGATGATCCAGAATAGTATTGGGAGAATGTCATATGGTCAGATGAAACCAAAGTAGAATTGTTTTGTAGAAGCACAATTCATCATGTTTCGAGGAGAAAGAATGCTGAGTTGCATCCAAAGACCACCATACCTACTGTGAAGCTTGGGGGTGGCAACATCATGCTTTGAGGCTTTTTATCTGCCAAGGGACCAGGATGACTGATCAGTGTAACATGAAAGAATGAATGGGGTCATGTATCGTGAGATTTTGAGTGCAAGCCTCCTTCCATCAGCAAGGGCATTGAAGATGAAACGTGGCTGGGTCTTTCAGCATTACAGTGATCCCAAGCACACTGCCAGGGCAACAAAAGAGTGGCTTCGTAAGAAGCATTTCAAGGTCCTGGAGAGACCTAGATATTCTACAGATGTCAACCCTGTAGAAAACCTTTGGAGGAAGTTGAAAGTCCATGTTGCCCAGTGGCAGCCTCAAAACATCACTGCTCTAGAGAAGATCTGCATGGAGGAATGGGCCAGCATACCAGCAACAGTGTGTGCCTACCTTGTGAAGACTTACAGAAAACGTTTGACCTCTGTTATTGCCAACAAAAGATATATAGCAAAGTATTGAGATGAAGTTTTGTTATTGACCAAATACGTATTATCTACCAAAATTTAAAAAAAAAACTTCAGCTCTTGGAGTTTAAATAATAGGTTACAAAAAATTAAAAAATAATTAATATGGATAACAGACTTCATATTATTGATAATTTTTCAGAACACACTTGTGCCCCTATATTTTTAGTAAGCTATTAGATGTCATCCCTGAAGCTTTGTTTATAATAAGCAGTGCAATTTTGTATATGTACTTTTGGCCTACACTATGTGATTTGAAAAGACTTTGCAGTTCCTATATGCATTATTATAATACTAATTATCATTTCAATTATTCAGCCAATTACACTGGAATCAAAGCTCTGCTCAACAGAGCTGAGCGTTCATGAGTAAATATTACCCTGCTAAAAGAGTATAATAGAGACATAAAATAAATTCTGTTTTAAAAGACAATTAGATCTAGTCTTTTTATTCTATCTCTCCACATGATGTTGATTGAAAATATGAAACTTTACTAGCCATAATACTATTTTCTGGTAGCACCTGTTCCCTGGCAGGGCTACAAGCTGTGTTCCAAGTAGAATTGAACAGTGATTCGCATCCAGTTCTCACTCTGCTTTGCTTGGCCTGCAGGTTCGGATGATTTAGTGAATGAAGCATTTGACTTTGCAAAGAGTTTATGTTCACTTCAGCTGACGGAAGAGGAAATTGCCTTGTTTTCTGCGGCTGTGCTGATATCACCAGGTACTCATTCTGATCCTAACCAAAAGATGTCTTGTTTATGTCATATTCAAAGTATGTGTGATACATTCTCAGTAATAGAAGACTGTTAGTAAAGAAAGCACAATAGGGTTTTACCCAATAAACATGAAGGTAAAAGATAGAGCCACACAATCAATATGAAAGCATATGACGTGCATGAACCGAGAATATACAAACCAAGTTGTATAATGGATAAAGTCTGGGCTGATGTCGATTGAAGAGGTTCAGAAACAATTTGTAATATAGAAACAATGGTTTATTAGACACATTTCAAAGCACACCTTGCTATTCTTCAGGAAATACTACCTGAAGAAGAAGCAAGATTTGCTTCGAAATGTGTCTAATAAACCATTGTTTCTATATTACAAATTCTTAATCGACAGCAGCGCGGAGTTTATTCACTATCCAACTTGGTTCCTATAAATTCTCAGTAGCAGTCCTGTTTTATATATTATTTACTGGCCTTCAGCTCGATCGCGAGTCATATTGACTTGATGGATGAATGCTCTGTGGAAAGATCGATCTTTTACGAGCCTACATAGGGTCCTTTCCTCTGTTTTCTTGATAGTATCAAGCCATTCGTTGTTGGTCTACCTCTTCACTTGTTCCTTCTGTTGTTCCTACCATGATGTCTTTCTCCAGCGGTTCCTCTGTTCGTCACTGGAGGAAGACATCATGGTAGGAAGAATAGCTGCAGTATTAGCAGTCCTAAGTTTCACAAAAACATGATAAACTGACAAATAATATTTGAGGCTTGTTATGACAGTTTAAAGATCAGAATAAATCATCCTGTTTGTAAATGTCTATGCAAATTCTGTGACTTTATAATTCCCTTTGTATTTACACCGCTAGAGCTAAGGATTGAAACACTACAGGGCTCCCGATGGGATGTTTCATGATAGTATGTGTATGAACTGTTGGTCACATGCTAAGTGCACTTCGATGGGTCCAGTGGGGCTACCCACTACCAGATCAAATCCTAAAAAAGTGTTGGCTATGCTTCAAAACTACTGGCTGCACCATATAGTCAAGTTGACTTTAGTCCTTTCTGTGACCAACCTTTCCATTTTGGCTCAAGTTACAAAAGCTTGCTCACACTGTAGGCTCTCATCACTACATTTTATAGTATTACTAGGATTCTATGACCAGTCTTAATTCACTGATCCACGTGCCGTGGTTTACACCTTATACCAGGATTCATGTAACATACACCTTATCAATGAACACGTGTAAGTTTAGGAAGAGAACCAATCATCAAATTAAGATGTTGTAATGTCTAAGTAAGGATTTGAGTTTGATCCATAAAGACCCCAGATGAAGGAATAGTATTACTTGTGTTTATACAAATAAATGCAGATTATTCAGATTGTGTCTGGAGGATAATACCCTCTTATATATTGGTGTTGATTCACGCTCCATCAACCCCATAATCCTAAAGCTGGAGAGCTATGATCTAGTTACACAACCTCTCACTCCCTTATGGTTCATTTTTAAAGAAGGATAGCATTACTGACTAACTTTATCCACCTTACTTGTCTGGTGATGCTTACACAACCTAATAAAAAGATATAGCGAGTCTGCAGTGGAATCCTCCTTCTCTAAGGTTTTAGTGAAAAATCATAAAATAAATGATGCTCACCTTAGCAATCCCCTGCCAATGCCCTATTGGTGTCTGAGCTTCCTGTACCATTCAGGAACCACTGCAGTAAATGATTGGCCACTGCAGTCACATGTCCACCCAAGCAGAGCAGGAAGAGACTGGTGGGGGACATGTGCCTGCTGCTGCCAATGATTGACAGCTCATTTAAGATTTGTACTACCTTTTCTGCGATTTCTCAGACATCTCACTTAGGCCCCTTTCACAGTAGTGTTTTTCATTGGTGGATCCGGACCAAAAAAACGCATCTGCCTCATGTGCCGCCTGACGGCCGCACTTACGGCACACTTGCAGCAAGCCCCATACATTGTCTATGGGGCTTGCAGCAAGTGCGGTATAGCCGCGGTTCCGTCACTTACGGCCACGAAAAAAAATGCGGTCAATGCACGGGGCTTGCCGCAAGTGTGACCGTTAGGCGGCAAATGCGGTAAATCTGCGCAATTTTACAAAAACGCTAGTGTGAAAAGGGCCTTACCTATACAGTTATGGCGACCATTACATAATCAACTCTTTCTGTCAGAGAGATTTTCATGAAGCCTGAATGACACATTAAAGCTTTGTCCAGTTATATTTCATAACAATACAAATGTAAAGAAAATACATGATCTGTGGGTGGAGAAACCTTTGGGCTCTAATAGCTGTCAATAATGGATGTCACCTAGAATGTATAACAATGTAGAACACCAAGATATATCAGAAATGGCTGAACTGAATATTTATCATTTTAGTTGTCAAGGACAAAATGTAATTCTTCAGGAATGTAAACGCTTGTGTGGGGTAAAATAGAAGGACTCAATCTTAGGATCATTGATCTTTCTATTGTATAAAGCCCAGAATCTTCATGTGAAAGCAGGCTCCACATTGTAGGTGGAATATTTGGAGTGAATACTTGTTTAACTTCACGAAGCAGAATAAAAGGTTTTAGGGTCTGTTTTCACCAGTTTTCCCAACATCAGTCCTCAAGAGGCAACAACACATCATGTTTTCAGGATTTTCTTAGTATTTTACAGATAGTAATCACCTGCAAAGGTGATGATTCCAGCATCTGTGCAATACTAAGGAAATCCTGAAAACATGCACTGTTAGTGGCTCTTGAGGGCTAGAGTTTGGTAACACTGGTTTACACAGACCAACTGACAAAAACGATATGACTGCCAGTAGGTAAACCTTTGCTGATCTTCAGCTGTTTAAAGCACCACAGCCTTTTTTATTGCACTGTTATAGCGGTGCTTTAACTGTAAGGGTACCTTTACACGCCGCTACGGCAGGATGGATGCATCCCGCTACAGGCTACAAATGTAGCTTGTAGCGCCAATATAGCCCGTCGTAGCGGCGTCTGAAGACGTGACGATACAGCCGGCAACAGATACATCTGTTTACGACCTCTGCTCGAAAACAGAGAGCTACAAAGCCGATGGTAGCAAGATGCATCGGCGTGTAAAGAAGTTACGGAAGGGAACTCTGGACACCCTGCGATGTAGCTGCAATGTAGCTAAGGCGTGACCCTGGCTCCGTGTTACCGCGCCCCATGTGCGATCATTGGTGGAAGCTCCTGCATGACGATTGGTAGTCGCTGCATAGGGCGGCATATTTAAGGAGCTGACCAGTCACACTACACAATTGCTCGAGCGTGCTGTATTAACCAGCCTCCTGCGATGCCTGCCCAATCATGATGTTCTGGCTTTGTCCTATCACCGTACGGACGTCTTGTAATCCACAATTGTGGCACGCCTATGTGCTGTCCCTGCTGCACCAGGTCCGCCCATATTAGCTTGTTGTAGCGTTGTGTAAATGAGGTATGCTGAGCCACAGATGGCTACTTGAGACACCCGGCGATGCAGCTAGTTACAGATGTCACGTAGCGTAGCGCACCTTATGGTGGCGTGTAAAGGTGATGCGTTGAGCGTTTGTAACCGTTTGAGCGTGCTCGTGCACGTGAAGTAGCGGGATGCATCCATCCTGCCGTAGCGGCGTGTAAAGGTACCCTATGTCTCCTGTCTTATACTCACCTTCCACCACCTTCATCTTTTTCCAGCAGCTCTCTAGTCAGTCTGCAGTGAAAAGTGACTAGCCATCAGTACCTGTATTTCATGGAGCACTCCAGAAGTCACTTTTCAATACAAGTCTATGGGTACCTTGTTCTGGCTCTCATAGAGATGCATTGAGCATCTGTCACGTAGCTTATGACTTCTGGTTAGTCAGAAGCTATGGGCACGAAATGGCGCCATGGGACATGAGCAGTATCGGTAAAGCATGAAGACCCAGGAATGGGAGTGTAAGACAGAGGGCAGGGGGTTACATTTAAAATGCCACTACAATGGTGAAAAAAAAATGTTATAGATGTATGATAAAATCAGTCTTTTATCTGCTGTAGTACTAGCAGTTCTCTGAATGCTAAGTAATCTTTAGCCTTGCCCACACCAGTGATAGGCAGATTTCTTTCTACACTGTGCATAGACAGAAAACTGCCAATCAGTGGTATGGGCAGGGTCATACAGAGCTCAGCATTCAGAGGTTTTTTAGATATTGACTAAAAGCACAAACATATGCTCCGATGCTTGTTTGTACATTGTTCTTAATTATCTACAATATGAAATAACAATATAAAATAATATTTCAGTTTCTTGTATTTTGGATGTCTAGAAGAGTGTTGTAAACGCATCCAAGGCTCTTAGAACAATAGGAGTTGTTCTCTCTGCAGAGTAACACATCCTCCTTTTTGTCAATACATTTGTTCTAAGTCTCCAGTCTTCTTACATCAAATCCTCTTTCCTTGTTGCTAACTAGAAAGCATTAGAGACAGGGAGTGAAAGAGAATCCTTCTGGGGATATTCTTATGATTAAATTGTTTAACCACAGACTGTCACGGTGCATTTTCATTTGGCTGACTGAAAAATGTTCCTTCTGAGAGACCAGAATTTGTAATCTAAGTGAAGTCAGAGTACTAATCCAATCTATCCTATACGTTTATTCTGCCTGTTGCACTGGTTTTAATTAAGCCTAATCCTTTATCATGTATGTACAAACTTACTAGAATAAAAACTAAAAAGTACACGGCAAGAATAATTCTTTAAAGGAGCAGAGCCTTCACGATGTTGCTTGGTTGTGTGTACAGGTGACTTATGTTGAGGCTTTTGTTCCTCAGCTTTATTTCTAGAATGCAAGCATATAGAAAATTGTGGTCAGACAATATTCTTATTTTATCAAGGGTTGGATAAAGATGTTGGATTAGTAGGCACCTGCCTAGGGAAACATTGAGGGAGAGGTCGCAGTTGCCTTTAGTTATATTATGATACCTGCAGTAATTTGCCAACCAGATTATCTAGAGGAGCTAGTCAGCACATGACCGCAACCATGTTCTCTTGAGAGCAGCAGATAGGAAATGGAGAAAAGCATAACGTTCTATTGAGAGAAGCAGATTAAAGACTAGTCAGCATGTGACAGCAACTATGGTATGCTCTATTGAGAGAAACATGAAAGACTAGTCAGCATGTGACGGCAACTATGGTATGCTCTATTGAGAGAAACATGAAAGACTAGTCAGCATGTGACGGCAACTATGCTCTATTGAGAGAAGCAGATCAAAAATTAGTCGACATGTGACAGCAACTATGCTCTATTGAGAGATAGGCTGGGATCACAGTTGCATTTTTCACAAGCGTTTTTGGAGACCTGCGTTTTCAAAAACGCATGTAAAAAACGCACCCATAGGCCCCCATGTTAAAAAACGCATGCCCTAATAGCAAAAACGCATTTGTGACTGTACAATCCGTTTTTGGTGCATTTCCAAAAACACATGCGTTTTTTAATATGGGGCCTTATGGGAAACGCATGCAAAAACGCATGTACAATTAGTGCCATTCAAAAACGCATGCGTTTTCCATAGGAGCCCATGTTAAAAAAAACGCATGCGTTTTTTTAACATGGGCTCCTATGGAAAACGCATGCGTTTTTGAATGGCACTAAAAGGTACTAATTGTACATGCGTTTTTGCATGCGTTTTCCATAGGTGCCCATGTTATAAAAACGCACCAAAAAATAGCACATGCACTATTTTTTGGTGCAGATTTAAAAACGCAGCCAAAAACGCAGGGAGCCATCACACATCTTAAAAAACTCATGCTGACATGAAAAAAAAGCATAAGTTTTGTTAAATCACTAAAAAAAAACTCATGTCAACTGTGACCCCAGCCTAACAGATTAAAGACTAGTCAGCATGTGACAGCAACTACGGTATGCTCTATTGAGAGAAACAGATGAAAGACTAGTTAGCATGTGACAGCAACTATGCTTTACTGAGAGAAGTAGATCAAAAACTAGTCGGCATGTGACAGCAACTACGCTCTATTGAGAAAAGCAGATCAAAAACTAGTTGGCTTGTGACTTCAAGTATGCTCTATTGAGAGAAGCAGATGAAAGACTAATCAGCATGTGCAGAAAGTATGCTCTATTGATAGAAGCAGATCAACACCTAGTCAGCATGTGACATCAACTATGCTCTATTGAGAAAAGCAGATCAACACCTAGTCGGCATGTGATAGCAACTATGCTCTATTGAGAGAAGCAGATCAAAAACTATTGTTGGTATGTGACAGCAACTATGCTCTATTGAGAGAAGCAGATAAAAAACTATTGGTATTATAAAGATGTTGTAGTATAATTTTAATGTGCTAACGACTAAGGAAGTGTTACTTCCGAAACGCGACTAGCGCTTGCTAGATCTCTGAATGATTTTAACTTTTATACTCATGGAATAAAGAATTAAGAAGTACTGCAACGGTGGAATCTTTCTTTTCTTCAAGATCAAAAACTAGTCGGCATGTGACAGCAACTATGCTGTATTGAGAAAACCAGATCGCAGACTAGTTGGGATGTGATAGTGACTATGTTCTATTTAGAGAAGCAGATCGATTGTGTTGTTACAAGATATGTGAATTGTTACATGAATATTGATATCTACTGTTTCTTGTTAAATTTTTGAAACCTAAATAAAAATAAATGGTTTAAAAAAGAGAAGCAGATCAAAGACTAGTCAGCATGTGACTGCAACTATGCTCTACTAAGGAAAAGAGATGAAAGACTAGTCGGCATGTGACAGCAGCTATGCTCTATTGAGAGAAGCAGGTCAAAGACTAGTCAGCATGTGACTGCAACTATGCTCTACTAAGCATCCATGCCAAAAACAGAAACCAAATGCACTTACAGGACGCAGTCAGAGCCCAATTGTGGAGCAAGCCCAGCTGCTGGCTGATGACTCACCTCATATCAGTGTGAATGGTGCTCTATGCAGGCCTAGTGTATGCATGGCAGCTCGCCTCCCACATTTTGCTGGTAGAGGTGAGTCATCAGCCAGCAGCTGGGCTTGCTCCACAATTGGGCTCTGACTGCGTCCTGTAAGTGCATTTGGTTTCTGTTTTTGGCATGGATGGTAAGTTTTCTGATGCTGCTTTTTTTCTAGTAGTTTTTATGCTCTACTAAGGAAAAGAGATGAAAGACTAGTCGGCATGTGACAGCAGCTATGCTCTATTGAGAGAAGCAGGTCAAAGACTAGTTGGCATTTGACAGCAACTATGCTGTTTTTAGAGAAGCGTATGAGAAGTTAGTCAGCATGTGATAGCAATTATGCTAATCAAATACTTGCTTTCACGTGACTGCTTGATAAAAGAAGAATCGTAAGGGAATTCAGAGAGTGGGCATATTGCACAATTTTAGGATTCGAAAACCTGCAGTCACATAAATTGAATACAATAATTTATGCTAAGCTTAAGCTTAGAAAACTTATTTATGAAGCACTAAAATGCAAGAAGGGCTTATATACAGTATTGCATGTCTGAGTAAAATGTATGGTTTTACATCACACATGATTTATATATTATTATTAGAGTTAGTAATACCATTTTTTTTACAATAATAGATAAAATGAATGAACCTTAGTATTCTAAAATTGATCGAGTGGGATACGACATGTTCTAGTAGTTTAAAGCATTAAAAGGAGTCTTTGGGATTGTTTTATCTTTCTCTCTGCTTTCGGCTTTCACTTTTTATGATCTGACAGCTGAAAGTCACATTTTATCAGAGACAATTGATATGTAATGTACAAGAAAATACACAGCATAATGGTGTAAAGTGTATAGATTTTTACTTTTTTGTATGATGGATGTGCAATAAACCAATAGGTTTCTTAAGGTCATATCCAAAACAGGTATGGATGACAAGTATAGTATAAACCCATACAACATAATCGTGAGATACCTGCTTGTTAACTGTGAACTTACTGCCATCAATTAAGATAGTGTGTCATTCTTTAAACTGCATAAATACTCTTACAATTGGCCCAATGTTATCAAGATCAGTGTTATTTATGCTGTTGTTGATGAGGGGGCGTGCTGGAGTCAGATGCTGCCGAGTCATGTGTACGAGCGTGTGTCTTCACGAATCTGGAGTGTCTGATGAGTGGCATGCATCTTCATGAATCTGGAGTGTTTAATGAGTGGCATGTATCTTCATGAATCTGGAGTGTCTAATGAGTGGCATGGATCTTCATGAATCTGGAGTGTCTAATGAGTGGCGTGCATCTTCATGCGCTATAATAAAAATGTTATTCCAGTCAGGTACTGGAACACCATAGCTCATTAATTATACCAGCTGTGGCATTATACCCCCATTACGCCCCCACCCCAACGCCACACATTTTGTCAGAGCTGAGAGAACCTGGCATGAAAATGCCAAAAGTTGCAATATTTAGGTGCATATTCCCTGCATTCGGGGTCATTTCAAAGCCTTTATGAAAACTCAGGCCCAATTACCCTTGTTAATTGGAAGAAAAAAAGTCTTCTGTAGGAGTGGTCCATATAAATTAGAAATAAAGGAACTGTAAATAATCCATCACACAAAAAATCTGTTCTAAATCAGTGCTGGTCTTCTAAAAAAAGTGTGGAAAGGGAATCTGTCACCATTTTTTGCCACTTATTGTTAGAGCAGTATAATGTAGAGACAGGGAACTTGATTCCAGTGATGTGTCAATTAATGGACTGCTTGCTACAGTTTTGATTAAATCACTCTTATAGTAGCAGGAAATTATTACTAGACCACAAGTAAGCCTACTGCCAGGTTGTCCTCCATATTTATGATTTCGTCTGCACCACTAATTAGCAATTTTCTGCTTATACAGAGAATATAGAAAGCAGTCAGTGTGTGTGAGGTTATAAACAGCCCAACATTCAGAAAACTGTTATGGCCACTTTACACGCGGCAACAGGAAGATAAAAAACGGCAGGTGTCGGAGACAATTGTACCTTTCTACCTTCAAAACACCTTGCAGATACCTGAATTACATGCAGCCACTTCAAGGTGTTTTGAAGGTAAAAGGTACAATTGTCTCCGACACCTGCCGTTTTCTATCTTTCTGTTGCCGCGTGTAAAGTGGCCATTAGATCTACAGCAGATAAAACACTATAACAAGCAGCCAAGTGAATGACACAGTACTGGAATCCTGGCCTCTGCCCCTACCTCATGCTTCTCTCACATTAGGAAGCATAAACCTGGTGACAGATGTCCTTTTACATTATACTGCCACATTAATGCAGCGTTAAAAAGGAGGTCCGACACCTAAAATGTACCGTATTTTCTAACTATCCTTACCGCTAAATCATTTTTGTATTTATCTTTATTATACAAGAGGAGTCTCAAACGTTACTTCACAGGAAGCTGTAGCTGCAGTTAATCCACACAGCATCATCACCCCTCCTGGAACAGGACATCACTGGGGGCAGCAATGTTTTTTTAATACAATTCCTGTGATATTGCATTTGAGAGAAGTTTCTAATGTGACGTCACATAAGGCTGGAGCTACAGTTATTCCTCACAGCGTCCATCACCCTTCCTCAAACAGGACGTGACTAGGGGGAAGGGATCATTGTCTTACTGCTCCCTTTGATGATGCCCTGGATAATCGGTGATGGACGCTGGGGCCATGTTTAGTGGAGTGCCAGCGTGATGCTTCTCTCTAAGTTGCTTAAGTTACAGATGTAAACTGAGGCAAATGAAGTGAATGACACCATTGCTGCCACACAGCCTCTAGCACCACACTCAAATGAGGGGCGACACTGGTATCACTCCCTATTTCTAGCATCGCCCTCCTTATTCGCTTTGTTTTGAGGACAGTGCTAGAATCTGAAAGTGACACCAAAGCTGATAATGGTTCATTTGAAGGTGGTGCTAGAGGCTGTGGAGACGCTGGTGTTACTCACTGCACCACCCCCAGCTGACGTCTTTCACAGAAGCAATGGGGAGAGAAATATCAAGCTGGCACTCTACTAAACATGGCCACAGCGTACATTACCCATCGTTCAGGACATCCTCAGATGAGGGCGGCAGTACAAGGAACTTGTAAGTAACTGCAACGCTGCTCCCTTGTGATATCCTGCTCCAGGAGGGGTGATGGATGCTGTTTGGAGTAACTGCTGTTCTAGCCTCCTGTGACATCACGTTGAGACTCTTCAAAACGGAACGACACGGGAAGTCCTGTAAAAAAAGAAATCACTTTTTGAAATTACAAAGACACAGAGAAGTGTGGGAATCATATAATAAAGAATAATTACAAAAGTGGTTAGGAGTAGGGATAAGGATAGGTAGTTAGAAAATACATTTTAGGTGTCAGACCACCTGCTTAAGAAATAAGTCATATTGTTAACAATACTAAGATGGAAGAAGATATGATTCATTTTGTTTCTTACCTAGCAGTACATTGTGTAAGATGTTTGTTTTATTTCCAATATACAGTGAAGAACATGAACATAATGCTAGGTTAATGGAGTGCGCAAGTGTTACCTTTGGTAAATACTTCCTTTTACAACTATGCAGGTAACTAACCTTATAAATCAATTGTATATATCTTTTTTTCACTGTTTAGAACGGCCATGGCTTCTAGAACCAAGGAAAGTTCAAAAGCTTCAAGAGAGAATTTATTTTGCACTTCAGCATGTGATTCAGAAGAACCACTTAGATGATGAGACATTGGCAAAGGTATGTGCTAGTCATAAGAAGTGCATTTTCATGTAGAAATACAGCAGTGACATACTGAACCTAAATAACACATGACAAGTGTCTAGAAAATATTGTTCGAGAGACTGTAGGCTGTGTGATAGCACATAACAGTGTTAAAAGGCATCAGAGCTATACACGTCTAACTAAACATTTTTTCTACAGGGGTTAGTGGGGCACTACGTTTCATATAATGTGCTGTATATGTTACATACTGGATGTGCATTGACAAGAAGACAGACTTTTCAATGATTTAGATTCTACATATTCTATTTTCTTTTCCATGTTATTACTTTTCATATATTTTATTTTACAGAAAAAAATAACCTACTAATTGAATAATTGAATCATCTTTATGACCATTTTATTGCTACCATGCTTCTTTAGATCTAATGCAAAAAAAGAAAAAAGAACTTTTAAAAAATTATCGGCAGTTTCTGTACATGCAAGTTTTATGCACCAATAGGTTTCCTCAGCTGTAAACTACAAAGCATTTATTTTAGTCTACAACCGAGGCAACAGAATTTTGTTGCCATGCTCTTTTCCATGTCCCTACTTGTTGCTTACCAGCTGAATGTATGTTTGCAAGAATTAGGGGAGCACCACGCACACTGTGAGCATCCGCCGGTGTTGACACCAAGATCATGCAGTCTTGTAACCACAATATGATTTGCATTCTTCTGGCCACATGCCAACTGGCTCATCAGGCGCGCTCAATTCCCTAGTATTGAGCATGGCTATGCACATCTGGTCGCACTAATCAAATGTACAGTCCCTGAAAAAGTTATGTCACTTATCCATGTTATGTAAAAAAAGCTTATAACCTGATCGTTAAATTAATCCATTGTTTTAAAATTACTCTTTTGAAAGCTGAAACCCTCCCAAATGTGGTTTAGGTAAGAAAATAAATTGGCATCAATGCTAATATATTGATCATTTAATGAACACAGAATGGTCAGATTTTGGCAAGACAGAAGTTTTGTCGCCTGGTCATATAATGCACCCAATCCTAGTTTACATCCTCATCTGTGCTCTGTAAATGATTGGTTAATTAGTGGGTGTGTATAAAAAGAAACCCAGCACCCCAGACTTTCACTTAAACTGCAAGTTGAGCTCTGACAACATGCCAAACATCCACCCTGCGACCAAAGCCTTGATTATCAAGAGGCTGAAGACCAGATCCACTGCAGAGGTGGTTGGCACCTTTAATGTGTCTCAGCGTTAAGTACAAAGAATTAAAAAAAGATTTGAAGAGACTGGAGATGTGTTTGACAAGCCCAAGTCTGGCAGACTCCGCAAGACAACAGCTCAGGAGGAATGTTTGTTGGTTAGAAAATCCAAAGCAAGCCCCTCTTCCACCGCAGCAGAGCTCCAACAGGCCTGGTCACCTCAAGTGCCTGTGTCAACTAGAACAATTTGTAGGATTCTGTCTCAAAATGGCCTTCATGTTCAAATCAGTGCCCAGAAGACAGCACTAAACAAAAGGCAAATAAAATAAAATATGGCATTTGCAAAGTCCCACAGCCTGCTGAAACAGATAGATGCTGGAAAAGTGGCAGAAGGTGGATTTCTCTGATGAATCTTCAGTAGAATTACACCACAGCTGCTGCAAATACTGCAGGAGACCTACTGGAACCCATATGAATCCAAATTTGATGGTGGAAAGATCATGGTCTGGGGTTACATTCAGTATGTAGGTGTGCGAAACATTTGAAAAATGGAAGCCAATATCAATAGCCTAAAATATCAAGAAGTATTACATTCCAAATCATAAAAGGGGTCAAATTCTGCAGCAGGATGGTGCTCAATCTAATACATCCATCTCTACAACAAAGTTCCTCCAGGCAAAAAAGATCAAGGTGCTCAAGGACTGGCCAGCCCAGTCACCAGACATGAACATCATTGAGGATGTTTGGGCTAGGATGAAAGAGGAAGCTTGAAAGACAAAACCAAAGAATCTAGATGAACTCTGGGAGGCATGTGAGACTGCATTCTTTGCTATTCCTGATGACGTCATTAATAAATTGCATGAATCATTGTTGAACCATATGGATGCAGTCCTTCAAGCTCATGGAAGTCACACAAAATATTAAATATGACTCTAATAGCACCACAACTTAATTCACCAATGTTATGCAACATATATTTGTATTTTAAGTGAATTATTTGTTTGCATATCACATTGCATTCTGTGGGCGACAAAACTTTTGTCTTGCCAAAATCTGACCATTCTGTGTTCATTAAATGATCAATATTTAGAATTGAGGCCAATTTATTTTCTTAACCTAAACCACATTTGGGAGGGTTTCAGCTTTCAAAAGAGTAATTTATACAAGCAATGGATGAATTTAATGTCAGGTTATAAGCTTTTATTTACATAATATGGATAAGTGACATAACTTTTGTCAGGGACTTTATGCAAATTTCTTACTTGCGGTCAGTCGTCCACCTGCTCCTGGAACTGGCAATAGAGTATTCTGATTTTGTGTGAGGATGTAAGGAAGCTACAGAGCAATGGCAAACTTGTACCCCAAGGCCACACACTGTCTTTAAGGAAAAACTTAACCCCTTACATTTTCTGCAAGAATAGATTTTGTAGAGATTTTGTTGCCATGAAAACATATAAGTCGGAATATGAGTTATTGGCACAAAGTTACAGGAATTTGTTGTTATTATTCTGAATGCTTATATAGTGCCATTATATTCATAGCACTTTACAGATATCATCATCATTACTGTGCCACTGGGTTCACAAACTAAATTCCCTATCAGTGTTTGGAGACAAACACCGGGAGAACATACAAACTCCTTGCAGATGTTGTCCTTGGTAGAATTTGAATTCAGGTTCCCAGCGCTGCAAGACTGCAATGCTAACCACTAAGCCACCATGCTGCCCTTTTAAAGACTCTTGATATTTTTCTCTAGCACATCAAATATACATAATTATTTTCTTGTATAACATTTAGGTCCAGAAATATTTCAACAGAGACACAAGTTTTGGCATTTTTAATTGTTCACTAAAACATATTCAAGATACAGTTATATAACCATATGGGCAGATGGAAAACCAAAGTTCATATACAGCACACATATTGCATCACAAACCCCCCCCTAATCTATCCCTCCCCCTCAGAAGGAGCCTGTATAAGCCTGAGAGATTCAGTGTAACTTCAGCACAGAGGGGAGGGACAGAAACCAGCTTGGATAGGCATGGTTAATTAATTAACAATTATATACTTAATTAAAATATTAATAAATTTATCAGTAAAAACATCAGCTTAGGGCAGGAAAAATAGGCCACCATTTAGCCCAGATCCCGTAAAAAAAAACGTTACAACTCTCGAAAATGGTGGCAAAAGAAAACATTTTTTCACTACTTAAATTGTTTTGTTTCTATGTACTCTACTGCCAGGTCATTTGTACCATATAGTTAACGTGGTATATAAAAAGCCCAAAAAACAATTGTGGAATTGCTCTTGTTTTTTGCAATTTCACATTCTTTCCCCTATTTTCCAGTATACTATATGGTAAAATGAATGGTTTTATTCAAAAGTACAACTCGTCCCATAAAAAAACAAAACCTCATATTGCTATTTAGATGGAAAAATAAAAAAGATATGGCACTTGAAAGGAGAGGAAAAAACAAAAGGGCAAAAACGGAAAGTCGCCGGAAGGTTAAGGGGTTAAGCTGAACATAAGATCATTTCATTGAGTGTCCTGCAGCCTGTTTACAAGGAAAGATATTGGGAAACAAGCAGGCCAATGACTACTCAATCCTGAGCAATGTAGATGTTTAGGTTTGCTCAATTTATTACGCAAATGTATGTGGGCAAAACGCTGGAACCGCATTTCTTTAGCATCTAACCATATGACACTGCACTCTGTGTGCACTAAGGCCACGTGCACCTTCAGTATTTGATGAGTTTTTTTACATCAGTTTTTGTAACCAAAACCAGGAGTGGGTGATAAATCCAGAAGTGGTGCAGGTGTTTCTATTAGACTTTTCCTCTGATTGTTCCACTCCTGGTTTTTGCTTTCAATTACTGAGGTAAAAATCCTCACCACGTAATCAATGTGTGCATATGGCCTTAATTGTATCCAAACAAGTCTGTTACTGTAGGTTCCCATCTGAAAAACTCTCCTCATTGTTGGAAATTGTCTCACAATAATATAATGATAATAATCTTTATTTATATAGCCACGACATATTCCGCAGCGCTCCACAATTCAGAGGTTCATATTCCAACAATCATAAGAAACAGTTGTCATAAAATACAATATAGTACAATGCTCAGTGGTTAGCACTGCAGCCTTGCAGCGCTGAGTTCCTGGATTCAATTCCTACCAAGGACAACATCTGCAAGAAGTTCATATGTTCTCCTCGTGTTTGTATGGGTTTCCTCCCATATTTCAAAGACATACAAATAAGATGTTTAGATTGTGAGCCCCAAGAGGGACAGTGTTGCAAAAATGTATATAAAGCACTATGGAATTAATTTATTATTTATAAATAATTATTAATACAATACAATACAAAAACAATACAAAGCACAATACAATAATTAAAGTAAAATAATGACAGCCCCTGCTCATCTAACAATGAGGTGTAGGTGACACAAAGTACAAGTGCTTATTTACAATGATGGTATAGTCAACTTGAGGAGATGGGGAACAGATAGGAGCAGCATAAGTGGCCACCAACCATTATTTGTGATGCATTTGAGACTGGTGAAGCGGATAGGCTATGTCTAAGTGACTTAGACTTGGGATCATGATTGGCCGCCCATAAAAGATGTGTTTTTAGGGATTTCCTGAAACTATGTAAGTTGTGGATATACCTAATTTTTGGGGTAGAGCATTTGAGAGGATTGGTGCAGCTCAGGAGAAGTCTTCGAGCCAGGAGTGGGAGGTTCGGATTAATGCAGAAGTGAATGTAAAGTCACTTCCAGGGCGAAGAAGAACGGGTGGGGTGATAGACAGAGATGAGGATGTAGAGGCAGGGAGGTGCTGCACTGTGAAGAGCTTTGTGGGTGAGAACAAGCAGTTTGAATTGGATCCGTTAGTGTATGGGCAGCCAGTGTAATGACTGGCATAGAGTGGAAATGTCTGAGTAATAGTTAGCTAGATAGGTGATCCTGGCTGTTGCATTAAGGATGGACTGGAGATGGGAGAGTCTAGTGTGGGGGAGACCAATTAAAACAGAATTACAATAGTCAAGGCGGGAGTTAATCAGGGCCACAGTAAGTGTTTTTGTGGTTTCCAAGCTGAGAAAGTTGCGAATTCTAGAGATGTTCTTCAGGTGCAAGCGGCAAGAGCGGGCAAGAGATATTATATATGGGGTGAAGGAAAGATCAGTGTCAAATATAACACCCAGACAGCGAGTCCTGCTGCCTAGGCATTATCGTGGTACCGACACTGAGAGAGATATGTCAGATTTAGGTAGGTTAGTGGAGGCGGGAGCAGAAGAAGTTCAGTTTTGGAAAGGTTGAGTTTCAGATAGAGGAGCTGATATGATATGGGAAACTGCACTTAGACAATCATTGGTTTTCTTTATTAGAGGGGAGTAAGGTCAGGGAAAGAAGTGTATAGTTGTGTGTCATCAGCATAAAGATGGTACTGAAAGCCAAATCTGCTGATGGTCTGTCCTATCAAGGCCATGTAGAGATGACAAGAGAAGAGGTCCAAGGACTGAACCCTGAGTGACCCCAATAGTGAGAGAAAGAGTGGAGGAAGTGAAGCCAGGAAATGATACACTAAAAGAGCGGTCAGAAAGATAGGAAGAGAACCAGGAGAGAGCCGTGTCCTTGATGCCGAATGGAGTGCAGCATGGAGAGTAGGAGATGTGGTCAACAGTGTCAAAGGCTACAGAGAGATTAAGAAGAATAAGGCAGAGAGTGGTCACCATTACGTTTTGCTGTCAGAAGGTCATTGGTAACTTTGGTGAGGGCGTTCTGTAGAATGTAGGGGGTGGAAACCAGACTGTAATGGATCTAGAAGAGAGTGAGTGGAAAGGTAACTGATGAGGTGGAGTAGACCTGGCGCTAAAGAAGTTTAGAGATGAAGGGGAGATGGAGACTGGTCTGTAGTTGTTTGTGAAGGATGGGTCGAAGAAGTTTTCTTTAATAATGGAGTAATGATAGTAGTGTTTGAAGGAGGAGGAGAAGATGCCAGAAGAGAGTGAGTGATTGAAGATTTTGGTTAGGTGAGTGCTGACCACGGAGAGAGAGACTGGAGTAGGTGTGAGGGGATGGGGTTAGAGGTACATATGGTGGGACGAGAGGAAGAGAGGAGCCTGGGACTTCTTCTTTTGTGACTGGGTTGAATGTGGAGAGTGAGTGTGAGGAAATCTGGGGAGAGTGTAGGGGTAACAGCGATTTGAGGTTGGGAGTTGATTTCCTCACATATGTTTTCTATTTTCTTATGAAGTAAGAAGCTAGATCACCAGCACAGATGTCAGTGATATGGGACCTGCACTTTAGGACTGAGGAGAGATTGAAAGGTGTCAAAGAGTTTCTTTGGGTTGTTGGATAGTGAGGAGACCAGGGTGGTGAAGTAGGTCTGTTTGTTGAGATGGAGGGCAGAGTTGTAAGTTCTCAGCATAAGTTTATAGTGAATGAAGTTTTCTGGTTGCGGGTTTTCCTCCAATAAATGTTCAGCACTCCTAGAGCATCGCTGGAGGAATTGAGTTTGTGATGTGTGCCAAGGCTGTTTAACTCTGTGTTTGAAGGTTCTGGGGATGAGGAGCACTACTTGGTCAGGGTCCTTCTGAGAGTGTCATTGTAGTGATATCTAAGGAGGCGTTTGAACAGTGCTGGACAAAGATCAGGTAAAGGGTGTACCATCCTTGTGTGTCTCAGAGGTTGAGACTGTGAGAGGCCAAGATAAGTGGTTAGAGATAGGAGCAGGGATGCAGATGGGGAGATGGGGCTGTTTATGAGGATGTTAAAGTCTCTCAGAATAAGGTTGGTAATTTTGAGGACATGAAGTGCGGCAGCCACGCAGAGAAATGGTTGAGGAACTGGATGGGTGACCCTGGGGGGCGGTATACCACTGCTACTCTGAGGGGAGGGGGTGGAAGAGCCTAATGGTATGGACCTCAAAAGAAGGGAATGACAGTGATGGAGTAAGCCAACTTCCCACCATGTCTGCTCCCAGGTCTCGGGGAATGAGAGAAATGTTAGCCACTGTGAGAAATAGCAGCATGGAAAACTGTGTCTGTGTCCTGGATCCAGGTTTCAGTGAAAGACAGCAGAATAAGAGAGTTAGTAGAAAGTAGTTGTGGATGAAGGGAATCTTGTGCATACAGACCGTGGATTCCAGAGAGCGCAATTAAAAGGGGGAGATTAAGGTGTGCAGGTAATGTTGATAAGGTTAGTATGGTTTCTATGTGTGGTGGGGAGGATTGAAGTTGGGGAGGGTGGACCAGGATTTGGAGAGATTTCACTGACAGGAGCAGCAGTAAAAAAGAAAAGAGCTAATAGTTTTTGTAATTGTGACATTGTTTATGATGCAGTACCCTGAAATATGATGGTCTGAGATTATTCAGTACATTGAAGAGAGTATGGGAGCTCAATAAAGTAAGGGAAGGAGAGAGGGGCTTATGTGGATGAGGGGTGCTGAAGGGGGATGGGGTGGTGAAAGTAAATGGCAAAGGCACATAGGAAGATAGAGAGTGAAATAAATTATATGGTTTAAAAAAATAAAAAAATGTAGAGAGTGTGTTCACTGTGCTTCTCTTCGTCGCATCGTTATCTCACCTGCGATGCGAGTTGCCGCGCTTCCGTATCTCCGAAGCATTGTTAATTTCATCTGCGGAGTTGGAAGCTATCACCATCAGATGAATGCAGGGAAAAGCTGCCCTACACCCAATGCAGATCGTGAGTACAGGGGGATGCAGTCTCCCTGCGTTCACTGGTGGCGCTCCTCAGGAATGTGTGCACATACCCTTATAATTTTACGCATATCTTGCTGCATTACAGTATGTGTTATGTTAGAAATGTATACCTCTGTACCCGCACTGAAGATAAAGTACATTAACTATCTTTCTCATTTCTTCACAGTTAATAGCCAAGATACCAAACATAACCGCACTTTGCAACTTACATGGAGAGAAGCTGCAGGTATTTAAGCAATCTCACCCAGAGATAGTGAATACTCTATTCCCTCCATTGTACAAGGAGCTATTTAACCCTGACTCAAGCACTGGCTGCAAGTGAAGACAGTGGGATTTTTCACTTAGCTATGGAATGCATCACTACTAAGACAAAAGAAATGTGCTCAAAGGACTGATGAAAACCACATAAGAAACAAAAAACAAACATCACTACAGCAGCACTAGGAATGTCCTGCACTTACTAGAATTATTTTTCACCGCTACAGTTTGAAGAATGTAAATATGCACCTCTGAGTGGGGCTCTCTCTTTCTTCTCTTCTAATTAACTGTTTGGTTTTCCTTTGGAACTGACCGTTTAACACTTTTGTTGCCAGAGACTGCTGCAGAAAATTAAAGGTATTGCAAAGTCCTCTGGTAGCTGAAGCATTTATCTTAATATATAGAACACTGGGTGTATTTACTTTTTTTATATATATAATTTGAGAGACGACAATTTATAGAATTTTATTGTAGATATCATTATGAGCATATACTTCTACAGTATTACTCTTCTTTCTGCATTACTGTTTCATCTCTAATTTAAGTGAATTTGACTTTTTTCTATGTTTTAGATGCATGTGTAGATGGTAATGGTGTATGTATATATATATGTATATACGTATCTGCATATATATATATATTCACCGATAACTGCACCTTTGCTGTGGTGTATTCCTGTACTTACACTCCCACTCTGCTAGTTTTCTTTATGTCTTTCTTTGATGATGTTGTGTTTCCCCCTTGAATTTATGTATTTAATTTATGTTTGGGCAATCAAGTTTCAATCAAAGATGCCATTGTTTGAACAATAATTGCCAATGTAATGTATACCTACCAAATGGTAAAAATGTCACATTGGGTTATGTACAGTAAAAAAGCATGCCAGGTGTATAATGGTTGAAAATGACACAACTCTCCCATCCATAAACCGGTATCCTCCTACAACTGATGAAGTTGGTAGGCGGTACAGGCTCTTGTAAATTATAAAAGAACCAGAGATAGTTTAAAGGAAGATATACTGTATATTTTTACTGAATTCTTCGTAGTATGTACCTTTGTACTTCAGATATACAGCTGTTTTTGAACCCATAGAAAAAGAATAATTACATTAATAGCTTGAACCCTTAATACTGGACATGTTTGTGCCAGATTTAGTTTAACTCAAGTTGGATAAACTCCAGCCATTCAGGTGTAAACTCAAAGTAATCCATTTTGGAAAATCCAGCAAAATTGCATTGGTGTTTCTACTACTTAAGTATGTGTACTGGCAACATCTTATGAGTAATTGACATGATAGGCCTTTGAACCATATCTTCATCTTAAAGGAAACATGGCAGGGAGCTTTAGAGTCACCAAATGAGTAACATTAAAGGTCAAGTCTACATTTACCCTCATAGCCAAATATAAATTTTTCATTCCTGAGAAAAGCAACTTTGAATTTTTATGTAAATAAAACTGCAAGTCCATGAGGTTGCGGTCATTTCTAGGTACTTACCCAATTTTCTGTAGTACTTCTCACCTACATTACTGCGCATGAGCTGGATTGACATCTTTTTAGCCTGCCATGTATCAGTTTTTTTTGTAGTGCTAAATAAACATCAACAAACCCATGCTTTTTCCAAGGAAGGTAAGCAACTCTGCCATTTTTTCCAATCGGTAAATTCAGATTATTACTAATATTTTTAAATAGGGATTACATTAACATAACAGGCCTGTTACTTTAATGTAATTCCTATTTTTAAATATTGGCAACAAACAAAGTTTTCTGATTGAATAGTGCCGGAGTTGCCTACCTTCCTTGGAGAATTATTTGAGTTGTCTACATCAACTGGTAGAGGCACCCATCGACTGCAGGAAACCCCACCTTGACTACATCCAAGAGACATGGTGAGCTCTATTCTCTTTGTACTTCAACAAATCCATGGTGGTGACACTAGGTAGGGAACAATACAGACAATCCATGCCCTAGTTGTCAATTATCCCCATCCTTGGAAACTTACATCCACATTTATGGAATGGAAACCTATTTTCTTATCAATGCAATATTAATGTGCTGCCAATAATGTCTAAACTTGTCTTTTACTACCCTAGCCAGTAATGTAAATGTTTTGGGGGCCCTAAAGCAAGTGACATGTACCTTTAAACTTCATTTGTCCCTGCTTTCTTTGAATTATGTAAAGTAAAACAAGCAGTATGACACAAGTGTGAGCTACACAGTCCCGTATCTTGTCTAATAATCTATAGCAACTTAAAGCAATAAATATACAAGTTACCTGTACAGCTTTACTAAGGTCATCTACCCATACGTAATACTCAATGAAATATAGGCATCTTGCACCTACATACCACTATCGACCTAGTGACCTTCTTTGAAAGTAAAAAATAAAAAGGAAACATATAAAAGAAAAGTAAAATTATAGAGCATTTCTAAATAGTTTAACATGATCTGGATCCACACAAAAAGATCAATTACACATGTAACATGAACGGTAAGATCAACTCTTCTACACTTTCTTTTCCAGACTTCCTTGTGAGAAACCGAGCAATCCACAATGTGGTTACTTAATATAACAATTTAACAGATGAATCTTTTAACTTAGGATTTCACATTTAGTGTACTGTGGCCTCACCATCCAGAACATGTAATGGTTAAAGTCCACATTGTTAAACATATAACTGATTACGGTATCTATAATTTGATCACTGAACCTAGTGGGCCATTAACTAAGCACAAAAACAGCCAACTAGGTTACTAAAGCTGCTTTCCCAGTCTCGCCATACCAATATTTGGCTATATATCACAGTTTCTACAACTTTAACTATAGATTAGAGCTGAGTATATCCCAGATGACAGGTAGATAATTGGCTTTTAATTTCCTATTGCCAAATTGACCTAGGATTGACCCTCTAAAGTCTATATTATTTGCCCATTACTGCTATTGTTATACTGTTTTACATCCAAACTTACCAATAAGATAAATTGAAAATGGCAAAGTATTAGAAAACTTATATTGTGTGTGAAGTCAAAAATGCTAAAAATGAATGTTACTCATCAAGATGCAGAAAATATCAGCAAACTCTATACAATGACTCCACTACAGGCATACACTAAGTTATCTTGGGTGAGCTAATAAGCCACTTCTTGACCAGTCTTTAATCCGACAAAAGTTTATATCCAATGTCTAATGGCTATCTAGTTTGATAATTCCATGGAAATAAATGACATTGCCTGGGATTCTGTAGACAGATGTATACCATGTCTTCATGTACAACAAGGGCCTAATCCTATTTTGAGTAAATGTCACTTCTGTGAGCCTTTTGTTCCAAGAATGACTTCCGAGGGTCGTATTCTCCGTCAATGGTAGATTACTTTGCAGATTGCTAGAACACCAGAGTACCGTAATAGAACAGAAGACAATTAAACAATTTATTTGATACTTTTCAGTCATCTATAGTTTAAGTTAGACTTTAAGATTTTTTGGAGGCTTTAATGATATGTAGCACATCATTATTCAGCTTTTGAGAAACTTATGGTACCATGATGATGGTCTCTGCAATATTATAAAAAAGAAAATTGTATTTCATATGGAAAACTCTCACAGCAAAAAAGAATTAGATACATATATAATCAAAAATACTAAAAATAAAGGTCGACATTCAAAAAATGATTTTTTTATCATAAATAATTACATTAAGTAAATTAATTGATCCTATTTTAATAAATATAGCTAGAATGATAGCTAAAGATAGCACTTTTTTGAAGAAAGCACAAACAATACTTGATAAAATTTGAAATAAAAATGATAAAACCTCTAAAGGCACATTAAATAAAATTATGGCTAAAGGGTTGCATGTTATTAAAGATGAAGGAATGGTCAATATACGATTTAACTTCCTTAATCTTGGTAACATTTATTCTTAATGATGACAATCACTGCGTAATGCAGAAGTTGCACTGCTGACCACTCAGGGATGTTTATTGTAAAATAATGTGAAGTGGAGTTAAGGACATATGCAACTTTCCTTTAAATGACCATGGCTTATTAAACAAAAACTGGAAAAAAAATCAGGAATAGGTACTACATAACTAATAACTTCATGGTTAAAGGATTTCAGAAGCCAAGTCCTTGATTTTTGTAATATTCTAATGAGAGACCTTCTTAGCATTTCTTAAAGCAATATTGAATTTTCCTTGCACTAATGGCACCCTAAAAAATAATTACATTTCTAAAAAAAATTCTAAAAAAAACTATTTATTATATTATATAAGATGTGTAAAACAGTTTATGTATTGAAAATGCTAGATTGTATCACACATACATGGTATACATGTCTAGACTGAGGGGACCATGTTGTCACCTCAATGGAACCATAGTAAGAAATATGCCAGTATGGCTTTGTGTTCCTTCTCTATATATGCCAGTAGGGTTACTCAAGCATTTGTTTTCTAAGGTAAATTTTAGATTTATACAGCTAGTTACAAATATAATTAGTAATAAATGCATCCAACATGATAGGACATGTATGGTGCTAACACCTCTCTGAGAGAGCCCTTGAACCTATAGCACTGAACATACATTATTCTTATGCCCTTGGTTTTTCATTGGTTGTTGGTATACCTGGTATACGTATTTACAGCTATATAACGATATTAATATCTGTGTATGTGTTCAGCAATTCCTTTCTTCTGCTCATTCATAGAAATTAACGGATCTGATACATGAGGGACAGTTCCCAAAGAACCCCATTAACTTTTAATAGATCAATGGGGTTAGGCTGCCTTCACATTTGCGTTTGTGTCTGCATGCGTATGGCATGCAGACGCAAATGCAGCCCGTATTGATGTTAACGCAGCGGAGAATCTCCGCATGCGTTCACATTAGTATGCACCCCGGCCAGCCAGTCAGCTGTCTTGGGGACGGCCGGGAGGAGGAGATCAGCGGTGGAGATCTCCCGACCACAGCTGATCACCCGCCGGTGTCAGCGCGGGAGATTTGAAAAAACAGCTGATCTGACAGTTGCTTAAATCTCCCGCGCCAACACCGAATAGGGTGATATAAGTGCAGGAGATATGAAACAGCTGATCGCTGTTTCAAATTTCCAGCGCCGTCCTCAACTATTTGGTGTCGGTGCAGGAGATATAAACAGCTGTCAGATCAGCTGTTTGTTCAAATCTCCCACGCTGACACCTGCGAGAGAGCAGCGGCGGCTCTAGCTGATCTCCCGGTGGCTGCCGCTGATCACCGGCGCCCACCAGGAGAGATTTCAATGAGATCCACAGCATTTTTCCTGCGCTGTCATGTGGAGGACACTGCGGATCCATTGCCTTCAATGCATTGTTTGTGCGCTTGCGGGCGCTTGCAGATAAAACAATTGTGCGCATCCGAACGCAAATGCAACCTGACGCAGTTAAACGCAGGCACATGCATTCCCATGTTAAACATAGGAACGCAGTGCGCAAGCGTTTGGCTGCGTTCGGTACTCTGCGCTTGCAAACGCAAATGTGAAGGCACCCTTAGTTATGATGTCTGCCATTCGAACAGAAAAAAATCAAGTAGCATCTTAAGATATATTACTGTTATTTTACTGAAATTTGCGAAGACGTTACGTCTTCCCTGTAGACGTGAATATAGTAAAGTTATAAGATTAAAACCACGAGTCATAAACAGTAATGCAAAAACATCAAACCATTATTCTTTTTATAAAATTACAATTATACACAGTATTGGTTATATGCATTATAAATACTTTCTAGGTTATTTACATATTTAGATATGTCTGTAATTATATATACCATATATATATACATACATATGTACGGTATGTATAAAATTGGTATGTGTCTCCTATTGCAAGGTAAATTCTAAAACGTCTGACATTTTGTCTTTGATACATGCCCTTTTAGCTAAATCCAAAAAATAATCCATACTTACTAGAACTATTAAATGCATTCATCATACAATAGTAGATAAGAAATGATTAAAACTTCAACTAATTAGCAAAATAATACAGTTTCTATGCCAAGTCATCTACTTATGCATACCAAGCTGTGATTAGCTAAATAAATCTGAAGTACATTGACATACTACTCAAATTAACTGTGAAATAATAATTTAACCTTTTACTCCACATCAATTGATGTTTATTTTTCCAAACCCTGAGATATTATATATCCATCCAAATTATTAATTCAATTTGGTTACTCGGGTGTTACCAGCCATAACAATAAAACAGAACATGGATTTATATAGAAGTCACTGCTAAGGGGCACATGGGCACGTTTTATGGCAATGAATATTATAAACAAAGGCGGACATAGCGTTGGTGCGATCTGTGCAAATCACGAGCCTAAGAAATAAGTGGGCCCACTTTCAGGTCCAAAGCAGCAAAAAGCTTGGTGTCAATGCATTCTGAAGTAATGTACTGAAATGGCCCTTTGGACTATGTGTTAGCACAAGGTCTCTATTCTGTCTGTGTCCATCTTTGATTAAAAATCTGTTTAGCTGGCATATCACCAATGATGATTGGAGGGTATGTCGGTTGAATGATTTAAATAGAGTTTGTGTGCCATGACCCATAAAGCTGATCTTGTATTACTACAAGTAAGTTAATCAATATCTGCATTTTTATGCTGTGCTATCCTATTATGAAGGCTCCTAAAATCTAATAGACCCGTTATCTCTACGTACACCTCACATTCAATGCATGCACTTGGGGAATGTACCAGGCAAACACAAACTGATGGAGAGAGGTTGGCGTCATATATACATAGTTTGCACTGTTTGAATTCAATGGTTCGTAATTGTGCTTTAAGATGGTTAAAACACAGCAGCAATAATTGTAAATGCACAGTACCAACTTGTTAAATTGTGGATATGTATGCTGTCTTTTGTAATTTTGTGTAAATAATATCTGCCGCTTTTTATTTTTGAATTAAATGAATGATTAACAAAATAGCTCCTTTGTTTCAGAAAACCCACATTAAGGTCAGACTCATAAGCATATTTTGGGCCTCAGAAGAATTAATTTCCTCTCTTCTCCACTTTACTATCTGTTTATATTCTCCTGTCTGAAGTAGCAACCTTCAACAGGATTATAAAGCAGGCAAGGACAGATGGGAGACTACAGAGAGCAGACTATACCTTAAAGGCTGGTCTGCCGTAAAACCCAGCTCATAAAAATCACTTGTATCTGTCTTGATTAGACTTTGAGCTTAGCAAATCAGAAGCAAGGGGATTATATTGTCAGCCTCTTTGGGGAATAAAATGCAATTCAATGTATTCTTGTTCCAAACCAATCAATATATGAAATATTTTTTATTTTCTGGAGAATATAATAACTAGTAATTATATTTTAAGCTTCATAATATACCGAACCATTGTATTTGTGTGCTATAAAACTCAACATAGTTTGTATATGGAAATTTACCTTCATATGACCTTAGTTTTATCATGACTTTGATGTATCCTCTTGCCACATTTCTGATTAAGTCCCTTACTTTTGTATGGCAATGTTTAGGGGCAAATGCCATTCAGAATTGTCATAATGCAGAAACTGGAAACAACTTGGATTATTTGCAGTGCTGGCTCCATCCAGAGGGCTTTTTATAGGCAGCCATTTTTTCTCTGTACTTGACACCTATGTATTATGGGATTGATTAAAGTAAACTTACCCATGTATGTAACTCAATTTTACAGGCAGAGGTTTACCATCCGTGAAGCAAGATAAGATGTTTGCCTTGGGTGGCAACCTTCCCTCACTTTAAGGGGCGGTGTGGGAAGCAATGAGGAGTCATCTCTTTCCTATCAAACAGCAAAAAGGCTAGGAGCACACTTTGTTGCAGAAGGCCTTCTCAAGACAACATTATCTACGATTAAAACATTTACATATTACTGGGATTTAAATCCTACAGGAAATGCCACCATAAAAGCAGAACATGTGTAGTTTTCTTACCACCTAGTTCCCATTTACCACTTACAAAATATGAATCCTAAGTGTTGATTTTTGGGACCACAGAGGTAGGCACTTGTTTGTCTATAAGGTTGGTCTATACATGGTATGTGTTCTGGTGTAACCATGTACTATACATATCCAAGCCATAGAGCAACATCATGGATAAGATGTGTATACATTAGCATAGTATTTTTAGGGGGTAAGAACACTAGACCTGCCCTTTTTATTTTACCATTATTTACTGAACCTCCTTATAGGGTGTGTTTGATGCTAAAAATCATGTTTAACTGTGTAAAACAAAGCAACTAAACAATATTCTTTAGTTTAAAGGTTTCACAGATCATTCAATTTCATTAGTTGTCAATTGGACCAGGACTTTACAAATGCATTCTGCAAGCAGTGAAGCATTGTTACACCCTCATGTGGGTGGCTCTTACAGAATATAAATGCGCTGACTGTCCCTCCCAGTTCATGAGCTATGCCATTATAAATGGCCTAACTGTCCCTCCCAATCCATGAGCTATGCCATTATAAAAAGCCTGACTGTCCCTCCCAATCCATGAGCTATGCCATTATAAATGGCCTTACTGTCCCTCCCAATCCATGAGCTATGCCATTATAAATGGCCTGACTGTCCCTCCCAATCCATGAGCTATGCCATTATAAATGGCCTGACTGTCCCTCCCAATCCATGAGCTATGCCATTATAAATGGCCTGACTGTCCCTCCCAATCCATGAGCTATGCCATTATAAAAAGCCTGACTGTCCCTCCCAATCCATGAGCTATGCCATTATAAATGGGCTGACTGTCCCTCCCAATCCATGAGCTATGCCATTATAAATGGCCTGACTGTCCCTCCCAATCCATGAGCTATGCCATTATAAATGGCCTGACTGTCCCTCCCAATCCGTGAGCTATGCCATTATAAATGACCTGACTGTCCCTCCCAATCCGTGAGCTATGCCATTATAAATGGCCTGACTGTCCCTCCCAATCCATGAGCTATGCCATTATAAATGGGCTGACTGTCCCTCCCAATCCATGAGCTATGCCATTATAAATGGCCTGACTGTCCCTCCCAATCCATGAGCTATGCCATTATAAATGGCCTGACTGTCCCTCCCAATCCATGAGCTATGCCATTATAAATGGCCTGACTGTCCCTCCCAATCCATGAGCTATGCCATTATAAATGACCTGACTGTCCCTCCCAATCCATGAGCTATGCCATTATAAATGGCCTGACTGTCCCTCCCAATCCATGAGCTATACCATTATAAATGGCCTGACTGTCCCTCCCAATCCATGAGCTATGCCATTATAAATGGCCTGACTGTCCCTCCCAATCCATGAGCTATGCCATTATAAATGGCCTGACTGTCCCTCCCAATCCATGAGCTATGCCATTATAAATGGCCTGACTGTCCCTCCCAATCCATGAGCTATCTATTATATAATCACGAATGGGTTTTTTGCCCCTTTTGAGTCCGCTCACGCTGCGAGTCAGTGTCGTCATGTGGATACGCCCGAAGCATTGGCCGCGCAGCGGCCATTGCGAGCAGTTCTAAGGCGACTCGCTATGCCCGCGCAGCGGCCATGGCGAGTCGCCTTAGCAGCGCTAAGCATTGGCCGCGAAGCGGCCATTGCGAGTCAGAGACTCGCTCTGCTAGAATCCCGATGCATGTGCATCGGGCACCCAGCTAGTGCCATTATAAATGACCTGACTGTCCTTCCCAGTTCATGAGCTATACCATTCCAATTATTTTTCCCACAGGGCTTATTTTGGCATCAGACAACTCTTTTAATATAAAATTGCTCTATAGACATCAACATTTTATAGTAAATGGATTTTCATTCCGGGAAGGATATCACTGCCAGTGACACAAATGCAATAATCAATGTTTGCCTCCAGATTACAGAAATGTTGTTCTGAGTTGTTTGTATACATGTATTCCTAAACATTTCAACTATGAGGCTGGGTTCACATACCAGTGCATCTCAATGAATTAGAATATCATAAAAAAATCAATGTAATATTGCCCTGTTGCAGGGTGTTTCTAGGAGCACTGAAACACGTTGACTAATCAATCAATATTATATTCACCCTTTGATGTCTCACAGAATACAGCGGCGCTGTTAATTTTCTGAAATAATGACTTTTGGGTTTTCATTGGCTATAAGCCATAATCATCAACATGAACAGAAAAAAAACACTTGAAATAGATCACTCTGTTTGGAATGACTCTATATAATATATACATTTCACTTTATGCATTGAATTACTGAAATTGACTTTTTGATGATATTCTAATGCATTGAGATGCACTAGTATGTTGGTGGTGTCATAGTTTGCACTTTATTTAGAGAAAGCCAGAAAACTATATTGCTAATAAGCAGTGTAAAGAAGGTGTAATACCTGTATTAATTTCTTAGAAAGGACAGAATATCACAGGGATACACCTGCACTTCATGATGGCGGCCCAACCTATAATTGTACTGATCCCATTCGCAGTACCTCTGGAGCCCAACCGATGATGTGGTGATGAGGTGATGATATATTCTACCGATATGTCTAACTTGTCCAGAAAGACGTTTTACATCTCATAGGTGCAAACCATGATCCTCAAATGTTTTAAAATACAAAACAGAAACTTGATGTTTTATTTCTTATGTATCATTCTAATAATACAGCTCCTGTATTTAATGAAAGCACAAATTTTATAGACTTTTACATCACTGGAACTTGTCCAACTTGGAAGTTAAATTTCTTAAAATGCAAACATGTTGATGATGTACAGCCTAATAGCAAATGTTTTGTGAGTAAATATTTTTGTATTGTAGCATAAAGGACATTTAATCAAGGTTATCCTATCATTATTTATATTTCTTGTCCGCCAGGACAGGATCCTGGGAAACTTTAGCCCAGGTGTACACCATAATAAAGTGTCAGCACATTTGCAACCTATGAGATGCTTTCTATTTTACTATGGAACTTAATATGTATAAAGTAACGTTTTGAATTTCAGAAAATCTAGCCATGATTTAACACTCTTAAACTAATATATTTTCAATGATTTCCTGTAATTAAATCCTCTGGCCTTTGTCCAATGATGTCTTGTCTTACTGTTCAATATTTGCAACTCTGAGAGAACTCTGGGCTTTTGTAACTTTAGCGTATTCATCTCCCGTGTGATCACCATTACTGAACAGGTCCATAGGTTCTTTGCCTCTAGCACCAAAGAGACTGTACTACAGCAATAACAGGTGGAATCATCACGGCCATGACTTTTCATGACAAAGAGAGACACCGCTAAATCCAGCTCATATAATTTAGCCCTACTTATATCATTTTCTAATTCAGCTTAGCTGAATGTACACTAATTATTCTGAAATTTCCAGTCAATGTTTAATATGTTCTGTAGTTTTGAGCACGATGAAAAAATCTGCAACATTTCACACTCCAAATTCTGTCTACATTTATGCTTCTGATCAGATTTTATAAAATTTATATAGTTAAATAGACTTCAATAGAGTTGGGAAAAGAGTGACTATAAGAAGAAATGAGCGGACCCATGGAAGTTCGAGTTCTTTCGGTTGAGCCAGACTTTTCACTGAATGTTCTACCATCCATCAACATAATGACATAAGCAACCAACTTCTGAGGGAGGCAAGGCGGGGTTTTGTCTTTTTTTTGTACACACTACATCTGATATCTCTGATTTTACCCCCAGTGTGAGCCGTTCAAACACTGCAAGCCCCTCACACTGGGCCTAGCACCAAGCGTACCTGAACACAGTGATGCTCACACCAGTAGATTACATGTCTATAGTACCCAAATTCTGAACTTGAACAATGATTTTTCATTTGCATTCGGCATGAACACCGACCTTTAAAGTTTGGGTCCTCTCATCTCTAGCTATAAGGAGGACCTCATGTTCTGGAGGACTCTACACAATCATAAGTAACATAGCATGGTAATGTTAATAATATGCACCATGTACCATGTCATCTTCCCTGTGGTGGTTCCGCAGGGGAACACAACACTTGCTGCCAGATTCCCCTGTAGATTATCAATGATCGTTTGCCTCTCCAGTTTTAGAACATTCTGTGATCAGCTTATTTTTAGAGGTCTCATAACAAAAGGTGGGTTTCAAAAACTGATAACTCATAAGTATAATGGTACAAAGCTTTTTTGACTGTTCATCCCAATACTTTGTCATTTATAAAAATAATTCTACATTCTGTCTGACTCCAGCAAATGTTGTCCTGCATTTTGCTAAGATCCCATTTGCAGATTGATTTTCTGTACTTTTTTAGTCTGACCTCATAATTTTAAGAAAAGTCTAAACTATGTATATGGTAAACCTGTTTCTGTCTTCTTTTGGTTTTGTGATAAGCTCTTATGTTTGTACAGCTTATTATTATCATATAAATATCTGTATGGAGAAATATACAGGAGACAATAATAACAAAATCATAATTTAAACGGTTTTATGAGAATAAACCATAGACGGTCAAACGACAGGGATTCTTAAGATATCTCAGTTTTGTATTTTTTTTGTTGGAGAGGACTGAAGTCACTATTTTGGATGGCAAGATATTAGCCCATCTGCTTAATTACTTCAAGTATATGAAGAAGATCCCAGTAATAACATTGACAATTCTATTCATTATTAGTAGTATTAAAAGTGGTGGCTGTAGATTACTAATTGTTTTATGTTGCGTTGTCTCTGTCTATATAGATTTAACACTAGGTTTTACCATATTGGTTTTATTGTCATCCTCAGTGACTACATTGAAATACACTTATGGCAGCATTTGTGCCATAGTTTATATTATTTGTAATATGATTATTCCTCATACATTGCCCACTTTAAACAGATTATACGTTCATGCAGCAAAATACTATTGGTAACATTTCTGAAAATCACCCTCTAAATATTACTTTATTGAAAGTCAATTTATTTAAAGCAAATCTATGACCATGACCCTGCTAACCCGTCTGAAAGCAGCATGATATAGGGTCAGAGACCATTCTTCCAGCAGAATTCCAATGTGTCACCTACTGATCTGTTTGATGGAATTCTGATAAAATCCATGCTTTATCCGCTGCAGATCTATAAGTTCTTTGAAAGCTGAGATCTGTATAACTCCATCCACACCACTGATTGGCAGCTTTTTGTGTACTCTGTGCCAACCAGTGGTGGGGTGGGATTATACAGAAACACATAGCAGCAGGTTTACTAATCCTCTAATAATAATCTCCAATCGATAAGATGATGATTTTCTCAAAATTGCAGCAAGTAGACCAGTAAGTGACACATTCCTCAGTCAAGTTCCCTGTTGGCAAAAATCTGTAAACTGATTACCTTTAAGTGCTATAAATACAAGACTTACATAGTTGAAAAAATTCTCCAATTTGCCAAGTCTCTCCTGACTCTTTGGAAGCTATCTCAGCAAATGCGGAGTCAAAAAGGTTTGGATTTATGTAAACTACACCAAGAAGTGGGTGTTCTCACTTGGTTCAGGCATATTCCTAGGTCGAACCATTCACAACAGCAATGTTGGTTAGTAAACCAGGATCAGAAATCTAAGATTGGATTGTCTGTATTACAAATAGATCAGAGAAAAGGTATATTCACATGCATGAAATAATCAAGTGGATTGCACTAAGGCTAGGGTAACATTTGCGTTGTGACCCTAGCACGACGAAAAGCGTTAAATACTTCGAAATTTCCCCCACAGTGCATAGCATTAATGCTAAGCGTGGCCAGGCAATGGAGCCCCATAGGAACCTGGTGTTTACCTTAGCAGCCAGCCACACACAAAGCCCCAGGATGTGCACTTTAGCTGAGCGCACAGGAAAATGCTGCAGATAGCGCTTCCTGTGCGCTGTTGTAAAGCGCACATCCTGGGGCTTTGTGTGTGGCTGGCTGCTAAGATAAATACTGGGTTACTATGGGGCTCCATTGCCTGGCAGCGATTAGCGTTAACGCTGTGTGGGGGAAATTTCTAAGTATTTAACGCTTGCGTCGTGCTAGAGTCACAACGCAAATGTGACCCTAGCCTAAGTCTTGTTAACTTAGCTCATGGATGGGGAACTCCAGGCCCCGAGGGCCGCTAACGGTGCAGGTTTTCAGGATTTCTTAATATTGCACAAGTTATAATATATTCACCTGCACTGGTGATGATTCCAACCCTGTGCAATGCTAAGGAAATCCTGAAAACCTGCCCTGTTAGCGGTCCTCGAGGTCTGTTGTTCCCCACCCCTGACTTGGCTGTATCCATAAGCCGCATGAGGTTTTTACAAAAATTAATCATAAATCGATTACAATAATAATGGTGTTGATAATTTTAGTAAGTGAGAACAGAGCACAATTAGGGCAAAAAAATTGAATCTACTTCATTCTAGCAGCTAAGAATTATTATTGGGGCCTCACATACATGACAACCCTATATTGCAATTGTTTGTAGGTACAGAGTCCCGTTGGCTTATTAGTGGGCCCTCCGTGTGCTGTTTGTGTCTCCATATGACATAATACAGCATCCAAGGGATGATGGTACGTCTAAAATTGGGTGCCTACAGAGTTATATAATGTCTCTATGGGGACACTTTATAGTTACAGGAGACATAGGGTTGTTACAAACTAATAAAGTACTATATAAGCTCCCAAAGATTAATTAAAAGTCCCATAATCATAAATTTGTCACCATTTTATACTACATCGATTTTACATAATTAAATATCATTCTGTTCTTCACGTATCTATGGCAAATAGCTATTATACAGTACAAAATCCATTTTATTAATCTTTTTGCCACACTATATAAAAAAAATGTTACATTCGTATTTAGTGTATAATAGTTAACAGAGACTTAAATATTACTTATATTTTTCATCTTTCTGAAGGGACAAATGTAACATTGGTATTAATAAATCTAAATAATCTAAATCTAAAATGAATAAATCTAAATAATCTATAAAAATCCACTTGATTATAAACATTCTTAAAAATATTTGCAATAAATGTTAATTGATAATAAATAATTGATAAAAAAAAAATCAACCAGAGAACTGTAAATCATCATAGCCATGCTTAGCTTACTGCCGGTTGGGTATGACATGTGACATCTGTAGTGCCTTAATTGCATCCTACAGAAACATACATGGCGCAGAACAAACTTTCCTAGGGAATGATTGCCAGTAATAAATTGGATAAAGGAAAAGTTTCTATATTCAAATGATTCAGTTCACACTAGGTATTTTCCGTCAGGTTATTTTGTTCAGTATAAAAAATTGATTATTTGTTAAAACAGATGAGGGTAAAAAAAAATTGTGATGGCTGAATTAAACTGATCATAAAAAAATTATATTAATTAAAATTGATTCATTACATCCATCATGAATCCATGACGTCAATGTGGACAGAGCCTAACATTAATAATTGAAGTCTTGGCACCAGACACTAATTAATGATCAAATAGTCTAAAAACAATATTTTTTACTTAAGATAATATGATATATAGTATATGTTATACCAAGAACGGGATCCATTTTTTACCATGTGTTAAATAAATCACCAATCAAATTTAGACTGATTGTCTGAAATACTCAGTAGCCTATACATATACACTAAAGGGTTTATATAAGGTACAAAGGTGCAGAAGAAGACTTTCTTATATGCCCTGGCTTTTAACCCTGTAATATATAGCCATAGACAATATTTAGGAAATCCATTAATAGCTTTTCTTCACTTTATAAATACATTAAAATGTGTTCAGACATGAAAAAGAACCATTGTATTTCTCAGCCTTAGGGCCCCCTACACACGTGTGCGTAAAACACATACATGAATAAAATGGCACCAATGTAATCAGTGTAACATCAATGTGGCATCTGTGTTTTTCTCGTATGGCTAAAGCAATATAAGATATTACAAAGCTTCATTTATACATTCACTGTTAATAACACATACAGCAAATGGATGCCATCCTTGTTCTGTACGTTTTTCACAGACTCATAGACTTGTATTGGCCCTTGTTATCTGTGCTACCGAAAAACTGGGACAGGTCTCCATGTGGTTCACAGGGACACATGGTCCATGTAAAAACACAGATATGTAAACAGCCCCATAGGTTATAATGGGTACGTGTGGTATACATAAAAAAAAAATGACACACATATTAAAAACATACATGTGAAGGAGGCCTTAGTTGGATAAAATAGGATTGTATTCAGGAAAAAAGTGGCAAAGAGCTTAGAATGTGGAGAATTAATTTTATTGAACTTTTTTGCAATATTCTCAGTTATTTTAAGGTTTCTCAAATATGGTTAATTAATGTGTTGACATAATTGCACTTATTTAACAAATTTCACTATTGTAAGAAGATTCACTTTTTCCTCCATTGTAATTATAACTGACACTATTAAATATTTGAAAACTTCATATTTTTATGATGTAGAAGATGTCAATGGACCTCTGTGTCAATATCCTAAATGCAATCTGTCAGCAGGTTTTTTGCTATCTAATCTGAAGACATCGTGCTGCACAGGTTAACAGACAGATTCAGCAATGCGTCTCTTATTACACTGTGTTCTGTTGTTTACCTTCAATGCTTGTTTAAGATTCAAGAGATTATCATTGCCAGACCAGGTAATCTACAGGTCAACTAGTCTGGCATGCCTTTTGCTGTGATTAGCAGCTCACTGTCTATAGACTTTGCATATACAGAGCATAGTGTGGGCAAGTGCAACTTTCTCTGCTCTGCTAAAGGCCCTGTTACACGGCACGATATTGTTAACGATATCGTTGAAACGTCACAGATTTGGAGTCGTTCAAACGACATCATTAGGATGTAATTGCGTGTAACACCGAGATTCAACTACAATAAGTCATTGGATCGCTGATCGCAGGTTTGCGAATATGTTCTCACAAACAGACGATAATCGATCAGCCAACCTGTGCATTGTTGTGTGACACCGCGATAACAATGACGTTAACGACTTCGCCCATTCACATCAGTGAACAAGGATCAATCGCTGGGTTGTGCGTACGATAGCTGCTCGCTACATCATTGGTGCGTCATCCACGATATCTACAGTGTGACAGCTCACTAAATCGTTGCCAACATCGTTTCAACGTCGTGCCGTGTAACCGTACCTTAGGCTATATCCCAAAACTCCTGATTGTGTCAGAACTCTGCAGCCAATAAACCTAAGTGATACATTGTTGGATTCAGGATTTCTTAGCTGACATCATGCTGTTCTCAGATGGGGTAGCAAAAAACTGCTGACAGATTCGCTTTAAGTTTTCTCGAAGTAAGCTCCAGTTTACATGTTAGTTTTTTCAACTTTCCTTTAGATTTACTGCCTTCCTGATCCTAAATAAAGACCTGTCTAATATGGCAAAATTTGTGTTTGATTATTCTAAATTATAATTCTGTTTTTTGAAAATATGCACCTTTAAATGTTACAAAAAATAACTTATTGGACTCACATTGTAGCTTAGTGAGATATTTATATAGATCATTAATTTGTGATGGAAAGCATCACTTTTCAATAGGATAGATAGATGTATGATGTCACTAATAACCATGTCTCCTAATAACAGATTATATAGTTGTCAATAAGCGCTCACTAAAATTCTGAAAGTAATTGAAATGTTCAGGATGAGCCCCATTATCTTAACTCATGAAGAACGAACTTACAGTCAACCACAACTCTGGCATCTCAGGATTGTTGATGTACAGATAGATGATATACAGCCTTCAGAGTCCTGAAATCTTATGTATAGAAAACCACTCTAAGATGACTTCTGTATGTATGCTCTGTACAGTGAAAGCGATTTTTTTTTAGAATCTCAATGTAAAATAGCGCCTTCCTTTCTACTTGCCTGTGAGGCTTACAGCACAGTTACGTGATGTATCAAATGTTTCATTTACCCTTTTGTTACTATCTTAAGTTTGCTATGAGTACATTCAAGTTGCAGGGTCCTTTTTCTTTCCCTCTGCTTCATTTTCTTCCTAGCCTTTTTATTTTTTTTATTTTCGTCATGGAGCGTCTATTTTAAAACAAAGCGAACCATGGTTAATTTAGAATGTAATAAATTTTGTCTCTTGTCATGTAAATTATTAGTTTTCTGAACTGTTAGCATTCATTATGAAGCACACATGATTTGAATGTTTTCTGTAAATGACAATCAATGTTCCTTCCTTTAATGCTTATGAAAATTAAAAAAAAATATATATATATATAAAACCAAAAACATGCCTGGGATTATTTCATTGCTTAGAAAATAGGGGGAAGAGATGTACATGATATTGTGTGCAGTGTATATGGGAGCATCCGTATATTCACGAGACATAATGCCAATGTTCAACAATCCTTCAGCAAGGTACCCTTTAAGATAATGTGCACACCGTGCTTCTTTATGATTTTTTGCAGCGTTTTTATGTAATCTTTTGTCGCAAAACTGCATGTCTATCCTTCCCCAGAAAAGTCTATGGGCCTTTTCACATCTGCATTTCTTTTCTGTTTGGGTTGCAATGCATTTTTGACAGCATGTGTGCCAAAAACTCGTTGAAAACTCATGCGTTAATGCACCCATAGGTCTCAATGGAAAATGCAATGAAAACACATGCAATGTTTTCAGCTGTGTTTGCAAAAATCCATGTGTTTTCATTGCGTTTTCCATTGAAACCAATGGGTGCGTTAACGCTTGCCTTTCTTTGCCTTTTTGCAGTGCATAAATGCATAGGAACAGAAACTCTCGTGCTTCCAGCAGACTCTGGAACTCCCTCCCCCACCATATCAGACACTCCCCTACCCTGGGAACCTTCAAGATAAACCTGAAGACCCACCTCTTCCTACAAGCCTACAACATACACTGAGTCCCAATCCACTGCACCACCTCACCTCTCTCCCCCTCCTACTGTCTCCCTCCCCACCCCCCTAGACTGTGAACCCTCGCAGACAGGATGCCTGGCCCTATTGTACCCGTACGATTGATTTGTCGATTTGTCGTCGTTTTTCGACCACTTGTCTTTGTCTACCCCCTAACTTGTACAGCGCTATGTACCCTAATAGCGCTATATAAATAACTAATAATAATAATAATAAAACGCAACCCTCCTTAAATATGAACAAGGCCTATGAGAATTCTGTAGTGTTGTGTGCACAATGCTTATTTTTTCCTTGCAGTTTACGTGCACATTGTGGTCAAGACAAATGAATGAGCATGTCAATTGTTTGTTGCATTTTGTAGTCTTCTCAGCCATTGACTATAGAAGAAAAATGCATAGCCACAATTTGCACCAAAAATGCATTAAAAACGTATGCGATTTGTGATTTTTTTTCCTGCCATTCCTGCACTAAATACTCAAATACCCTAAAGGTACCGTCACACGCGGCAATTTTGCTAGCAATTTCACTGGCAATTTGCTGGTTGCAGTGAAATCATGGACACATTGTTACATTTGTAACAGCAACAAAATAGAACAATGTGTCCATGATTTCACTGCAACCAGCAAATTGCCAGTGAAATTGCCTAGCAAAATTGCCGCGTGTGACGGTACCTTAAGAGTTTTGTAAGGCTGGTTTCACACTGCGGTCAGATCAGGTCAGGTCAGGTTTTGTGTTTCAAAACCAGGAGTGACTCCAAAACTCAGAACAGGTGTCAATCTTTCAATTATACTTTTTCTCTGCAAGTTCCTCTTCTGGTTTTGAAACACAAAACCTGACCTGACCTGATCTAACTGCAGCGTGAAACCAGCCTTCCACATCTCAGGTTATTTCTCTAAAAATCTATTTACTCTTACTTTTGAGGGTTCTTTTGTTATAACATTTTAATAGGATGTTCCCAGAATCATAATTTCGGGAGCGCAACGACGTAGAAATGATCCAGAGCAGTGTGTAACGATCAACGATCTCACAGCAGGGGCCAGATCGTTGGTGCGTGTCACACATAATGACATCATTAGCGGGATCGCTGTTGCGTCACAAAATCTGTGATATTACAGTAATCTCGTTAGCAATCTCGCTATGTGTGACAGGGCCTTAAGAGTTTAAAGACAAAAATCAACTTTGCTTCTCTTATTAGGGTGTGTGAAATTGTGTACTTAAACTAATGACTTAATTACCCTGTGATTACCATTGCAGGACTAGAAAATCATTTCCATGGGAGCCTGACATGGCTCCTGCTGTGATTGACACCTACCATTCAATGCACAATCTCTATTGAGATGTGTTACAACTCTATTTAGAGCCTGTTGGGGGCATGGGCCAACTATATCAGCTCTGCTGTGTTCCTGAAACTAAACTCTTTGTGTGAGAATGGCTTCAGTCAATTATAGAGTATATGTGATACTGTGTTGAATTCAGGGTTTCTTTGCCTACATGATGTTGCTGTTAAAAACCTGCTGACAGATACCCTTTAACTGCCTGAAAACTAAAACCATGAATGCTGTTTTGTAGCATAATAAACAATATAGAAAATAGTATTTTATTACGTATATTCCTGTGTAATTTTATTATGCAAATTACTTCTTGGACACAGTTCAGACTCAGCAGTATCTTCTGATGCACTCTGATAAATCAGTACAGATCAAAACATGATACTTTTGGAAAAAGCGCAATATTTGAAACTCTGGCAGTGTGAAGCCGATGTTTGCAATGCGCTTGGGTTCCGTCAGCCATAGGATTGGATTGACAGCGTTAATACAGTGTTACCTTTCCGGTAACACTGCACTAATGCAGAAAAATTCTAAGTTTTAGATGGAACTTGCTGAACACTACGCATAACACTGGTCTGACCCTAGCCAGAGAGAGAGAGAGATTTTTTCCAGAATGGGACATAGGCTGGGAGGAGCTGTGCATTACGTCATAACTGAGTAAAAAAAAAACACGATCCGCTGCATTCGTTGTGCTGACCTGCAGATGGCAGTGAATACTAATTGACTTCCAGGCATTGTTTGTGCGCATCTGTCTGCTTGCGTGAAAAACAAGCAGCTGGCGCCACACAATAAATGAAACATGTTGCATTCGGAGGACGCAGAGATTATGCGCATCCGAATGCAACCCATGCAAACGCAGCCAAACACAGGTACCATGCATCCCCATGTTAAACTTAGGGATGCGGTACACATGCGTTTGTCTGTGTTTGCATACACTGCATCGAAAACGCAGGTGTGAAACCGGACTTAGAGAAATTGAGTGATATCATTGAATGTTCTGCATTTTTAGCTGGGTGAATGTCATATCAGTTATTGGAAATGATTATTCTGTTCTTTCATCTTGTGCTTGTAGGTAACATCTTACCATTGAACAGAGGTTTTATTTTTTTCAGTTTTTCCCTGGCTTATGAAAAATTGTATACATTTTATGCAATTCCCCCATGGTAAATTTTTTTTTTAGCATTCTTGCAATATACACATACGGTACTTTTTTATGCATTTTAGAAAAAGATGAAAACTATTAAAAAAGCATACTAAAAAAGCAAACTTTTTATTCTGTATTGAAAAAACCTATTGACCAAAAATGTGAAAAAATCCCATTGACTTTTGACCAATATTGAGCCCTTAGAAAACATGTCATATTATTACTATTTATAACTATAGCACCACCAATTATTCCCTGGTGCTTTATATGTGAAAAGGGGTATACACAGTAGAAACTAGTAAAACATTTGTGAACAATACAAGTCACCAACTTGTACAGGAGGAGAGAGGACCCTGCATGCAAGGGCTCACAGTCTACATGGGATGGGTGAGAATACAGTAGGTGAGAAGGGGGCCCTGCCCATGTGGGCTCAGTCTACAAGTGTAAGGATACAGTTGGTGAGGAGAGATGACTCTGCCCATGAGGGCGCAAAGTCTACAAGGGATGGGTAGGGATACAGTAGACGAGGAAAGAAGACCCAGCCCGTGATGGCTCATAATCTACAGGGATGGGTGAGGATACAGTAGGTGAGGAAAAAGGACACTGCCCGTGAGGGCTCATAGTCTACAAGGGATGGGTCAGGATACAATACACGAGAATAGAGGACTCTGCCTGTGAGGGCTCCCAGTTTATAAAGGATCAGTGAGGAGACAGAAGGTGAGGAGAGAGTATATGGCCTGTGAGGGATCACAGTCTACAAGGCATAGGTGAGGATACAGTAGGTGAAGGGAATGGACTCTGTCCACGAGGGCTCACAGTCTACAATGGATGGGTGCGGACACAGTAGGTGTGGAGAGAGGACTCTGCCCATGAGAGCTCACAGTCTACAAGGGATGGGTGAGGATATGGTAGATGAAGAGATAGGACCCTGCCATGAGGGCTCACAGTCTACAAGGGATGGGTGGGGATACAGTAGACAAGGAAAGAAGACCCAGCCCATGAATGCTCACAGTGTACAGGGATGGGTGAGGATACGGTAGGTGAGCAAAAAAGGACACTGCCCATGAGGGATCATAGTCTACAAGGGATGGGTCAGGATACAATACGTGAGGAGAGAGGATTCTGCCTGTGAGGGCTCCCAGTTTATAAAGGATCAGTGAGGAGACAGAAGGTGAGGAGGGAGTACACGGCCTGTGAGGGATCACAGTCTACAAGGCATATGTGAGGACACAGTAGGTGAGGGGAAAGGACCCTGCCGACGAGGGCTCACAGTCTACAATGGATGGGTGCAGATACAGTAGGTGTGGAGAGAGGACCCTGCCCACGAGGGCTCACAGTCTACAAGGGATAGGTAAAAATAAAGTAGGTGAAGAGAGAGTACCCTGGCCATGAAGAGAGAGGGGAGAGGATACTGCCCACGAGGGCTTACAGTGTACAATGGATAGATACAGAATTCAGTAGGTGTGGAGAGAGGAGCCTGCCAACGAGGGCTCACAGTGTATGAGGAATGGGTGAGAATACAATTGGTGAAGAGAGTGGACCCTGCTAGTGAGGATTCACAGTCTACAAGGGATGGGTAAGGTTACAGTATGTAAGGAGAGAGGACCCTGACCATGAGGGCTCACAGTCTACAAGGGATGGCTGAGAATACAGTAGGTGAGAGTAGAGCTGACTGTGCAGTGGTGTAGTAATCTGATGGTTACTGCAAGCTGTGGGTTTGTCAGAAGAGGTACATCTTCAGGTTCCTTTTGAAGGTTTCCATGAGAGGCGAGAGTCAACAGTGTAAAATATGTGAAACCACTTTTGAAAGGATGGGCTTCAATTAGACATCTACATCATACACACAGCATATAGTATAAATATCTTACCGATCCAATTTCCATCTCTGGTCCCTTCCCCTTCTGTTTGATGAGCTAACCACCTCATTGGGGCATATCATGAGTAAAAAGGTGGCCAGCCTCAAACGCAAGGGAGAGGTTGGACAGACCCACATTGTAGAATTAAGTCTGGGTGCCAGGGTGGGATACTCATCTATCAAAGGCGTACATGCCATAATTATTCCTTATTTCAAACGTGCAAATTCCTTGCAGATGTTGTCCAAGGGGTAGTTTATACCAAGGACCCCAATGTTCAAAAGGAACAGCACTGCCAATACGTACACCTTAAGTTGACCCTACGAAATTAGCAATAAACATCAATTTTTTAATTGAACACAAAATGTGGACACTTTTGTAATTATAGTGTACTGACTAGTAGCCAATGTTCACCTAAATTACAGTAAATTCTGGATAATAATCCATGACATTAATATTACCCAGTAAGAGACTTACAGCGATTCCCAAAAATAACATTGCAGTGATCCATTAAAACAAGAGCTTGAGGTTTTTTTTTGATGAGGTGCCATATACCAAGGAGTTTGAGCAAAAAAAAGAAAAAAAAAACAGTGAGAACCTTTGTTTAAAAGAAAACAACTTCTGAACGTGAGATTTGGGAATTAATTCATGTTGGAAGAATATCCTTTCTGTTTGATCTGATCCCCGGAGTGTTCTTATATAAAGTTTCTACTGAATATGCAAATGTTTCCTGTTTCTTATTTTTGTGTGTTTCTTGGTGTTGAAGTTCTTTTGACTGATCTACTTAAAACTTCCAGCAAAAAAGAAAAAGGAATCAACTTTTAAAAATACCTTTCTAAATCCTATTTAACTGTAAAGAAACTTTGTTTTCTTAGCCGAAATCATTGTTTATAAAGCTCTGTCTGTAGTCAAACAGGTAATGACAGTCTGATTAATTCACCTCGTCCCAAGTGATTTCTAATCCCTTATTATTATTCAATTCTGATAAAATATTTCATGTCATGTAGACAAGATATGTTCATTAAAACGGTATAGTGGTAATGTCATATTCTTTGAAGTAAATGAACTTGATTTGAATGTAGGCATAACATCTCCGTTGGTTTTTATCCTTGTAAGCCATGAACAATAATGATTAAGCTCAAACATCCTCAGGGGTCAAAGCGCAATTATACGTTGTGCTTCCATGACTTCATAATACATGGAAAACATCCTTATAAACCTATACTGTTATCCGGATAACCTCATCGGTGAATTCATTCTAAATCTTGAAATGACCAATATACAACCTGATCATTTCGCTTTGAACAAGGGATGTCCTAAAATTGACACATCATCTATATATAGTGTCCGATTGCTGGAAGTCCCTGGGACACTCATCCTTTACAAGAATTGGGATCGATTACTTCATGTAACTGGTATGGTGAGCTTCTATTCAAAGTATAAGGGACTGACAAAGAGAGCCGAGCAATGTGAAATATACAAAAATACACAGATTGCACCAGCCTGACAGGGTGGAGAGATATTGAAGACCATAATTAAAAGTATGTTCTCAACTATTGAAGTTGTGCAATTAGGATGTCAATGATCTAGAGACAAAAATGCCAAAGTGGAAGAAAAGAGAATCACTATCAACAGAACCACTCAGGAATGAAAATAAACTTCTTTATTATGAATAAGACAACACGATTTTGAGGTCATCCTGATCTTTACCTTTGGTCCATACAAACACAAGTAATATACATGCTTTATGTAAAGGTTGGTGAACAGCATTCAAAACACCAAGAGGTCATAGTAAAAACAACACATGGAAGATTTAAAATTAGTCATTTTATGCAAAAAATATTCACTCTTAATTTATAGTAGCTTTTAATACTTTTGCAGTAAATGAATAAAAAAGATCATGTCTATTAGGAAAAAGACCTAACTAAATAGTTTGGGGCCAAAATTGATTTAGCCCAAAAAGATACGGCTAAACTGGGCTAAAAGATGTCAATACCATATTCAAAATGGAATCCCAATGGATTAACTGAAGGAAGTAAATCAATTGAAAAGTATTTTTGGGTGGAAAAATAATGTTGAGTCTAATTGCTAAGCAGGACTGTCCTGGCTGTATAGCAATTTACAAGGTTAGTAGAACATTGAATTCAAAATGTATTGAAGAGAAAAAATAATTATGTATTGACCCAATCATTGTAATAAAGATCCTGAATTTTAATTTCAGTCCCAACAGTGTTTCTCCTTTTTCTGTTAATGAGCATTGTTCTTCTCTACTTTTATCATTCCCATGGACATTTAAAGGTTGTCTCAAGTTTGGAAGTTATCCCTTATCCAACTGATAGGTGATAACTAGGAATGAGTGAACTAGACTTTAAAGTTTGTGTTCATACCGAACACAGACTTTAACCAAAATTTCTGTATTGTGCTGCTTTATGTATGCACACCACTAGAGTGAGCATCACTGTACTCGAGTATACTCAGTGCTCAGCCCAGTGTGAGCCTCTTGCAGTGTTTGAATGACTCACACTTGGGGAAAAGTCAGCATTATCAGATGTATTGTGTACAAAAACAAATAAATGAAAAAACCCTGTCCCCCTTCCTCAGAAATGTTTTGTTTATGGCTGACTGTATGTGGTTAGAGAGCCGAACTGCCCAATCAGTGACTTCCAAAGAGGTTTGGTTCAAGGTTGAGTCAAGAACAGAATTTTTTTTATAAAACTCAGCTGAACCCCCAGAACCCTAATGTCCATGGATCTGCTCCTCTGTAGTGATAACCTCCTGATCATTAAGGGACTGGCTCATGAGTCATTCAAGGACCCTGAGAACCAGGGCCCTGATGAGCCTCACAGGAATGGAGCAGTGGTCGATCATACACATTGTCATGTCATTCATTCTTCATGGAATCATTTAAGATAGGCAAGTGCTGAAATATGGTGGACTTCAGCACTTTTCTAATAATAAAATGAGCGTCAGTTTGTATGATTGACCACTGCTCCATTCTCTGCTCTTCAGAACCCCAGTTTTCAGAATCAATGAGGGTCCCAGTGCATGGGCTTCCATCGATTGGGAAGTAATCCCTAATCACATGTAGAGGGGATAACTTTCAAACATGAGAATGCCCTTTCAAAATGGAGCAGCAGCAGCTATGGCTATCCACCACTCCTTTCTGATAAGTGGGGGTACTTTTTATTATTCCTGCAATAACTTCACAGCTAAGATGATTTAGTAAAGAATTCAGAAATTTCTAGGCCTTTTACAAGAACAAAACGTATTACATAGCACACTTATCACAATAGCAAGGGTTCTACATAGCAGTTTGGAGGCATGTGCAGTGTTGCTTTAGATTAAGTCTGTGAGACTGATGAAAGTAGTTGTCACCATACAGACACCTGTTTAATAATCTAATCTATATGTATAAATAATGTGTGGTTAATACAAAAAACTGGCACATGATTAATTCCTTCCAAGGACCTTACAAACGACCAGGAAACATTCATTTTGTAAGGGCTGGAGGCTTTTCTCACAACAATTGACATAGTGGGTTATAAATAATCTAGCAATAGAGGATAGATAACTGTTAGACTGTCTAAAATCACAAGCAGGGAATGCAGCAGGATTTTTGTGGTGAAGCTGGATAGTGAGAGGATGTCACAGCTTAGCCACAGAGATAAGGTCCTGTCACACATAACAAGATCGTTAACAAGATCGTTGTAACGTCACAGACTTTGTGACATAACAACGGTCCTGCTAACGATGTTGTTATGTGTGACACGTACCAATGATCTGGCCCCTGCTGTGAGACCGTTGATTGTTACGTACTGCTCTGGGTCATTTCTACGTTGTTGCGCTCCCGCTGGGAGCGCTGCATCGCTGTGTTTGAAAGAGATAATGACCAACGATCTCAATGCTACGCTATAAAGTGACAATTCCCAACGACCTCGGTATTATTCTGGATCGTTGCTGAAGTCGTTGGAGACATCACTGGTGAGATACCTGTTTGACGTCTTACCAGTGATGTGAAGAACGACGCACCAGCGATCCCGGCCAGGTTGTATCGTTATTGGTATCACTGGTGCATCGTTATGTGTGATGGGGCTATAGAGCGAGAAAGCCATTATATGCTGAACAAATTGTACAGATAGTGTGTGACAGTAGTGAAGAACAGTTACCATTTGTTTACTCACAACTATGAGTGAAGAAATCATTGGTGCAACCTGTACAGCCACATAATGGCCCAGGAGGAAATGAGGACCACTTCCAGCACAAAAACAGATAGAAATGTGCACCAATATGAGCTATTGGACTGTTCTTGCACAGGGATGCTCTTCTGTCTATGTCTGCCGCTACCCATAGCCATCCGTTGTGAAGTAACTTTGACATAAGGAGATTGAAATGAGTTGCATGCATTTGTAGGAGACCTCAGAATGGTATATGTGTGGCCCACTGGGACGGGGTACTTGGTACCGGACCGGGGTATATTCTGGGGATGTCACGGCAGTTTTGGTCCGGAACGTGTCCTGAGCCCCACAAGTAAAAGGGATAAAAGTTCTGTATACCGGGAATCATACACGGAGAGACTGAGGCAGGGTTCACAGGGTTTTACTGACAAGCCTTTACGGTACAGTTCACACAATCACTTTACACAGGCAACTCCGGACACTCTGAACCCTCTGCAGCCAGGTTATCTTCCTGAGACCCCTTACTCTCTCTGTAACCTTTCCGGCTTTCCTTTCCTCAGTCCTTCCTTGTGGGTTGTATGACGGCAACTCGGTCCCTTTGTATGACTTCTCCCTATGTGTGTGGGCAGCAAGTCTGGGTCCTATAGCAGGAGCTGTGCCTCCAACCCGTGTAGTAGGAACCCTGACTTGGAATCAGCGTTCCCCGTCAGTTTGTCTGGGGAGCCGGCGTGGGATGCACACCGGGTGCTCAACTATATACAAGAGAGTTTTTGTCATATCATTGTTCATGACATTGATTGTCTATGACACATAAAAGACAAACAGGGGAAAAGGCTATTTATTCATTCAGGTATGGGATGGGGTCAATAAGCAACACATCACATTCACACTTATGGTTGATTGCAGAATCTGGGTTCTCATTCCTACTTTTTCCAAGGCAACACTTCTGGATTCCTCTTTCTTGGAAACATCTCCAGCTGCTCCAACGCAGTGCTCAACAGGTGACGGTATGCATTGCTATGTCCACCATAGTCTTTGTAGCGATCAACTCAAGAATAGTTGGATCCGGGTCAGTTACTGGATCCGGGTGCTCTGCTTCTGGAGACTCTACATCTTGCTGTGATCTAAGGGCTAGTCTCTGCACTCTTATGCCGTACAGGCCTCTTTCACCTTGTACCACAAAGTATGAGATCCATTCTCCAACTTGTAATTCCCTGTCCGGGTGTTTTGGAGGAAGGTGCTCTTCTACATCTCTTTGGTTAATAAATATATCTCGATCTGCTCCAGGTTGTCGAGCAAATGCGTATCCCAGTTTTGGTTTAATTTTGACAATTTTGCCTTCATGTCGCGGGGAACCGGTGACATCGGTATCTCGCTGGGCAACAGTCTTTAAGTACTGAGTGCGGGCTATCATTTCTTGCTTTTGAGCTAACCTCGCTGCCTCTTCCTGATCCCATCTGCGGACACATCTCCTTATATATTCATCCCGGGTTATTACTTCTTCTGGACCTTTGTCACTTGCAGGATCCCCAGGAAAACCCATTAAGTTCTCTTCTCTGCCATCCTGTTCCCACCAACAGTGGAGCTGCTCACCTCTCACCTCTGTAGATGCAGGGGCCGGTATCAGAGGCTCCGGTAGCTGTAGGGACCTCTCTTCTAAGGCTCCAAGTGGGTCAATTACATGGTTGGTAGTCCGGGTCACAGTCTCAGAGATTGTCGTATCCTCTATCTCTTCCGACAATTGCTGTTCCCTGCTCCGGGTAACATCAGGGACATCAGGGACATGAGCCCAGCTAGGCTGTACAGTCAGGGATTGCTGGGACTGATGAAAGTCTATTTGGACCCTTGTTCTTTGCTCTGCTTGAACCCGGGTCAACTGCCGGGGCAAAAGTCATAGCACACCCCGCCGGGTGTCTCGAACCTCCGGACCTCTCCTGCTGTCTTCTGCCATACTGCCTCGGTCACCAAAGTTCTTTCCCTGGCCGGGTTCCTCCACGATCACATTCAGTGGGCCCTCCGGGATCACTTCAGGTCTTCTTACAGTTGCGCTCAGCTCAGCGTCCTCTCCTTCCGTCCGGGTGTCCAGCAATGGCGACACCATCCGGTTTCCTACCCTGCTTTCTTTGGGTGTCTTCCTCCTCAGCTCCCGCCATATTCTCATTGGCAGCTGCGCTTGGGGGCGGAGGCTCCTCCTTGGGATTGATGGCTGGCTCCCCCGGAGTTAAGAGGAGCCAGGGCGGGCCTTTCTTTTCTCGCTCTGGACCGGGTCGGCCCATGATGGGGGGTTTGGGCACGCCTCCCCTGCACATGTCCTCAGGCTTCCATGGCCGCCATTATGCTCAGATTTTGGTAGAACAGTCCAACTCACGATTTTTAGGCACACGGGGTCCGGTTCTTTTGGACCAGGTCCATCCTGTTTGTGACACCAAGTTGTGTGGATCACTGGGACGGGGTACTCGGTACCAGACCGGTGTATATGCTGGGGATGTCACGGCAGTCTTGGTCCGGACCGTGTCCCAAGCCCCACAAGTAAAAGGGATATTTACAAGGGTATTGTTGTCGTGACGTCACCCACGGGTTGTGGTCAGTGAAGGGACCACCGCGGCAGTGTACTTCTGTCAGAGGATGGATGAATGCTGCAGCAAGGTGAATGAGCCTGCCACGGGTTGGGGCTGCTCCTGACGGGGTAAGGTGTAATAAAAGTTCTGTATACTGGGAATCATACACAGGAGACTGAGGCAGGAATTACTGACAAGCCTTTACGGTATAGTTCACACAGTCACTTTACACAGGCAACTCCGGACACTCTGAACCCTCTGCAGCCAGGTTATCTTCTTAAGACCTCTCACTCTCTCTGTAATCTTTCCGGCTTTCCTTTCCTCAGTCCTTCCTTGTGGGCTGTATGATGGCAACTCGGTCCCTTTGTATGACTTCTCCCTATGTGCGTGGGTAGCAAGTCTGTGCCTCCAACCCGTGTAGTAGGAACCCTGACTTGGACTCAGCGTTCCCTGTCGGTTTGTCTGGGAGCCGGCGTGTAGCTACAGTTCCCCTCAGAGCCGACACTCTGGTCCCAGCCTAGCTTAAGTGTCCCTGTCTTGCAAGGGATCACCGGCTCTTTCCAACCCGTGTGACTATCCGGGTACAATAAGGGAAACCTATCCCGCCTGTAGTCAGTCAACGCTGCTGTACTCAGACCTGGTGGCACCGGTCCGGTTTCTGTCCTTATTTTCCCTCGGGCTGCAGGATATGGAGCGGGCGTTCTCTCCATGGATCTGCGTCTCTGTGGATTCTGCGCCTGCAGGGAGCTCTATCCCTCCGGGAAAGTGTCTTTCTGTCTGCTCTTGTCTTTTCTGGTCAGCACCCTTGGCCAACTAACTCACTCTGCCTACTGTTCCTCTTTTTGTACTGGTCTGTCACCTGACCTACATCCCACCCACTTCCCTCTTACCCCTTTGCCCGCCTAGAGTCCCGGGCTCCGGGTTGGGTGTTGTGTCTGGTGGGTGTGTGTTCTGAGGGTGTTTGGTGCACAAACTGTCTCCTATCTGCCTGGCTGCAGTTCCTTATGTGGCCACCCTGGTCGCAGGGGCACCACATATACATATCTTTGAACTTCCTGCTATATTCTGTGAATTGATTTGCCACAAATCAAATTTTTGGAAAGAATTGTGCAGAAGCTGGCAAAATCAAAATTTGAAAAGGTTCTTTCGTTTCTAATAGACAGATATGATTCTTCCAAAAATAAGCACATTGTTCATAATAGTATTATAGTCTGGTTTTGCTAGTGTACCTCTTTTGCTTTAAAGCAAACCAGGCATGCCAAATGATAAGGTAAAGATAAAAGTAATCATAAGTATATAACTTTATCATATCCCTCAATTAAACCACAGGACTACACTGGCAAACATTCAATTATCTGACAAAATAAAGCATCCGTAACGTCAGTTATTTTAGCCACAGCAGGAGTAGGCCTGTTAATGGTAATGCATAACGTGGAGTTTTATGGGAGTCATTTTCGTTTAAGGTTTTTGTTTTGTAATCATTTAAGTCTTAGTGCACAATTTGCTTTTACCTAGTAAAAAGCACACACTTAACTACATGTTATACAAGCAGCTGGTTAATACTGACAAAAGGAACAGTGAATCATTATACCAATATTCAGGAACAATTAGGCAATGCATACTCAACATGGGGGAATGGCTGGAAGAAGGAGTGCTGCGAGATAATCATACTCACCATGGGGTGGATTGTATTACAAAGCCAACTCACTGACTCTGATGCCTCCAATTTGGTTGTTGTATAAAAACGCATTCCTGCTTATCTCTATTTCATAGACTATGATGGTCTTCATAAATGATAAATTAAGATCTTTTTCATATCAGTTCAGTTTTCATGTAGGAGCCAACATTAACATTACATTTGATAGACCTAGCATTTATCATCTTTGCAATCATTTTTATTCCAACAAGTTCAAAGATTTGACAAATCATATTAGATCAGTTTTAGATCAGTATTGAGTTTGCATAAAGGTATAAGGTTTGGCTTATTCCAAACAAATTAAAGACCCAATGATGACCAGTAGATGGTTCTGCTGTCCTGTAGCTATCCTTCTACATACTTGTTATCTGTCTGTATACGATGTTTAATGCCCCAATCTAAAGGTTCAGCACTGGAGTGGTGCTTTTAATTTAAGGTCTCTGCCCCCTCTCTTATACAGACCCTCCAGCATCTTCACCTTTTACCAGTGCTACTTCAGTCACATTGTGACTGCAATTTTTAACATCACAGCCTCAATGCAAGTCCATAAGGGCCAGAACAAGGTCAGAACAAGTCTCTTAAAGTCTTACATTGAAAAGTGACTTACAGCTCGCCCCATGAAACACTGGAGTGAGCTGGCAGGTTATAAATTGACAAAGACCGTCAGCTGCAGCATTGAAGAAAAAGACGACTGCGGGTAAGCATAAGATAGAGTTAAGGAACTTCAATTTAGAGCACCGCTCTAGCGGTAAAATGAAAAATATTCTGGAGTGATGTTTTACAGTTGTGCTCTGTTTTATTCACTTTACAAAAAGGATGTAGAGTCTAAAGGTGTACAGTATCTGCTAATAATAGTCATCTAAGAGCCATGCCAGAGGGCATTAGAACAGTCAGGCAACAGCACTAGGCAAAAAATTTAAATTGTATTTCTTAGGGCCCTTTCACATCAGAGTTTTTTTCAAATCGCGGCAGATGCGGTGAAAAAAACGCATCTGCCGCGATTACCGCATACCGGCTGCACTTGCGGCGCGGTTGCGGCAAGCCCAATACAATGTATAGGCGGGCTTGCGGCAGGTGCAGCAAGTGCGGTTTTGGCACTTGCGGCAGGTGCGGCCGCGAAAATAAATGCTGTCAGCCGCGTTTTTTTTCGCGTCCACACCTGCCGCAAGTGCCAAAACCGCACTTGCCGCACCTGCCGCAAGCCCGCCTATACATTGTATTGGACTTGCCGCAACCGCGCCGCAAGTGCAGCCGGTATGCGGTAATCGCGGCAGATGCGGTTTTTTCACCGCATCTGCCGCGATTTGAAAAAAACGCTGATGTGAAAGGGCCCTAAGAAAACAACTACTTCTTAACAAATTCACTATTCATCATGAAATTTAAAAAATATCTAAATTCACTCCTTCAGGTCCAATTCCTCTATCACAATGATGTATCCACTTGCAGCCATGTCATAGTATGTTATGACTGCTACAGCCAATCAGCAGTCACTAATTGGCTGTAGCCTTCAATATCCCATTGTAATGGGCTTCCTCTTTGATGGAATACTGAAGACTGCAGCCGATCATCGGTTATTGATTGACTGCAGCCATCATATTACATTGTATTATTTTACATATTAGATTAGATTTTCTCCTGAATACTTGATTTGCAGCTCTGAGTAAGATCAGCATCAGTCTGCCTGAGATAAGTGTGTAGTTTTCTTTTATTTTATAATCTACAGTGGGGCTGTTATTATTATTATTATTATTATTATTATGCATTGCTTATATAGCACCACCATATAATGCAATGCATTTACAGATGACATCATTGTGGAGAAACGGGGGTCAGTGGGTACCCTCGTCCACTGGCCCAGCCGCCTTTCAAAAGAACTGAACGCCCGAGCTCCTTACCCATGGGCGGAATATTACTCAGACAACAGGGTGAGGGAACCACACTATTAAGGCTTTATTGGGCCCCCAAACAGTTAACAGCATATAACACATAACCAGGAAAACACAAAATGTAACAGGCAACAGTGTCTCACCCTTCCGCTGGCTCACCAGGGATTAGAATATTTGTGCCTCAGAGCTTCCAGGGCTACTTACTCCAAACCAGCAGCACCCGCTGCTAGGTAGTTGGGCGTGACCAACAGGCTGTGCTCTGACACTTTGCTTCACTTAGACCTGTGTGGCTGACTTCCCGTTGGTAACCTTGTGTCCATGAATTCCACCAGACTCCTCCTTGTCAGCATAGCTGGACGCAGGTGCTACAGCCACCCCCATGCTTGGATTGCAGGGGATTGAGCACCGACATTCTTACACTTGTGTTGCCTACCAGTGGAGCTGGCAGCCCTCTGCTAGGTGCAACGGATATTTTACCTGACTAAATTTCGGTGAGTTTTTTCTTTAAAGTGTAATGTCCTACTTCGGTGATTTATCCCAGTCGAATCCTAACATTTGATGCTGAAGTCCATGTGGTAATATAACCCAGGTTCTGATTCCCTTGGTTGGCACTGAAGTGCCTAGGCCTGGGGATATGGCCTGCCAGGAGGATCCGTAGATCCTAGATTAGCAGCATGTATTAAGTGTCTTGCACCTCTAGTCGGGACCAAAATCCCTACACTGAGGCCACAAAACAAAACACCCTGGTTAATGAACAGATCTGCTCATATTACCCCTGACGTCTCAATTCAAACATTGGGAACTTCACGATTGGTTTACTAAGGCATTGTCTAGATTTCAAGCCGCATACATAATATCTCTAGTAGTATTGCATTGCTGGCAGGGGAGACTCAAAGACAGATAATTTACATGGAAACTAGCAGTACACATAGTAATGCAATGGAAGGTTAGCATAATTAAGTTTTCTGAGCCTCTGACCTTCTCTGACAAAGGGGTGAGATAATTACATTACAAACTTTAAACACTAGCAGGCTCCTAAAAGTTTTGTAGAACCAATGAGTGGCATATCACAAGCAACTAAACAAAATAACATCATGTCTGGCTAAATGTTAAGAAACTTAACCCATGCTATGCATTGAAAGAGTCCATGTCTTCACAATCATAACAATCTAAATTCCCTATCAGTATGTCTTTGGAGTGTGGGAGGAAACCGGAGAACCAGGAGGAAACCTACACTAACATAGAAGAACATAAAAATTTGTTGCAGATGTTGTCCTTGAGGGGATTTAAATCCAGTACGGGTGGGGATGTGTGAGCCTGCATATGTTCAGGATCGCCGGATTCAGATGGACTTAAAAAAAAAGTCTAGGATAGGCAAGGACTTAGCCTAAAATTGTGCCCAGACCCAGAACCTCATATAAATCTATAGGGACCTGAACTAAAGCAATAAAATGGTGGCTAGGGGGACGGCAAATGGAAGCAAACCAAGAAAACCAGTTAAATCATACTTACCATTGGTATGCTCACAGAGGTATGAGCGAATGTAGTGGGCCCAGTGGACCACAGGTGGAGCTGTGGTAGCTGACCCCTAAGACAGGAACAGGCAGGAAAGTAACTTAGAAATTTTCACAGTCTTTATTGTATACACCCAACAGAGCAACCAAGACAAATCAGCAGTAAGAACGTTTAGGGCCTGGCTCACCGATGTAGATGTGCAGACTGACATGGCAGGCTCACAGAAACAGATGCTGAATGGCAGACTTGGTGTTGCAGGCTCAATAGAGATGGATGCAGGTCGACTAGAGCAACAGGCTCAATGAAGGTAGGCACCAAGAAGAGACACAGTATGAGAATAGCACAAAGACAATGTGCACAGCAAATAGCACGAGGCAAGGGACCTGCACACAAGCAACACCACTAAGGGAATAAAGACATTGCTCAAGCACCTCCCTTAGGGGGAAGGTGAGTCATATATACCAAACTTCTCAGCTAGAGGCTGAGAGGCACTTCTAGGTCATGACATACTGGCTGGATATCAGCAGGATGCGGCAGGCGTCATCTAAAGAAAGTCCTGCAAGCACTCCTCAGTGACCACAGACTCTGGGTAGAAAAGGCCACAGGCTGGGTGCCAGGAACCAAGGAGGCACTGCTGGATCATGGGCCAGGTGGGACGCCTGTATTATAAAGCATGTGCAAAAGAAGAATTTGCATATAATGCAAGCACAGCCAACATGATATGGAAAACAAAAAAGGTTTATTGAAAAATCCAACAACAAACAGGTTTTAAAAGCAAGTAAAAAAACATACAATGGTATATATGTAAACAGACCCCCAGGTGGAGCCATAGGTATATATACACATACAGAGCATATAATATTAATGCAATGGTATAACCGTCACATAGGTACAGTGGGTATAGAAAGTATTAAGACCCCTTTAAATTTTTCAATCTTTGTTTCATTGCAGCCATTTGGTAAATTCAAAAAAGATTCATTTTTTCTCATTATTGTTCACTCTGCACCCCATCTTGACCCTTTGCTCAGACACTCATATTTAAGTCACATGCTGTCCATTTCCTTGTGATCCTCCTTAAGATGGTTCTGCTCCTTCATTGGAGTCCAGCTGTGTTTAATTAAACTGATAGGACTTGATTCGAAAAGGCACACACCTGTCTATATAAGGCCTCACAGCTTATGACATGCCTTTCCAGGGACTTAGGATACTCGGAACCGGGTTTTGAAGCTTTTTGAAAGTCACGGGGGGTTGAGACCTGGCTCCGTGACCCTGGCAGTGTCATTAACAGTTTGAGGTGGGTGGCTCTCTTCTTTGGGGAAGATCATATGGATAAGGGTTTCCTTGGGGAGAGGATGACCAGACCTGGGGATATCTGTTTTCACGTGACGCCACCCGCAGGTTGCGGTTATAGATGGCCGCCGCTGCACTACAGTTTCTCTGGGGCTGATGGTGATGATGCAGCAGAGTTGTTATGCCCTCTATGGGTAGAACTGCCCCCCCAGGGCAGCAGATGTTATCAGTCAGTTGGTACTGCTGTGACAGCACAGGGGTGCAGCAAGAAAGTCACAGACCCAGCAGGGTGCAGTCTCAAGGTGTTTACTCACAGCTTTGTTGTTCCATCAACCACAATGGTTCACAGCACCCAGGTGGATCTGGGTAATATTATTGTAGAAACTATATTACCTTCAGATGGGGCACCTGTCTAGCCTAGGGCGTCCAACCCAGTTACTCACACGAGATATTCAGCAGAAAAGACAGCGCCTCCCTCATAGGTGGTTAAATCAATGCATCCTTCTTTATTCCATGTCTGTCACATAGGTTTGTTGTTCCAGTCACAGCAGTCACCACTGTTGTAACAATCCGCGGAGTGCTGAGTCCTTGGGGATAGAGCAGAAGGGATCTAGCTAACCTCCGAGTAAGGCGATGGCACTAACCGATACCCCTTTCTAATGTCCTTTTACTATCGAGTCTTCTTCTGCACTTGCTTTGCCCTCCTGCCCTGCACCTCACTCACACAGTGCTTTTGTAGCGACCGGTGGTAAGGCCGGGGGTGTGTGTGTATGATCTTTCTCAACAGAATCCCCACACTCAGATTTAACCGATAATAACATTTCTTTACTGTAAAACATATTTATCTCACAGTCAACCGAACTATATGCGCACTTGTATATATTAGAGTCTCTGGATCTTCACTTCTTCCGGGTACGCAGCAAGAAAAGAAAACACAACAATGAAGGTATCTTTCCCTAACTTTCCCTAAAATCACGTACCAGTCTTATCACAGAAGAAGATGTCGCTCCCACGTAGCAGGCCTGGGGATCTCCTCACTCTTCTTCTTTGGTCTCCTTCTGCAGGTAACAGTCTGTCTCTCCCAGTCTCAGGGCACACAGAGCAACAGCAGAAGGGAGATCACAGCAGCACAAATGGCTCCCTTATGTCGGTCACGGCCCCAGCACATGCACTCTGGGTGCTCAGCGGGCAAGGTTTTGCAGAGCGGCCAGAGTCACAGCACCAAAGTCCAGTGGCCCAGGATCAGTCACAGGGGCTTCTGCGGGGTGATTTTTCCGGCAAGGTGTAGCAAAGTAGTCCACTTTAAACAGACATCCGCAGGTAGATCTTCTCAGCTCTGGATTTATACTGCTCTGATTCTCTGCTTTCACTTCCTGGTTAAACAACAGAGATGGCTGGGAGTTTCCCAGCTCTGTGATTGTACAGTCCACTGATGCCCCCTGGTGGACAAGTGCGGACTGTGCACAGTTCATTTCAGTTTCAATTTCAATAATACAATCTGAATTGTACACCTCATTACATACCCCCCCACTTAAAGGTTGACAGTCCCTGTCAACAACCATCGGCTCCAAGGCAGTGATGGCCGTTGATATCACAGGGATTGATCTCCGGCGGAGTAGGGACCTCTGTTGGGGGAAACCGTCATCCCCCCGTTCACCTTCGCTCCCTTGTTCAGGGCTCACAATATCTCCAATAAACTCAGTCATGTTTTCTACCCGGGGAGAGTAGGATCGCCGGCGGTAGCGGCGCCGGTTGGGGGCAAATCTGCTTCCTTTAACGGGAAACACCCCAGGACCGGTGACGTCGGCGGCCTCTGTACCCCTCTCTCCCTTCACAACATCAAACTGTACCACCTCCCCATCACCAACGCTGCGGAGGCACTTACGAGGATTGTTACGCTTTATGGCAGTCTGATGTACAAACACGTCATCCTTTGTGTCATTCCTGTTGATGAAGCCATACCCATCGCGGACATTAAACCACTTCACCGTCCCCTGGACCCGAGTGGCCAGTACTTGCTTATCGGTCTGGCTCTGTCTCTTCACACCCTTTTCCCTGATCTCCCCTGCCGAGCGAACCGCTTTGGCTGGGGCGTCTAGTTTAAAGGTGGCTGCTGTTGTGGGGCATGGCTTGCTGGTTCTGGTATATCGGACCACGGGTGGAGGATGCGGACAACGGTTTGCCCTATGGCGGGGGTCGCCGCATGTCCAGCACCTTCCCATAGGCCGACTGGGTTGCTGTCTCGCTTGCCTGTCCGCCTGTTGGTCTAGCATGAGCTGCAGCTGTAGTATCTGTTTCTGCAACTCTGCTACTATCTGCTTCAATTCTTCCGTGTCACTGCTCGGACTGCTGGTACCGGATATGGACCTGCAGGCCGTAGTATAAGTCTGGTTATCAGCTACTACCGGGAGGAGATTATGTTGATCACACATCCTGCCGACTACGCCAGATGTAGCGACCGGTGGTAAGGCCGCGGGTGTGTGTGTGTATGATCTTTCTCAACAGAATCCCCATACTCAGATTTAACCGATAATAACATTTCTTTACTGTAAAACATATTTATCTCACAGTCAACCGAACTATATGCGCACTTGTATATATTAGAGTCTCTGGATCTTCACTTCTTCCGGGTACGCAGCAAGAAAAGAAAACACAACAATGAAGGTATCTTTCCCTAACTTTCCCTAAAATCACGTACCAGTCTTATCACAGAAGAAGATGTCGCTCCCACGTAGCAGGCCTGGGGATCTCCTCGCTCTTCTTCTTTGGTCTCCTTCTGCAGGTAACAGTCTGTCTCTCCCAGTCTCAGGGCACACAGAGCAACAGCAGAAGGGAGATCACAGCAGCACAAATGGCTCCCTTATGTCGGTCACGGCCCCAGCACATGCACTCTGGGTGCTCGGCGGGCAAGGTTTTGCAGAGCGGCCAGAGTCACAGCACCAAAGTCCAGTGGCCCAGGATCAGTCACAGGGGCTTCTGCGGGGTGATTTTTTCCGGCAAGGTGTAGCAAAGTAGTCCACTTTAAACAGACATCCGCAGGTAGATCTTCTCAGCTCTGGATTTATACTGCTCTGATTCTCTGCTTTCACTTCCTGGTTAAACAACAGAGATGGCTGGGAGTTTCCCAGCTCTGTGATTGTACAGTCCACTGATGCCCCCTGGTGGACAAGTGCGGACTGTGCACAGTTCATTTCAATTTCAATTTCAATAATACAATCTGAATTGTACACCTCATTACACTTTGAGCTGGTGACCACGGGTCCTTCCTAGGGTTACTTTGTAGTCTGTCCATGAACCCTATATGGACACCTTTACGCAGATGTGTGCAGTTTCAGCTGCGGCACCTTGGAAGCACCACAGCCTCCGAGTTGCTAGCTGAGCCTGCTTATTCTCCACTACTCTGGGGCTTGGTTCCCCTACTGCAGCCTAGTTGCTCCACACGATTACAATCACTATGGATGTGGGAGTCCCCGAGTGGATCGCTTACTACCCAGTCTTCTGGGATCCCTTCTGTCTTCTGGAGTGCCTTCTTTCTTTCTTTCTTTCTTTCTTTCTTTCTTTCTTTCTTTCTTTCTTTCTTTCTTTCTTTCTTTCTTTCTTTCTTTCTTTCTCAAGGCTTAGGATGAGCTCCCACTGGCTCCAGTCCTCTTGTCTTCTCTTTCCAGATATTACTGTTCTACTGACACTGTGGCCCTCACAGGCTCTTGCTAACGACTCTCTACCATCTACCAACTAACTTCTAGATGTTTCTATCACCCCTTTTATAAGGTCCGTCACGTGTCCCATGTCATTTACGTGCGTCCTTCCTAGCTTCACTCCTTCTAGGTGCTCCTCTAAACCCTATTCTCTGCCCAGCCCCACTACCTTGGTTCCTCTTCTCCAGCCAGGATCAGGGACTGTGCTCTCCCATAAGAGCAATCTTGCTCTGACTCCAACGTGGTGTGGTCCGCGGAGTTTGGGTGCTTGGATACCTGTCAGTGCCCCTTTCCTATCCTGAGAGTGGGCCACTACACCTCTAAGTGGGGTGCAGTATCTTTGTGGCGACTGGATCCACAGGGGCGCCACACTTACAGTTCATCTCAGACCAAATGAGATTCATGAGGTCAAAGGAATTGCCCAAGGAGTTCAGAGACAGAATTATGGCAAGGCACAGATCTGGCCGAAGTTACAAAATAATTTCTGCAATACTCAAGATTTCTAAGAGGATAGTGGCCTCCATAATACTTAAATGGAAGTTGTTTGGGACCAGCAGATGTCTTCCTAGAGCTGGCCGTCCAGACAAACTGAGCAATCATGGGGGAAGAGCCTTAGTGAAAGAGGTAAAGACGAACCCCAAAATCACTGTGGCTAAGCTACAGAGATGCAGTAGGGAGATGGGAGATAGTTCCCCAAAAGTCAACTACCACTACAGCCCTCCACCAATCAGGCATTTATGGCAGAGTGGCCCCACCGAAACCTCTCCTCAGTGCAAGAAATATGAAAGCCTGCATAAATTTGGCGCCCCGCAACGAGTGCGTCACAAGAGGGTATTGCAGCCATAAATGCAGCCGCAATATTCTCTGACACAGCAGTGATCTGGTTAACTTTGAGATCCAACCCTGCATGCATCACCTAGAACAGAGGACCAACCCAGGGTCCTGGTGGGCGGAGTGCTAGGGAAGTGTGTAGGGAGAACAGACCCTTAGTCAAAGAGAAGGAGTCTAGAACTTGACCTGAGCAGTCTAGAACTTGGAGTAGGAGCGGGGGCTCCGCACCCCGTGCAGCCCCCGGGCCGTCACCGGTCGGGTGTCAGCACCTGAGGCCTCAACAACCGGGATCGGGCATCACTAACCACGAGTTCCAAAATACCCCGGTGCCCAACTCACAGCCGGTTCACTGGTACCGAAGCTGGCAGCAGTTCACCTCTGCTACGTGAACCAGAAGCGTGGAGGAGCAGCTTGACAGGAGCACCCCACCACCAGCCAACTTCCAGTCGTGTAACCAGCGGTGTACCCACTGAGGGACCCAAGGCTCCCCAAAACATCCACAACGTACATCTTGGATAGGGCATTGAAGCAGCCTCCCCGTACCCGATCTGGTATTCCTGGGCGACAATGGCAAAACACTTAGCTAGAATGGAGGAACACTTGCGGATCTCTGAGGGACACCATCACTGCTGAGTCCACCCGGTCCACTACCCGTGAACTGTATACCATGTACTGCCTGCTGGTTACAGTAAAGACCCATTGCAGAGACTTTCTGTGTCCGTGCTTCCTTATGAACTGTCCGTCTGCATTACAAGGTAACCGCAGCTGCCGCACAACATCTTAAGCAGCTCCAGCATCCGAGGATCACCTCTCAGCCTGTGGGGAGCGTTCCATCTTGCTGCTGTCCATCCCCCGGAGGTTCCGCAGCGTCGGTAACGATTACCGAAACTACTCATAGGTGGCGTCACGAATAAATTAAACCCCTTTAATCTGTTCCTACAAGACGTCTTCACTTTTTGATCTGCACTCAACCGGGCCCCACTACCGGCAGGCGCGGCCCACCCGTGACAAAACTATGAGAAATGAGATTCTCTGGTCTGATGAGACGAAGATAGAACCTCCTTAGATTGGTAATCAGCCGATAGATGGCGATACATGTGGGACTCTGTCCCTCAGGTACTTGAACCTGCTCTGTTCCCCCAGTGCTAGTTGCTATGGGTGCCATATAGGTACCTTCAATCCTCTGTCTCTCCCCTTACGACTGATCACCAACCTTATGAGGGACCTCTGACTTTATTACAATCCCCTTTATTTTTCCTATTTTTGGATCTTCCTATCACCTCTTATTAGGTACAGAACTTCCATAGAACCAGAGGTGCGAAACCCGGTACAGGTTCCCACCTCACAGCTACTCAAAAAGTACATTGAACTGAGAAAATTGAGTAAACGCCCCAATTTGCAAAAGTTATAATTTATTACATAACAAGGTCGGACAGGAAGGATGGTGTCAAGTGCCATCCACCTGATATCCACATACAAATATAATGGAAAGATATAAAACCGCAAGATGGTACAGCAAAATTACATGGCATCAGACCAAATAACAATATCTATTGCACAATCCCATACAGTCTCTAGGTACACCAAGTTTACATCAAAACATATATTGCACTGACCCAGACAGGTTCATATTTGTGCTATACATTTGATTTGTACATATAAAGTTTACAAAGTGCACAGATAACCAGTACTGGTATGTCTAACAGAAGCCACTAAAGCATAAAATCCCTAGACGGACATCACATAGGAGGTTAATCCGTTTCACCCATATTTGCGGTGGACATCAAGGGGGGACACACAGAAGGTGAGGAAAGGGCAGAGGACCCCAACGCATTTCGTAGCCTTGGTCGCAGGGACCTATGGCCACTTCCTTAGGGGAATGTGTGATGATGCCCACATACAGGTTTTATATATAGAGGACTGCCGGCCGCGTCAGCGGAAGGGACATTCCGCCGCTGTCACATGACCGGACGTGAAGTGTCAACCCACATGACTGCGTCATGCCGCACACACGCGCGGTCACCCCGGATGTGTCACCATGGCAACCGTGCATGCGCAGCATATTAGACACAGCAGCGCAGCAGCAGCCACCAGACACATAGGGACTAGTGATGAGCGAGTATGCTCTGCGCTGCTCGGTACTCGCACGAGTATCACTGTACTCGGGCTACTCGGTGAGCACCGAGTAATCTCGCGATACTCGTGCTGTGCTCATGGTCCTCATCCCTGCATGTTGGCGCTCTTTAGAGAGCCAGCCCACATGCAGGGATTGGCTGGCAGACCACTGCAGTGCCACAGCCCTGTTAGTTGTGGCATTGCAGTGATTGGCTGGCCTGCACAGCGTGACCGAGCCTTTATAAGACCCGGCCGCGCTGTGCTCTGCACATGTGGTGCCCCGCAACAAGTGCGTCACAGGAGGGTATTGCAGCCATAAATGCAGCAGCAATATTCTCCGACCCAGCAGTCATCTGGTTAACTTAGAGATCCAAACCCTGCATGCATCACTTAACATAGAGGGCCAATCCAAGATCCTGGTGGGCGGAGTGCAAGGGTAGTGGGTAGGAGAAGTACAGACTTTAGTTAGTAGTTAGTCTGAGAGAAGTCAGAAAGAGACTTGAACTTGGAGTAACGTAGGAGCGGGGGGCTCTGCACCGCCGTGCAGCCCCTGGGCCGTCACCGGTCGGGTGTTAGCACCTAAGGCCTCAACAACCGGGATCGGGCATCACCAACCACGGGTTCCAAAAGACTCCCGTGCCCAACTTACAGCCGGTTCACTGGTACCGAAGCTGGCAGCAGTTCACCTCTGCTACGCGAACCAGAAGCGTGGAGGAGGAGCTTCACAGGAGCACCCCACCACCCGCCAAATTCCAGTCGTGTAACCAGCGGTGTACCCACCGAGGGACCAAAGGCTCCCCAGAACATCCATAACATACATCTTGGATAGGGATTGAAGCAGCCTCCCCGCACCCGACCTGGTATTCCTGGGCGACAATGGCAAATACCTAGCTAGAATGGAGGAACACTACGGATCTCTGAGGGACACCTATCACTGCTGAGTCCACCTGGTCCACTAAACGTTAACTCTATGCCATGTACTGCCTGCTGGTTACAGTAAAGACCCGTTACAGAGACTTTCAGTGTCCGTGCTTCCTTATGATTGCATCCGTCCGCACACAAGCTAACCGCAGCTGCCGCACAACATCTTAAGCAGCTCCAGCCTCCGGGGATCACCGCTCAGCCTGTGGGGAGCGTTCCATCTTGCTGCTATCCATCCCCGGAGGTTCCGCAGCGTCGGTAGGACTTACGGAACTACTCATAGGTGGCGTCATGAATAAATTAACCCCTTTAATCTGTTCCTACAAGACGTCTTCGACTTTTGATCTGCACTCAACCGGGCCTCACTACCGGCAGGCGCGGCCCACCCGTGACAAGGAGGAAGGAGCTACAGCATGTCTAAACCGGAGTCCCCGGCCACGGTGAGTCACACACAGCCATCCAGACAGTGAGTGTAGGGAGAGTGTCTGCTGCTGCTTAGGGACAGATTTGCGGCCCTCATAGTTAGATCCGGAGCAGGGCTGCAAACTGCTGCTGACCACAACAGTCCTTCTCAGGACTAATCAAGGAGGATATAGGCAGGGTGATCCAGATCGGTATCCAAGCTTTTCTGTGACCATAACAGTCACCAGACTGTTGTACTTACTAGCTTGATACAGGTTAGGGACTAAAATCCTTCTCTCCTGTGACCATAACAGTCACCAGACTGTTGTACTTACTACCTTGATACAGGTTAGGGACTAAAATCCTACTCTCCTGTGACCATAACAGTCACCAGACTGTTGTACTTACTACCTTGATACAGGTTAGGGACTAAAATCCTACTCTCCTGTGACCTGAACAGTCACCAGACTGTTGTACTTACTACCTTGATACAGGTTAGGGCCTAAAATCCTACTCTCCTGTGACCTGAACAGTCACCAGACTGTTGTACTTACTACCTTGATACAGGTTAGGGACTAAAATCCTTCTCTCCTGTGACCATTACAGTCACCAGACTGTTGTACTTACTACCTTGATACAGGTTAGGGACTAAAATCCTACTCTCCTGTGACCATAACAGTCACCAGACTGTTGTACTTACTACCTTGATACAGGTTAGGGACTAAAATCCTACTCTCCTGTGACCTGAACAGTCACCAGACTGTTGTACTTACTACCTTGATACAGGTTAGGGACTAAAATCCTACTCTCCTGTGACCATAACAGTCACCAGACTGTTGTACTTACTACCTTGATACAGGTTAGGGACTAAAATCCTACTCTCCTGTTACCTGAACAGTCACCAGACTGTTGTACTTACTACCTTGATACAGGTTAGGGACTAAAATCCTTCTCTCCTGTGACCATAACAGTCACCAGACTGTTGTACTTACTACCTTGATACAGGTTAGGGACTAAAATCCTACTCTCCTGTGACCATAACAGTCACCAGACTGTTGTACTTACTACCTTGATACAGGTTAGGGACTAAAATCCTACTCTCCTGTGACCATAACAGTCACCAGACTGTTGTACTTACTACCTTGATACAGGTTAGGGACTAAAATCCTACTTTCCTGTGACCTGAACAGTCACCAGACTGTTGTACTTACTACCTTGATACAGGTTAGGGACTAAAATCCTACTCTCCTGTGACCATAACAGTCACCAGACTGTTGTACTTACTACCTTGATACAGGTTAGGGACTAAAATCCTACTCTCCTGTGACCATAACAGTCACCAGACTGTTGTACTTACTACCTTGATACAGGTTAGGGACTAAAATCCTACTCTCCTGTGACCTGAACAGTCACCAGACTGTTGTACTTACTACCTTGATACAGGTTAGGGACTAAAATCCTTCTCTCCTGTGACCATAACAGTCACCAGACTGTTGTACTTACTACCTTGATACAGGTTAGGGACTAAAATCCTACTCTCCTGTGACCTGAACAGTCACCAGACTGTTGTACTTACTACCTTGATACAGGTTAGGGACTAAAATCCTACTCTCCTGTGACCTGAACAGTCACCAGACTGTTGTACTTACTACCTTGATACAGGTTAGGGACTAAAATCCTACTCTCCTGTTACCTGAACAGTCACCAGACTGTTGTACTTACTACCTTGATGCAGGTTAGGGACTAAAATCCTTCTCTCCTGTGACCATAACAGTCACCAGACTGTTGTACTTACTACCTTGATACAGGTTAGGGACTAAAATCCTACTCTCCTGTGACCATAACAGTCACCAGACTGTTGTACTTACTACCTTGATACAGATTAGTGACTAAAACCCTACTCTCCTGTGACCTGAACAGTCACCAGACTGTTGTACTTACTACCTTGATACAGGTTAGGGACTAAAATCCTACTCTCCTGTGACCATAACAGTCACCAGACTGTTGTACTTACTACCTTGATACAGGTTAGGGACTAAAATCCTACTCTCCTGTGACCATAACAGTCACCAGACTGTTGTACTTACTACCTTGATACAGGTTAGGGACTAAAATCCTTCTCTCCTGTGACCATAACAGTCACCAGACTGTTGTACTTACTACCTTGATACAGGTTAGGGACTAAAATCCTTCTCTCCTGTGACCATAACAGTCACCAGACTGTTGTACTTACTACCTTGATACAGGTTATGGACTAAAATCCTACTCTCCTGTGATCTGAACAGTCACCAGACTGTTGTCGCTGTATACAGGCAAAATGTGCAAGGGCGTTGGCAAGGAACAAGGAAGTGGACGTGATGGTGGTGCAGGCAGATGCCGAGGGTGTGTGCAAGCACTAATTTCGCAACAACAAAGGGGCACATCTACTCGCTCGCACGTCCTGTCCCAAATTCTTGGGGCCCGCAGCAGTACACCGCTCTTGAACCAAGACCAGTGTCAACAGGTTGTTACTTGGATAGCGGATAATGCTTCAAGTCAGATGGGCACCTCCACAAACACCCTGTCTTCCACACGGTCAAGTGTCAGTAGCCGTGATACTGCACCACTAGTGACGGGCGAATCCTAAATTACTTGGAATCGCTTGACTCTAGCGAGTCCGAGCCCAGGACTCGCTACTCGTTGCGAGTCTAGCGAGTCCAATGTTAATGAATGGGGAAGCGAGTAATAGCGAGTAGTGTGCGATTTACAAATCACAGATGTGTCTCCGAAGCTTCAGCCTGCCATTGATTTGCATTGGACTCGTTTACTGTGCAAGTAATCGCTGGGAAACTCGCACAGTAAGGAGTCAGGCTGTCTGCTCTGTGCTGGCTGCCGCAGCTCCAGGGTCCTAGAGCCCGCCTGCTGCCTGATGTAGCAGAGCTGAGATTGTTCTCAGTCTGCTCATTCCCTGTGCATAGACATCTATATGTATGCACAGGGGATGTAGCAGAGAGGACATCGCATTTTGGACTGCGTCGGACGGAAGAGGATTTTTTTAATTAAAGATGGAGTCCCTAATGGCTTTTTTTTTATTTCTAATAAAAAATTTTCTCTGTGTTGTGTTTTTTGTAAAACAATTTAATAGAAATTCATGGCGGTCATGTCTAATATTGGCGTGACTGCCATAAATTTCGGGCTTAGGGCCAGCTGATAATACAAAGCTGGCCCTAACCTCTTTATTACCCAGCGTGCCACCGCCACCAGGGCCGCTGGAAGAGCGGGGTTCAGCGCCAGAGGATGGCGCTTCAATGAACGCGCCATCTTCTGGGGCGGCTGCGGGCTGCAATTTGCAGCGGGGGGTGCCCAGAAAGCTTGGGCATCCCTGCGCTGCGGATTCCAGCCCCCAGCTGCTTAGCTGTACCTGGCTAGACGTAGAAATTGCGCGGAGCCCCACGCATTTTTTTTTAATTATTTCATGAAATTCATGAAATAATAAAAAAAAGGGCTCCCCTATATTCTTGTGTCTGGCCAGGTACAAATAGGCACCTGGGGGCTGGGGGCAGCCCGTCGCTGCCTGCTGGATCCGGCTGGTTCCAGAAATACGGCGAAGCCCATGTAATTTTTTTTCTGAAAAATCAATAAAACAATCCTAAAAAAGGGACTGCATCTTTATTAACCTCTCGCCGCCGCTTGCGTCTTTCGGCCCACAGACTAGTGTGTGATGTCCCCACGCGTTGGAATTCAACTCTGCACATGTTAGTCAGGATATGTGAGCAGAAGAGGGCAGTTGTTGACTACCTGCATCACCTAAGCCGTCGGGAAATGGGTCAAACTCCACACATAACACCTGAGGAGTGGAGATGGATGTCCGACCTATGTACCGTCCTCCAAAACTTTGAGGACTCCACCAAGATGGTGAGCGGCGATGACGCCATTATTAGTGTCACCATACCACTACTCTGCCTTCTAAAACGGTCTCTGCTGAAAAACAAAGAGGGTGCATTGCAGGCGGAGCGCGATGACTTGGAGCAAGAAACAGTAGTGGGTGTGGGTGATAACACACAGCCCAGCCTCATCTCATCACAACGTGCAGTGGAGGACTATGACGAGGAGGAGGAAGAGGAAGACATGGAGCAACTCTCTGGCCAAATTGAGGATATGACATGCACACCAGTCATACCCTCGATTCAGCGTGGCTGGCCAGAGGACAGTGGAGATGAGGAGGAGGAGGACAGCATGTTCAGTCATCGTGTTGGTCTGGATACTGAAGTGATGGCTGTTAAGAGTCTGGCGCACATGGCTGACTTTATGGTAAGCTGCCTGGCTCGTGACCCTCGCGTTCAGAACATCTTGGCCGACAATCAGTACTGGTTGGCAACACTGTTAGACCCACGCTACAAGGAGAACTTTATGTCTCTCATTGCTGAGGCGTAGAGGTCAGCCAAAATGCAGCAGTTCCAGAAGGCCATAGTCACGGAAGTAATCAAAGCATTCCCCTCACAAAACGCTAGCGGCATAGATCAGGAATCGGTGGACAACCAAGGCGTACGGCCGAGAGGGGCACAAGTCCAATCCGCCAGAGGTAGGGGAACAGTCTTTACGATGTGGGACAGTTTTCTCAGCCTCTCACGTACCACAGCCCCTGAGGTGCGGGGTAGTGCCACAAGAAATGCTAAGTTTGGCCAGATGCTGAAGGAGTACCTTGCAGATCGAACAACTGTACTGCGAGATTCCTCTGTGCCTTACAATTATTGGGTCTCCAAGCTGGACACGTGGCATGAGTTGTCTCTCTACGCCTTGGAAGTCCTGGCCTGCCCTGCCGCTAGCGTTTTGTCAGAGCGTGTTTTCAGTGCCGCAGGTGGAATCATTACTGGTAAATGCACCCGCCTGTCAACTGAAAATGCTGACAGGCTGACTCTGATCAAGATGAACAAGGGTTGGATTGGGCCAGACTTCACCACACCACCAACAAATGACAACTGAATTTAAATTTTGTTCTGGGAATTTGCCATGTACCTCCACTCACCCATGGGTACACACTTCTGGACTTTGGCTAATAGCTGGAATGCCCCTCCTTCTCCTCATGTGCCACCATGATGACCGTTACAATAGTTAGGCTGTTGTTTCAGGTATACCCCCAGTGGTAAATTTTTTCGCCCATTCTTTTAGAATGGGCATTACAACGACAGGAGACCCGCTCCTTTTCAATGGGAAAAATGTTTTGAGGCCCTCATGCACATCTCTATCCAGGGACAATGTGGAGCCTCCCAATTTTTGGCTGCCCTGCCAAAGGGCTATACTACAATACACCCACTTGAGGTTTACAGGCCCTACTGCATGTCTGTATGCATGGGTCATTGTTGAACCTCCCAATTTTTGGCTGCCCTGCCAAAGGGCTATACTACAATACACCCACTTCAGGTCTACAGGCCCTCCTGCACGTCTCTATCATGGGACAATGTGGAGCCTCCCAATTTTTGGCTGCTCTGCCAAAGGGCTATACTACAATACACCCACTTCAGGTTTACAGGCCCTCCTGCATGTCTCTATCATAGGACAATGTGGAGCCTCCCAATTTTTGGCTGCCCTGCCAAAGGGCTATACTACAATACACCCACTTCAGGTTTACAGGCCCTCCTGCACATCTCTATCATGGGACAATGTGGAGCCTCCCAATTTTTGGCTGCCCTGCCAAAGGGCTATACTACAATACACCCACTTCAGGTTTACAGGCCCTCCTGCACGTCTCTATCATGGGACAATGTGGAGCCTCCCAATTTTTGGCTGCCCTGCCAAAGGGCTATACTCCAATACACCCACTTCAGGTTTACAGGCCCTACTGCACGTCTCTATCCAGGGACAATGTGGAGCCTCCCAATTTTTGGCTGCCCTGCCAAAGGGCTATACTACAATACACCCACTTCCTTACAATGGGCACTTCAGGTTTACAGGCCCTCATGCACGTCTCTATCCAGAGGCATTGGTGAACCTTCCAATTTTAGACTGCCCTGGCAAAGGAAAATACTACAATAGACCCAGTTCCTCAAAATGGGCACAATATGTCAAGACAGGGCTTCATGTACGTCTCTTCTCAGGGACATCGGAGTGTCGCACAATGTTTTCACGTAAAATCTTTCATGTAATCACAAAAGTAACATACACCAGCTGTATCTCACTATTGGGTATGTGCCCTTAACATTTCCACCCTGAATATTCATTTTGGTGTCATTTTGGAAGGTTTTCTGGTGACTCCGTAAAATTGGCGTGAAACTCGGACAAGATTGTTCACAGCTGTGACTTTTGAGTGAGAAATGCTTCCAGGGGTCCTCCCCATGGTGTTGCCATGTCATTTGAGCACTCTTTTGAGACTTTTGTGACATTTTTAGGGTTTCTACATGCTGCCGGCAGTCATTTCATAAAAATACTCGGGTCTCCCATAGGATAACATTGGGCTCAGTACTCGGGCCGAGTACACGAGTATCTCGGGATGCTCGGCCCGAGCTTCGAGCACCCGAGCATTTTAGTACTCGCTCATCACTAATAGGGACACATCACATATCAGGCCAGGCAGATTATTTGGCTGCGTCCGACGGGGTGAGAGATCAGAAATAACAATATACATAGCACATCTGGCCAATATCAATCTGTCACATATCACATAGTGGTTCATAGATGGTACAACAGTAATTCCACTTCAGTCTGTTCCAGATGGAAAACCCGTCAAGAAAGGCTTGAATACAGCTTTACATCCAATAGGAAAAGGGAGGCATCATTTATTAACTCCTTAAAAGCCAAAAAATATAAAAACATAAGTTAATTAAAAATCTAACTATATCTGTAAGTTTGCTAAAACCCGGGACCCGGGCAGTGGCGACTACAGAAAAGGGGCAAAGCTTAAATTTTCATTAAGTCCTTTGGGTGCCATTGTGTCCAGAGACACAATCTACCTCATCTCTCTTTGTGATAAGATTCTACGGACATCACCGCCCCTGATACCACCGTGAATCACGTTGATTCCCCTAAACATCAGGGTCGACGGATCACTGTTGTGATATTCAAGGAAACGTCTCAGCAATGATTTTAGTGTTGACTTGTCATTCACCATGGGAGCCGCGGAAATTATTATTATTATCATTATTATTTATTATATTGCGCCATTAAATTCCATGGCGCTTTACATGCTAAAAGGGCAGACAAGGACAAGTACAATAAATGTGGACAATTTGGTCATACAGATACAAGAGGGGAGAAGAACCTGTCTGCGAGGGCTCACAATCTACAAGGGGCGGGTGGGGATACAGTAGGAGGGGTGGTGCCGGTCGTGAGGCGGTGGGTGGATCGGGTCTCATAGGAGGTTGTAGGCTTGGTGAAAGAGGTGGGTCTTTAGGCTCCTTTTGAAGGTTTTCAGGGTAGGAGAATGTCTGATGTGTTGGGGCAGAGAGTTCCAGAGTATGAGGGATGCCCGGGAGAAATCCTGAATGCGGTTGTGTGAAGAAGAGATGAGGGGGGGAGTAGAGGAGGAGTTCTAGGGAGGATCGCAGGTTGCGCGAGGGTTGGTATCGGGAGACCATGTCGGAAATCTATGGAGGGGACAGGTTGTGGATGGCTTTGTATGTCATGGTTAGTCATGGTTAATGTTTTAAACCGGGATGTCTGGGAAGCAGGGAGCCAATGAAGGGCTTGGCAGAGGGAGGAGACAGAGGAGCAGCGGGGAGGACAGATGGATTAGATGGGAAGCAGAGTTTAGGATAGATTGGAGAGGTGCAAGGGAGGTAGCAGGGAGGCCGGAGAGCAGGAGGTTGCAATAGTCAAGTCGTGAGATGATGAGAGCGTTAATAAGGGTTTTAGCAGTGTCTTAGTCAAGAAAAGAAATGCCCATCACATGCTCCCTTACCCCTTCTCCTTAGCTCCCTGCAGGTTCTTCCTATATATATCTGTGGACAAGTGCACGTGCCATAATATACCATGCAACTTGTACCACAAGATATATATTCACGGATATCGTAAGTATGGGAGCTGTCGGATGAGGCGAAGGTCGCAATGCGATGGACATTTCCGCAGGCCACACATTGACCACAAGGGAAACAACCTCTCAGAGGACCCCTGGATCTGAACAAAATAGGTCTAAGCGGAGCATGATGGCTATGGGCCAGTACGTCTCTTAAATTCCTCGCACATCTGGTGGTCATCAAAGGCCGCTCAGAGAGTGAACTCTTCAGGAATGGATCCGATGGAGAATCGGCCAGTGCCTGTTTAATATTCCATGTAATGCATCCCACTGCTGATTAAATGCCGAGATGAATCTAATCGGTTGAGTGACAGTTGTCACCGTCTGCCTCTTAGTTCCATACAGTAATACACCACGTGGAGTATTTTTGGCTTGTATATAAGCCCTCTTAATTGACCTGTTGCTGTAACCCCTTTCCCGAAACCGTTGTTTTAAATCACCGGCTTGTTTTTCAAAGAGTTCTGCAGATGAGCAAATTCGCTTCATGTGAAGAAACAGTTCAGTGGCATGAACCGTGGACCGATCATGGGTGAACGTGGCATGCAAAAGAGAATTAACTTAAGTTGACTTCCGGAAGACATCAGTCAGCATGGTGCCGTCCTCACCGACTTCCATGCAGATGTCCAGAAAGTCAACTCTGCTTATATCGGCTTTATATGTAAGTTTGATGTTTAAATCATTTGCTAGCAGGCCACCTATGAACTCGTCAAGCTGCCCGACAGTACCCTGCTACAATATAAACAAATCATCAATATACCACAGCCAGCACTGCACATGGGCGTCAGCCGGCCTGCCGCGGCTGCAAAGGAGACCACTCTTCCAGAAACCCAGGAAGAGGTTTGCATATGAGGGCGCGCAGGCCTCGCCCATAGCAGTGCCGCGGGCCTGTAAGTTGCAGTTGTCCATAAACACAAAAAAATTATGTGTAAGGGCAAAGTTGAGCAGCTAGGAAAACAAGGAAAAAAGAGATGGCACTCACCGGGATGAATTGCTGTGGTGCTTTATTTAAAGGTTCATTAGAACATCATGCAGGGAGGGGGTGCCTGAACCTTTAAATAAAGCACCGCAGCAATTCATCCCGGTGAGTGCCATCTCTTTATTCATTGTCATTCATCACACTTGATCTTTGGATTGAGCACCAAATGGGAATTTTGCATCTATAATGGACATTAACGCCAGGCTCTGCTGAAATAAGCTTCTTGAATCAGTTTTGGTGCCCTTTTTCTCCTTATATAAATTCTTAACGGTTATTAACAATCTATCCATTTCATCCTCCAGAATGTCAATGTAGGCGGTATTGAGTTCAATCAGGAGACCTGTAAACCCCTTTGAATAGGCACTAGCAAATTCCTCCCATTCAGATTTAAAAGTTACATCCTCAACCGGGATGGAAGGGAAAACTTGCACCCGTAGGCCACTTGGTACAAGTCCCCTCTCCACATATTTATCCAAAAATGCTCTGTTCCACCATGTTTTTGTTTGTTTCCTAAGCAGCCCTCTATATGTCTTTACCACCTCCTCGATAGTATCGCCACCGCCCGGGGACTCCCCTGCTGCACCTCCAGCCTCATCCAAAACGTTATTGAGTTCAGACAGCCACACCTCGTTGTGGGCTCTAAAGTCCATTCCACCTGGAACAGCTGTGAAACCACAGAAACAATAATTAGGTACAGAAGTTCCATAGAACCAGAGGTGCGAAACCCGGTACAGGTTTCCACCTCAGAGCTACTCAAAATATACATTAAACCGAGAAAAATTGAGTAAACGCTCCAATTTGCAAAAGTTATAATTTATTACATAACAAGGTTGGACAGGAAGGATGGTGTCAAGTGCCATCCACCTGGTATCCCCATACAAATATAATGGAAAGATATAAAACTGCAAGATGATACAGCAAAATTACATGGCATCAGACCAAATAACAATATCTATTGCACAATCCCATATAGTCTCTACGTACACCAAGTTTACATCACAACATATATTGCACTGACACAGACAGATTCACATTTGTGCTATACACTTGATTTGTACATATAAAGTTTACAAAGTGCACAGATAACCAGTACTGGTATGTCTAACAGAAGCCACTAAAGCATAAAATCCCTATACGGACATCACATAAGAGGGTTAATCGGTTTTACCCATATTTGCGGTGGACATCAAAGGGAGACACACAGTTATACCATTGCATTATTGTTATATGCTCTGTATGTGTTATATATACCTGTGGCTCCACCTGGGGGTCTGTTTACATATTTACCATTGTATGGTTTTTTACTTGTTTTTAAATGCTGTTTGCTGTTGGGTTTTTCAATAAAGGTGTTTTGTATTCCATAGCATGTTGGTTGTGCTTGTTCTATATGCAAATTCTTCTTTTGATTGTGTTGGCTTTGCTTTTGCATGCAAGCACCATTTCTTTGCATTATAATTGTGATGCACCCTGTCTTTTCTCCTCAAAATTAAGCCTGTATGAGAAAGAGCAGAGCGAGTTGGGCAGATCGTATGGAGCCACATATTGGGCACTGATTTCACTGCCCAGTGGAGACTGACTGCACAGCTGGAGGCATGACAGTATCCCATTCCATAGGTCCCCTCTTTTTCAGGCAAACCAGGAACTTCCTCAGGAGTTGAGAAGTATTGATGTTTTGTCTACACTCCCTTGTTCTTTCCTGTGGCCCAAATCTTTTCCAATTGACTAAGAAGAAAGTCCTGTTACCTCTTCTTTGCATGGCCAGATTCTCTGTGACCTTTAGCTCGTATTCTCAGCGCTGACTGATGAAGGAGGTGTATCAAGATCTTGAAAGTAGCAGCTGAAATGACCGACTTCAGAAGGGAGCTATCGCAGGAGCAACTTTAGACAGTAGAACACTTTGTTGATCCACTGCAGGACGTCAAACAGGCCAATATACCAGGGTGCCGGCTTGAAGGAAGGGACCTTGAGATGGATGTGTATGAAAGAAAGCCATACCTTCTCACCTGGTTGGAATGGCAGAAGGGTCCAGACATATCTTATCTGTCTGGTCCTTCATGTGGATCACAGCTTGCTCCAAAGAGGACTTGGTCTCAGCCCAGATTTTAGAGAAGTCTCTTGCAACATCTTTGACTGCTGGTTTACCAGTAGCAAGGGTCACTGGTGTTGGGATTCTCAAATGCTGCCCATACACTAGGAAGAAAGGAGAGTTAGCGGAAAACTTACCAGCCTGATTGTTTGTCATGCACTTAGTTTGCGCTTACCTTGCCGAATGCTGCTGTATGTGTTGTTTTCCTTTAAGGGTTGCATGAGGTATTGGTGTGAAGGTCTTGCCTCCTGTGTTGTGCTCTAGAGCTGCACTCACTATTATGTTTAGCTGCTGGTTGAGTGGTTGAAGTGTGACTCACCGGGAATATCCTCCCCCTTGCTTTAAATAGCCTTCCCTCTCCTCTGTCAGATGCCGTTTTTAGAGTTAGTTGGCTCTTGGTCATTGAGCTGAGAAGACATCTTGCTGCTGTGCTGAAGCCTCTCCTGGAGTTCTATTGCTGTGGGAGAAGCTGTGATCCCTGACCCGTGGTTGGAGGTAGGGCCTCAGCCTAGGGCTAATCAGGAGCTTAGGGGTAAAGGGTGGCAGCTCGGAACACCCTCAACATCAGAGGTACCTCCGAGATCAGAGCGAGCCAGGGACCCTAGCATCAGGGTCAGATTAGGCTCTTCTGACTTCCCTTTGCCCATCACACCATCAAGTTATCTGATTCCCTCACTTCCCAAGCGTGACATTGTTATAGGAGAATTCTGTTCAGAGACCGAGTCTCTGTGATGGCCATTCACAAAGTGTCGAGGTAGTTAGTGAGAACTTGGTTTACACACCCCACTTGACCATTGAACTGAGGATGGTAAGCAGAAGAGAAGTCCAACATCACCTCCAGCAGCTTGCAGAGAGATCGTCAGAAATTGGAGATAAACTCGATCCCTGTGTCAGACACAATATGGGGTGGAAGGCCATGAAATTGAAGGATGTGTTGAATGAAGTGTTCGTCCAATTTAGGTGCAGATGGTAGGCCTGGTATTGGATTGAAGTGTTCCATTTTTGAGAACCAATCCACCATGACCCAGATGACAGCGCATCCGGATGACTTAGGCAAGTCCCTAAAGAAGTCTGATGTGTTTCCATGAAGGATCTGGAATTGGCAGTGGCAAAAGACGAGGAGCTGGTAGTTTTTTGGGAGTCTTGTAGCGGGCACACTATGGGTAGGCCACTATGAAATCCAGCATGTCCTGTCATAGTGTGTGCTCTAATAATGATGAGAAAATTAGCTTTTCTTTTGCCCAGTGTGACCAGCCAAGTTGGAGGAATGACTCGACCATGACACTTTCTTTTGTCCTTCTCCATCACAATAGTCCGGCCTGCAGGAGCTTGTGCCAAGCAAACCGGAGCTATGGGGATAATCTTGGAAGGCTCAATGATGTGTTGAAGATCATCTTCTGGATCGACAAATAGGAAATACCTAGATAGGTCATTTGCCTTGATGTTCTTCTGGCTGGTCGGAAGAGTAAGACAAAGTTGAAGCAAGCAAAAAATAATGACCATTGAGCTTTTCGTGGATTCAACCTCTGTGCAGACTGGAGGTCTTTTTTTGTGGTTGTTATAGTTGATGACTTGATGAATTGCACCTTCAAGCAGATATCGCCATTCCACCACAGCCAATTTGATGTTCAACAATTCCCAGTTGCCAATTGAGTAATTGTGCTTGCTTGCTGTGAGGCCTTGGGAAGAACCCATAGGACACCATCTTGCAGGTATGCAGCTTCTATGTGAGCATAGTACCAGCCCTGATGGAGGATGCGTCCACCACTTCAGAACGAACTGTTTGTTGACTTCTGGCCTATGAAGTGCAGGTGCTGACGCGAAGGCTAGCTTGAGAGCGAGGAAGGAATATTCTGCCTCAGAAGACCAAGATTTGGAATCCCCCCCTTAACGGGTCAAGGTGATGATACCCCAGACTAAGACAGAGGAGTGTGAAATGAACTGATGAATCCCAGGAACTGCTGAAAGGCTTTGGATGAGGCCAATTGAGCATGACCAATACTTTCTCCAGATCCATCTCAAGCCCAGTGTTGGATATGATGTAACTAAGGAAGGTTAGGGATTTCCGCTCAAATATACACTTCTCATACTTGGCAAAGAGAGCTGATTCTTTCTAAGTCTTAAGAGGACTTGATAGACATGTCTCCAGTGCCTAGATAGATTGGGAGAGAAGATCAGGATGTCATCCAAGTTTACCATGATGTAGGAATGGATAAGATTTCATTGACAAATTCCTGAAACACCCTTGGAGCATTTTTCAGGCTAAAGGGCATGACTGAATACTCATAATGTCCATTCCACATATTGAAATCTGTTTCCCACTTGTCCTCCTATACAGATGAAATCATACGCTCCTCTGAGATCAAGCTTAGAGAAGACTCTTGCCCTACAAAGTCGGTCAAATAATTCTGAGATCAAAGGAAGTGGGTACTTGATCGTTATCATGATGAGATTGAGATCCATCTTTCTTTTTCATGAAGAAGAAGCCCACTCCAGCTGGAGATGAAGATTTTTGGATTAAGTCTCTCTCCAAATTCTCTTTTAAGTAAATCAGTCATAGCCTGGGTTTCAGCCAGAGAGGGGGATAAATGTGACCTTTAGGAGGTGTAGTGCCAGGATTTAAGTTGATAGGTCAATCATATGGCCTGTGAGGTAGAAAAGTTTCTGTCTCCTTCTTGTCAAAGACATCTGCGAATGACCAATAGGCGGATGGTATACTCGGTAGAGTGGATGGAGGTCTAGATGTGTTACCTGATCATTGTGTCTTGAGGCACTTTTTATGACAGGAATGAACCCATTGCAGGATATCACCGGCCTGTGAGTTGATGACAGGCTCATGGAAGCAGTCAGGGAAGACCCAGCAGGTCAGAATTTTCTCCAAGTTTGACTTCTGGGGTGCTTACAATCTCATTTAGATACACTCGAGAGACAAGTGGAAGATGGCCTTTAACACCCATGATGGACATTATGAATACCAGGTGATGCCATTCGGCTTAAGTAATGTTCCAGCGATCGTTCAACAGTTTGTTAATGATATCTTCTTCGACATGCTCTACTCCTGTATGGTCATTAATATCAAGAGAAACTATCTGAGTTTTGTGCAAAAATCTATCAAAATCTTTTATTTATAGAAAAATTTACAGTGATACGTTAAAAATTCACAAATATACGATTACATGACATATTGCAAAACCATGGCGTCACATGACACGAAGTGCTTCACAAACAACATTAAAAAAGTCCACCTAATTTCAAGTCAATGGGATGTATGGTCAAGTACTTGGATGATATCCTAGTGTACTCACCCGACCTGCCCATTCACAGAAGAAATATTCTTCAAGTTTTCCAAAGGCCGAAGGAGAATCGCCTCTATGCAAAATTTGAGACGTGCCTCTTCGAACGAAGAGCATCCCAAGATACTCGTGTACTCAGCCCGAGCACCGAGCCCAATGTTATCCTATGGAGACCTGAGTAAATTTTCTGGCATGACCCCCGGCAGCATGGATAAACCCTAAAAATGTCACAAATACACAGTGCTCAAATGACATGGAACAGCATGGGGAAGAACCCTGTAAGCATTTCAGACTCCAAGGTCACTGCTGTGAACAATGTTTGTCAGAGTATATCGCCACTTTTACAGACTGTCAAGAAACGTACAAAATGAAACCAAAAATGGATTTTCCTGGAGAAAATATTAAGGGCTCATACCCACTTGTGAGACAGAGTTGGTGTATGTTAGTTTTTTGATTACATGAAAGATTTAAAAAAAAAAAATTGTGTGCACTCCAATGCCCTTGGGAAGAGATTTGTACAAAATGGATTTTAAATATGGCCCATTTAGAAGGGGGTCTTTTTGGCAGGAACAAAAATGGAGGGCACCCAATGCCCTGGAAGAGATGTATGAGGCCTCTTTAAATATTGTCCCATTTTAAGGAAGGTCTTTTGTAGTATTGCCTTTTGGCAGGGCAGCCAAAAATTGGGAGGACCCCAATGCCCCTGGATAGAGATGTGCATAAGGGCCACTTTAAATATTGTGCCCATTTTAAGGAAGTGGGTCTTTTGTAGTATTGCCCTTTGGCAGGGTAGCCCAAAAATTAGGAGGCACCCCAATGCCCCTGGATAGAGACGTGCATGAGGGCCTCTTTAAATAATATGCCCATTTTAAGGAAGTGGGTCTTTTGTAGTATTGCCCTTTGGCAGGGCAGCCAAAATTGGGAGCACCCAATGCCCCTGGAAAGAAACATGGAGGAGAGCCTCTAAATATTGCTCCCATTACAAGGAGCAGGTCTCCTGTACTTGTAATGCCCATTCTGTAAGCATGGACTAAAACATTTACCCCTGGGGGTATACATGAAACTACTGTCCTAACTTTTGAACGGTTAGGGTCATCATCATCATAAATATGATATACATAAATTATGTTTTTGTGGAATCATGAACCACGGTCGCACTTATCATATAATGGTGGTGGATGAGGAGAAGGAGGAGTAGTACAGCAAGTAGCCAAAGTCATGAAGTGTGTACCCATGTGTGGGTGTGCGGAGGTGCATGGCAATTTACCGGCACAAAATTTAAATTCCGCTATCATTTGGTGGTGGTGTGGTGAAGTCAGGCCCTATCCAACCCTTGTTCATCCTTGATCAGAGTCACCTGTCAGCATTTTAAGTTGACAGGCGGGTATGTTTATCTGTAATGATTCCACCTGCGGCACTAAAAACACGCTCTGACAAAACGCTAGCGGCAGGGCAGGCCAGGACTTCAAGGCGTAGAGAGCCAATTCCTGCCACATGTTCAGCTTGGATACCCAATAATTATAAGGCACAGAGGAATCTAGGAGCACTTTTGTACGATTGGCAAGGTACTCCCTCAGCATCTTCGCAAACTTTGCAGTCCTTGTGACACTACCCCGCACCTCAGGGCCTGTGCTGCGGGAGGTGCTGAGAAAACTGTCCCAGATCTTTGAGAGTGTTTCCCTACCTCTGCTGGATTGGACTTGTGCCTCTCTTGGCCGGACGATTTGGTTGTCCACCGAATCGTGACCTCTGCACTACCGTTTTCAGAAGGGAATTTTGTGGACTAATTCCGCGACTATTGTGCCTTGGGAATAAGAGAAATAAAGTTCTCCTTGTAGCGTGGTCTAAAAGTGTCACCAACCAGTAATGAGTGTCTGCCAAGATGTTGATAACGCGAGGGTCACAAGACAGGCAGCGTAACATAAAGTCAGCCATGTGCGCCAGACTGTTAACAGGCAAGACTTCAGAGTCCTCACCAACAGCATGACTGGCCATGCTGGCTCATCATCCTCCTCCTCCTCTCTCCCTGTCCTCTGGACATCCACGCTGAACCGACGGTATGACAGTTGTGCACGTATTACCATCAATTCCGCATGAAAGTAGCTCTATTTCTTCATCCTCATCCTCCTCGTCATAGTCCTCCAATGCACATTGGGATGAGATGAGGCTGGGCTGTGTGTAATCACCCAGTACGGTTTCTTGCTCCAACTCAGCGTCATCACCGGTCACCATCTTGGAGGAGTCCTCAAAGTTTTGGAGGACGGTACATATGTCGGACATCTTATGTCTTATGTGTGGAGTTTGAACCGTATACCGACGGCCTAGTTGATGCTGGTACTCAACAACTGCCCTCTTCTGCTCACAAATCCTGACCAACATGTGGAGTGTCGAATTCCAATGCATGGGGACATCACACACCAGTTTGTGAGCCGGAACTGCAAACCCGCTGAAAGCCGGCAAGGACGGCAGAAGCAGTAGGTGACTTTCTAAAATGGGCACACTGGCGGCGTACTTTGACGAGCAGATCCGACAGCTCTGGGTAGGATTTAAGAAACCGCTGAACCACAAAGTTGAGCACATGGGCCACCATGGAACTGGAGCTCACCTGCCTCAACGCCACAGGTTCTGGCCATTGTCGCACACGACCATGCCTGGCTGTAGGTTCAGCGGTGTGAGCCAGTGATCTGCCTGCTGTTTCAGAGCTGTCCACAACTCTTCAGCATTGTGGGGTTTGTCACCTATGCATATTAGCTTCAGCACAGCCTGTTGCCGCTTAGCCGAGGCAGTGCTGCAATGCTTCCAGCTTGGGACTGTGTGGAGGGTGAAGTGGAGGAGGAGGAGGAGGACAGGCTGAGGAGCATGACATTCCGGAGCTGTACACTGTGGGTGAAACACTGACTGATTTAGGGCCTGCAATCCTTGGTGTCGGAAGGAAGTGTTCCGTCCCAAGCTCAGACTGGGTCCCGGCTTCCAGAATATTAACACAGTGTGCCGTCAGCGAATGTACCGGCCCTGCCTACAAGCACTTGTCCATGTGTATGTGGTTAGGTGGACTTTGCCTGAAACTGCGTTGTTAACGTCACATCTGATGTTTTGTGACACGTGCTTATGTAATGCGGGGACGGCACACCAGGAGACATAGTGGCGGCTGGGGACCAAGTAACGTGGGACAGCCGCCCCATCAGGTCGCGGAATGCTTCCGTCTCCACTAGCCTAAAAGGCAACATTTCCAGCGCAAGCAGTCGCGAAATGTGTGCATTTAGAACTGTGGCATGTGGGGCGTTGGCAGCGTATTTGCGCCTGGGTTCCAAAGATTGGTGTATGGATAACTGAACGCTGTGCTGGGACAAGAACGTGGTTGATGATGGTGCTATTTCTGCTTGTGCAACTACAGGTGAAGAACAGGAGGCATCTTTGCATGTAGTATGGACAGGGGATTGTCTTGCACGCACAACAGTAGAAGATGCAGCGGTGTCACCCGCAGACACTGCTCCCGGACTCTGGTGTACATCCCACAACCAGTGTCCAGAGTCCAGTTCTTCTCTCGGTTCTGGAAAGTTGATCGATGTCAACCGTGGACTTCTCCTCGGCTTAACAGCTGCAGTTCAATTGTCAAGTAGAACAAGTGAACCAATCATTACCAACTATCTAAGGCACTTCATTAATGGACATCACATTGACTGGGTCAAGCTGCTGTCCTAGGCAGAGTTCTGAAAAACTCACCAAAAAAACGCCAGGTAAATATCCATTTCATTCAGCAGCAGATTGTCAGCTCCCCTGGAAGGCAAACCAGGTGTCATTAAACTGGTGCATGATCACTTGCAACCCACAGTTGGGGGCGGTTGTAGCACCAGCGACCAGCCATACTGTCAAGGAAGCGACCGGTGGCATTCAGACACAAGGCTGCCTAAGGGCTCAGTCACTCCTGTGTATGTGAAGCAAAGTATCAGAACTCGGCCTGTTAGTAACACCCAGAGCAGGTGGGCCGGTCCGTACTGATGTAATGCCTCATGCCTCATCAGTGACTTATGCCCCCAGAGGGCCCAACCTGAACTGCAAATGAAAAAATAACTAAACTCTAAAGATAGAGTGCGGAGAGTGTGGGACATCTGCTTTCGGTCATCACGTCAGCACAGAGGGGGTCGTCATTCATAGCGGGACTTCGAAGGGAAGACGGGTTATTAGTAACGGACACTCCTGATATTCTTAATACGCTGGAACTATTCTACACTGTCCTATATTCCTCTCATGCGGGGGGATCTGCAGACGAGCTTGCTGGCTTTATAGGGGCTGCTGGCCTTTCACGACTCACGGACGCAGACAGGGCTTTGCTGGATGAACCTTTGGGTCTGGAGGAGTTAGAGGGGGCTTTAGGCACTATGACGAAGGGCAAAACTCCAGGGGTGGACGGCTTACCGGTGGAAGTTTATAAGGCGTATAAAACAGTCCTACTCCCAGTATTGCTAGACACGTTTAATGACAGTCTCACGCGAGGGACCCTGCCTCCATCTATGCGGGAGGCAATTATTACTGTTTTGCCTAAGAAAGATAAAGATCCTGCTTCTCCAGCTTCCTATAGGCCTATTTCCCTCCTGACAGCAGACATCAAGCTTCTGGCGAAGGTGTTGGCTATACGCCTTTCAAAGGTGGTGGAGTCGTTGGTGCACCCGGATCAGACTGGTTTTATGCCCCGTAAGTCAACAGCTCTGAATATTCGTAGATTGTTTTTAAATATGCAGGTTGAGGCGGATAATGTGGGACGGCGGGTAGTCCTGTCTTTGGATGCCGCCAAGGCATTTGACAGCGTGGAGTGGCCGTACCTTTTTGCGGTACTGGAGGGCATGGGCTTTGGACCTGGCTTTATTGGCTGGATCAGGCTCTTGTACTCTCAGCCACAGGCACGGATACGGGCCAATGGTTCACTGTCTGGGTACTTTCCTCTTCAGAGAGGTACGAGGCAGGGCTGCCCGCTGTCCCCACTGCTTTTTGCCCTGGCTATTGAGCCCTTGGCTTCGAGGATAAGACGTGCTCCGGATAGTGAGGGATTTCGATATGGCGAGCTGGAGGAGAAGGTGGCCCTCTATGCGGATGACCTTCTGTTGTTTTTAGCTGACCCTGATACTTCACTTCGCAATACCATGTCGCTCCTTACACAGTTTGGGGCCATTTCGGGGTTGACCGTAAATTGGGAAAAGTCAGTGGTTTTGCCGATAGATCCCACAGTCCTTGACAAACCCCACGTGCCAGTCGTAAACAGCTTCAAATACCTGGGCATTAATATATCGGGCGACATTTCTGACTATGAGCATTTAATCCTTACACCTCTAATGTCTACGATTAAGCAGAAGATTAAGGCTTGGGCCAAGCTACACCTCTCGGTGGTGGGGGGGGGGTGAACCTGCTGAAGATGGTGATCATGCCTCAGCTTTTGTACGTCCTTCATAACTCCCCAATTTGGCTTCCGCAGAATAGATTTTTTAAAATTAACGCCTTATTCAGGGAGCTTATTTGGGGGAAAAAAGAGAGCACAGATAAAATTGGAACACCTGCAGAGGGGTAAGGAGGAGGGGGGGCTGGCCTTGCCCAACCCTTGGCTGTATTTTCTGTCCTCACAGTGTCAGCATTTGACCGGGGGCGCGGAGCACTCAGTTGCGGGGCAAGGGGGAGGAAAGGGTATCCTTCAGTTTCTGGGGGGGCGAGGACCGCTGCTGGCGAAATTAGAAGCTGGAACCCTTCGACCCTGGGCCCAGAGGCTCCCCACGGTGCTACTCATGATTAAAGTATGGGAAAATTTGAAAAGGCTGAGAGGCATCACTGGTTTTACACGGTATACCCCCATTTGGAACAACCCTCATCTGCCGCACCTGCAGGCGCTGAGGGGATTCGCGCAGTGGCGACGTGTGGGCATTTGGTGGCTCTCTCAGCTGGTGGAACGGGGAGTCTTTAAAACATTTGAAACCTTGCAGAGTGAATTTTCACTCCCACACTCCTCGTTCTACCGGTATTTGCAGGTGCGACATGCCTACATGGCGCAGGCTCAAACGCATTGTATGGACATACACCATGATACTGCTATCACCATGATTGGCGCGCAAACCTCCACTAAAGGCATTATTTCCTTTGTATACGGATACCTCTTGGCAATGGCTCTGTTAAAACACCCGATACGGGCACTGGACAAATGGGAACAGCAAATAGAGGGTATAACAGCTGAACATTGGGAGTCGATCATGAGTATGATACCCCGGCTGTCGCTCAATGAGCCCAGACGCCTCTCTAAACTGTATATCCTTTATAGGGTATACAGGACGCCTAAGTGGCTTCATGATTTAGGCCTGAGACGGGACTCATGTTGCCCCAAATGTTCACATGAGGACGCGGACATTCTCCACATGTTTTGGACGTGCCCGCGCCTCCAGATTTTTTGGATTATGGTACTCCACTTGATCCGGGGGGCAACGGAGCTGGACATCCCAGAGACCCGATTGTCTGTGTCCTTGGCTGCACAGAGGATGTAGGGGGAGATGACTATTCGCATATAACAGTGGCTAGGATGTTGTTTGCTGCCAGAAAATTAATAGCGGCTCATTGGATATCTGATACGATACCCTCTCGCAAAGAGTATATCTGTAGCATGAATCTGACCGTGAGTAGGGAAAAAGCTATATACCTCAAACGGGACAGATCAAGGGTATTTGATAAAATATGGAAGGGCTGGATGGACCTTCAGGGGCTGCCGACTGTTAATTAATTGCTTTTGGACCGAGTTATTTCTTTAAGTTGGGAGATGTGTTATGCAGATTTTTGGAACATCTTGGGTACATGTTATATCCATATGTGCACTACTATCTTTGTTGAGGAATACTGACCCACTGGACCGGGAGGGGGGAAGGGAGGGATGGTGGTGGTGGGAGGGGAGGGGGATTTAATGCAATGCATTTCTTTCTGTATTGTTGTTGAAAAGTTTTAATAAAAACTATCTGATTAAAAAAAAACTCTAAAGATGAAAAATGTGAGGATTTAGTTGGATATTTTGGCCAAAATAACGTAAGCTCGTGGACCCTCTTCACGGTCCCTCAAGTCCCACGAGTCCTATCTCATATGTTTGCGACATATGTATATGGGTGTTACTAACAGCCGGGGCTCTGATACTTTGCTTCACATACACAGGAGTGACTGAGCCCTTAGGCAGCCTTGTGTCTGAATGCCACCGGTCGCTTCCTTGACAGTATGGCTGGTCGCTGGTGCCACAACCGCCCCCAACTGTGGGTTGCAAGTGATCGTGCACTGGTTTAAAGACACCTGGTTTGCCTTCCAGGGGAGCTGACAATCTGCTGCTGAATGAAATGGATATTTACCTGGTGTTTTTTTAGTGAGTTTCTGTGCTGGTTTTGATGTCCTTTTTCGGTGAATCTAGTTATGAAATATACATATGTTGCAAACATATGAGATAGGACTCGTGGGACATGAGGGACCGTGAAGAGGGTCCACGAGCTTACGTTATTTTGGCCAAAATATCCAACTAAATCCTCACATTTTTCATCTTTAGAGTTGTTATTTTTTCATCTACAGTTCAGGTTGGGCCCTCTGGGGGCATAAGTCCCTGATGAGGCATTTAATCAGTACGACCGGCCCACCTGCTCTGGGTGTTACTAACAGGCCGAGTTCTGATACTTTGCTTCACATACACAGGAGTGACTGAGCCCTTAGGCAGCCTTGTGTCTGAATGCCACCGGTTGCTTCCTTGACAGTATGGCTAGTCGCTGGTGCCACAACCGCCCCCAACTGTGGGTTGCAAGTGATCATGCACCGGTTTAATGACACCTGGTTTGCCTTCTAGGGGAGCTGACAATCTGCTGCTGAATGAAATGGATATTTACCTGGCGTTTTTTTGGTGAGTTTTTCTGTGCTGGTTTTGATGTCCTTTTTCGGTGAATCTAGGCAGAGTTCTCTTATAATATTCACATTGTTGAGTCCTCTGCTAACTCTCCTTTCTTCATAGTTTATGAGCAGGATCACAAGACTCCAACACCAGTGGTCCTCTCATCCGGTATCCCAGCAGCTGAAGCTCATGCCAAGGACTTCTCCAAAATCTAGTCTGAGACTAAAGTCTCCTTGGAACACTCAGTTGCACGTATGAAAGTTCATGTGGATGAGACATCTGAATACTTCCCCGTACAAACCCAGAGAAAAGGTATGGCTCTCTTCCAGGATTATGTGTCTCAACAAATTGGCTGCGCATTTCATTGGTCACTTTGAGGTACTCCAAAGAATCAATGAGGTGTCCTACAAGCTAAAGCTGCTAGTCACCTTACGGATCCACAACTTTTCATGTCTCCATCCTATGGCCTCTCATGCTCCGAAACCGAGGGTCTCTGAATCTCCAGTCAGCACGGATGAATCTTTAAAGTAACAGACATTTTGGCCACAAAGAGAAGGAAAAGCAAGGCCTACACCTACTTCTTGGTTGATTGAAAGGAATTTGGTCCTGAGGAGAGATCTTGAGAGCCCAAGGAGAAAATGATGCTCCATGTCTCCTGGAAAAGTTCCTGGCTGGCCTGAGAAAGAGGGGGCATAAAGAGGGGGGTACTGTAGTACCCTGAACTGTGGGACTGGTCTCCACAAAGCAGGGAGACCAGAACCCAAGCTACAGCCTTGTGCTATCATCCTGTCCCCTGATGCTGAGTGGTCAGTTTTCACAAGACAGGGAGACCAGCGCCCAAGACATGGCCCCGTGCCATCCGTCTGCACCCCTGATGCTACCTCCACACTGCATACTCACCTAGCCAGCGGTGTCACACCGCCTCCTCACTCCCACCTGTGTACTTTTCTCTACTGAGCATGCATGCTCTGAGCAGGGCTTCTGGGAGTGTTCTTAAGCTGCGTGCACCGCAGTCACTTGAGATTTAAAGTGCCAGTTGTACCCTGACCTGGAACTGCTTCTCAGCCTATTGCTGAGAATCTCTGTGTATATAAGGTAACTTCCCCCTATGGGAGCTGCCTGAGAAACATCTCCTGTCCCTTAGTTGCATTGCTAGTTCTCATCCCTTGCCTTATACCTTGCCTTTGTCCCTTGGTCCCTGTTCTTGAATTCTATACCAAAAAACTTTACCTTGCCTCGTTTATAGCCTGCTATACATCTGCACCTGCTTCTTCCCTTTTGCTACTCCTGCCTGTTCGCAACTGTCTGACTGAGTCCGCTATTACTCACCTGCCTCCCGAGCCGTCATTGCCTGTCTCCCTGAAGATCCTGCAGCCAGCTCTGTTCACTTAAATCATTGTCTGTGTCATGCTTTGGCCGCTCCGATGAAGCTATTACTTCAGAGACTGTGTCTAAACCATTCCTACTCTGAGGGTTCAGCTTCCACAGTTCACCTGTAGTCCAGTGAGTCCACCTCTACTATCTCACCTCCTGTGAGCACAACAGTTTCCATGAAAGATGAGAGTCTGATGTGTTGGTGAAGAGAGTTCCAGATTATGGGGGATGCATGGGAGAAATCTTATATCCATTGTGGAAAGAGGAGATGAGAGGGGAGGAAAGAAGGAGATCTTGTGAGGTTCGGAGTTTATGTGCAGGTAAGAACTGGGAGACTAAGTCACTGATGTATGAAGGAGATAGATTGCGGATGGCTTTGTATGTCATGGTTAGGGTTTTGAACTGTAGTCTTTGGGCATTGGGAAGCCAGTGAAGCGATTGGCAGAGAGGAAAGGCCGGAGGATATAGCAGGGAAACAGGTGGATTAGTTGGGCATCAGAGTTTAGGATAGAATATACGGGTATAAAAGTATTTAAAGGGAAGTCTGAGAGCAGAAGGTTCAGTAGTCAAGGGGAAGATGGTGAGGGCATGTGTGGAGCCCACTGGGACGGGGTACCGGACTGGGGTATCACGGGGGTTATCACAGCGGTCCTTGGTCCGGACGGTGTCCAAGCCCACAAGTAAAAGGGTTAGTTACAGGGATTGTCATGACGCCACCCACGGGTTGTGGTCAGTGAGGGGATCACCGCTGCTGCTTACTTCTGTCAGGAGGATGGATGATGCTGCAGCCGGAAGGATGAGCCCGCCGTGGGTCGGGGCTGCTCTTGACAGGATGTAATATGGATATAACAGGTCTGCTTGCAGGGAATCACACACGGGAGACTGAAGCAGGGTTCACCGATTTTACTAACAGTTCTTTCTCAGTACAAACAATTCACGGTACAGTTCTTTTACACGGGTAACTCCAGACAGTCACTTAACCCTCGGCAACCAAGTTTCCTTCTGAGATCCTTCTCTCTCTGATACCTTCCAGGCTTTCCTCTTGCTTCTCTTCTCTGTGGACTGTATGGGGCAACTCAGTCCCTTGTCTTGTTTCTCCGGTGTATGGGTAGCAAGCCTGGGTCCTATATGCTGCTGTTCCTCCAGCCGTATATTAGGAACTTGACCTGGAATCAGAGTCCCCCATCGGTGTGTCTGGGATCCGGCAAATAGCTTTGGTCCCCTCAGACCGACTCTCTGGTCCCAGCCTAGCCTTGGGAGTCCCTGTGTTGTGGGAGGGGGGATCACTGGGTCCTTTCCTACCCATGTGACTACGTGTATGTCAGGGGATCCTTCCTGCCAGGCGTCCTCTGCTGTCGTCCTGGACCCTAGCTGCACTGGTCCGGTCTCTGTCTTTCCCTTCCTTTGGGCTGCAGGCTGTGGAGCGGGCTTTCTCTCCAGGGAACTGTGTCTCACAGGATTCTGCGTCTCCAGGGAACCCAAACCTTCAGGGAAGTGTCATTTCTTTATTCTGGTGTTCTTTACTTCTTGGCACCCACTGGCCTATTTGGTCTTTGCTGCTCAGCCTATTCCGGTCTACTTTTGGTCTTTTCTGGTCGGCTCACTCTGGCCTACTGACTAACTACTTCCTGTTTTCCCCTTTTGTACCCGGTCCGTCACCTTGACTACATCCCACCCACTTGTGACTGGCCCTACCACCCCTTGACCGCCTAGAGTCCCGGGCCCCAGTTTGGGTCTTGTGTCCGTGGTGTATGTTTGAAGGTGTTTTGTGTAAAAACCTGTCTCCACCTGCCTGGATGCAGTTCCTACCTGTGGCCACCCTGTCGCAGGGGCGCCACACATGCACTAGTTTTTTTGAAGAATCTTGGTTAAAGATTGTACGATCCAGGAAATATTTTTGTGTTGGATTTGGCAGGAGGTGGAAAGGGCTTGAATATGTGGTTTGAAGGAGAAGACAGAGTCGAGGGTTATCCCCAGGCAGTGAAGATGTGGGACTGAGGAGAGCAAGCAGCCATGACTTTGATGGGTAGGTTTGCTCAGGGGGTTGAGTGAGGAGGAAGAAACATGATTAATTCTGTTTGTCTATATTAAGTGTTAAAAACTCGAGCAGAGAAAGGAAGAAATAGCAAACAGACATTGAGCGATTTTACAATGCAAGCGACTACTAGTGACTGCTAATAGTTCTGCATCTACTCTACTGTTGAGGTTCAGGTTTCCTATTATTAGTGAGAACAACTTAAGTTTCGAGAACCATTTAAATTTGTGTCTGTTGCATGTCAACAATGCGCATCCCTCAAAAAGTAAACTAAATATATAATAGAATATTAATGTTTAAATGAATACAGATTTTGCCCAGCAAAAAAAGAAGGCAAATGTTTAAACTAGATCCTTCTGGGCTCCTCTCTACCTTTTCAGTAGGATTATATTCATTAATCTTTATTGCAGACTGAATCTTCCATGCCTTAAACAAGACCTATGCAAAAAAAAGAGGTGGGGCAAGCCATAGTGCCCTATCACTAGGACACTAAAAGAGTGATGCTGAGAGCCACTCACTGATTCATTGTGGCCCACAACTGGTTTGAAGGGTTTTGAGAAGAATCTCTCATGCTGCAGGACTCAACTATGCCCATGTGAATCAAGGAGATGAGGAGTACGGGTTGACACGTCACGCTGCTCAAGAAACCCCCAAAAGACCAAAGTATCAGTAGGTTTATCTTTATCTCTTCTCTACGGTTCGCGCCCACTGGCACCTTCCAGAATTCCGAGGAAGTGCCAGTGGCGCGAAACGGTAGAGGAAGGAGATTAAAGATAAACCTATGATGACTTGTGACTCTTTGTGAGTTTTTACATTGAGCAGCAGACGGCACCTGTACCATCATTCCTTAAACAAGACCTAGCTTTAAGAAATAAGGTTTAATAATTCTTTAAAACTGCATTGACAGTCAATGTACACAATTGTGTGGTCTACTGAACAAAACTAGATGAACTCTAGTGCCACCTATTTAAGCAGAATCCTAAAAGTCATTATTGACTCTTAAGGCTAGGGTCACACTTGAGCCTTGATCAGGTTTTGCATAATTGTGCACTTTTTCAAAGTCCAAACCTGATGCCAAAAACTGATGCTGCACTCAAGTATAACTGCAATGGTGTGACTGCAGTGGGTGTAGTAAAAAAAAAACTGATCTGGTTAGTTAACATGGGGCCCTATGGGAATCGCATGCAAATCTGCATGGTACTAAATGGTACCATGAGTTTTCGCATGACTTTTTAAGGCTGCTCCAGTCCTAACAGCAAAAACACAGGCAAAAAACGCAGGCTGTGGCTAGGTCAAACTTGGCTGCGTTTTTAAGGTTGTATTTGACAGCCTGCGTTTTTGGCCTGCGTTTTTGCTGGTAGGTCTGGCGCACTCTTGAAAAATTCATGCGAAAACTCATGCGAAAACTCATGGTACCATTTAGTGCCATGCGGATTTGCATTCGATTCCCATAGGGTGCCATGTTACAAAAATGCATGCGTTTTTGAAAAAGCACCAAAAAACTCATCATGATGCATTTTTTGTTGCTGAGCCAAAATCTCATGGAAAAAACTCATGGCACTTTAGCCCTGCTTTTTTGGCATTGGGGCTTGCGTTTTTTGTATTGGGGCCTATGGATGAGTTTTTGCATGCGTTTTTCACAAAATACAAGTGTGAAAAACTCATGGGAAAAATATCCACAACGTCAATTGACCAACCTTAAAAAACTGCAGCCAAGTGTGACCACTAGCCTAACAAGACTTTCAATATAACCCCAACTGAAGACATTGTGTTTCGGGGTGATTGCTCCCTCATCAATGCAGTGTGTGGGATCTGATATGGCTGTGTGAGGATGACAAGGTTTAGAAATACAAATGTCTGAATCCAGATGAAAATGGTTGCCCGCTTCATAATAATCGCAGCTAAGCTTTGGATATTGCAGCACATATCATATAATCATTCTGCCTTAATCTTAATTGTTTATGATCTCTTCCATATTTTAAATACTATGAAAATCTCCTAATATTGCAGTTAAGTTGATGGTTATAGCACGCAGGCTAGTCATATTAGTTGTGAAATAGTTAACCTTTGTTTAAACCTAATTTGCAGTTACATATATAGGATTTTAGCCTCTCATCCCAGTAAACCAATACAGTGGTAAATTAACAAGAATGGGTGCCCTAGTTGAGGCTGTAATGAACATTCCCATTGGTAAGAAAAGCACAAAGCATGACAAGAAATGCCCTTAATCCCTGCACAAATACATTATATCCCAGGTTAAGTGCAATGAAACTCCGGGAGTGGCAAAGTTAAATCAGTTCAATTGTCTGATTGTACATACTCATGAAGTGCTGCGGCTGGCGGGGGTCCAAATAACTTGGGGTTTTAGAAAGAAGCTACTTTGTGATAATTCATTGCCCTCTGCACTTGCTTTATTCAGGAGAACTGCAATGGTCAAAATAAATGTGACTCCAGACACTTCTTAAGGATGATCTAGCGGATAGCCAGCTGCTGGGCCAGATGTCAAGGTGCATTAAGCCCCCTCGGTTTTGATTCAACCTTATTCCGGAAATGTACAATGAATTTGGCTGTAAGCAGTGCAATAAAAAAAAAGATGGTGATTAATGAAGCAGCGCAACTTAATAAAGCAACTTGACTCTCGCTTCCTCCTCTTAGGCATCCTAAATGTCCACTAAACAGTTCTTTTACCTACCAGCTGGGACATGTAAAATGTTAATCATCAGTTTGTGGGCCATTATGGAAAGTTGCTTTCACTTTCTCAAGTTGATAACCAAGGGGGGAAAGATAATAGGTTTGGTTAACAGAGCTGTTCAGATAATGGAGATATACGGGAGTCAAGCTTTGATAGAGTCAGCATGGTAGCATTGCTCTCTAATCCATTCTCGTTCATGGCTACTGTACCATGAGCTTAAATCTTTGCTGGAGATGGAGACTCCTGATATAAAATAAATGATAGGCTTCTCTTTTTTTTATTTCTAACAAATTTCTCTCCTTAGTGGAAATCAGTAATATTAAAAATAAACTTGATCATAAGTATTAAGCATCCATTACTTTGAATGGAAATACAAACATATCATTCAATTGACTTCTCCTAGTGTATTCACAACATGCAATCTTTCTATGTTACTCGGAAACACTGGCAATGATTTCCACAACTCCAGGCTATATTTCAATTTCCATCTATAGATACATCTTAGCACCTACAGCAAAATCAGCCTTGTTTATGTAATGAACATACTCCAATTATGTGTATGCTCCGCTTAATGCGTGACTCACTGCACTAACTGATCCTTAACACCTCGATTATGTAACAGGAAAAACAACATGTCATACATCTTTTCATTTTCATGCTTGTTATAAGTTTTATTTACTGTTACATATATAAAACTTAACACTATACCATTTATTGCTACAATATACTTACAATCAAATAAGCCTAAAGAGTACCATACATATTAGAATCTGTTCACAACATGTTAGGTCCTTTAATAAAAAAAAGTATCTTTGCTGGTGTTCTGCATTAGTATTTGTTGGCATATCTTTATATTTACTTATAGAAAAAAGCTTTAATTTCAGAGAAGTTTACAAAGAGTATTAAGTATTAACGAAAAATAATGAAAGTGATCCACTAGACTAGAAGGAAAGATCCTCCTATCTGTTAGAATATACTATCTATTATATAATTGCGAATGGGTTTTTTGCCCCCGGCGTGGTCATGTGGATACGTGCGAAGCATTGACCGCGAAGCGGCCATTGCGAGTCGTGCGTGGTCATGTGGATACGCCCGAAGCATTGGCCGCGCAGCGGCCATTGCGAGCAGTTCTAAGGCGACTCGCTATGCCCAGGCAGCGGGCATGGCGAGTCGACTTAGCAGTGCGAAGCATTGGCCGCGAAGCCATTGCGAGCAGTTCTAAGGCGACTCGCAATGCCCGCGGACCGGGCATTGCGAGTCAGAGACTCGACGCTCTAGAATCCCGATGCATGTGCATCGGGCTCCCAGCTAGTACAATATAAAGAAGAGGAGACAAATAGTGCAAAGAAGGCAGCAGAATTGTAGAACAAACACTAAGATGGAAACTACTATTAAGTCTCCAAAAGGGGCCATTAAAGATTTTGCTAGGTAAGACAGAGGTCCCCAACTCCAGGCCTAAGGGGCAGCCAACAGATCAGGTTTTCAGGATTTCCTTAGTATTGCACTGGTGATAATTGAATCACCTGCAATGGTAATAATTCTAACCCCTGTGCAATACTAAGGAGATACTGAAAACATGCACTGTTGGCAGCCCCTGAGGCCTGGATTTGGGGACCTCTGCTGTAAGAGTTTAAAAAAAAAAAGCAGCTGTGTTTCTCTTATCAGGGTCTGAGCAATTGTTTACTTAAATCATTGACTTTATTATCCTGTGATTAACATTGCAGGACTAGAAAGTCATGTGCATGGCAGTCGGACGCTCCCCCTACTGAGATTGACCCTTCACAGTGAATGCACAATCTCTATTGAGAGTCTAGTGTGGGCTGGGCAGCAATCTCAGCTCATCTGTTCCATAAACTAAATTCTTTAATTGTGCGAGAAAGGTTGCAGCCAGTAATCTATGTGATACCTCATTGGATTGAGGGTTTCTTTCTACATTATGTTGCTGTCAGATGGGGTAATACAAACTTGCAGAAAATTCCCTTTAAAGGGTTTTTCCAGTTTGACATTCTTATGATCCATAGGCTAGTAGAGGTATAAAATAACAAAGTTGGTGTTCGTCCTCCCTGGGCTCAGCAGTTTTTCTCTTCTGCTGCTCTGGTCTAGAGATGAGCGATATTCAATTTGAATTGTTCACCAATCTCAAATTCGAGCTGTTTTTGGCGGTGTTCGAGTCATTCACCGAATTAGAACAATTTGCTTGAAATTCAGCAGTTCTAGTATATGTTTGATAACGCTTTGATCCACAAAAGCTTATTCATCCTAAGGCCACGGTCACATGATCAGTATTTGGTCAGTATTTCACATCAGTATTTGTAAGCCAAAATCAGGAGTGGAACAGTCAGAGGAAACATATAATAGAAACATGTGCTCCACTTTTGCATTTTTCGCCCACTCCTGGTTTTGGCTTACAAATACTGATGTGAAATACTGACCAAATACTGACTGTGTGACCGTGGCCTAACCCTAAACCTAGCCCTAATACTGCAAATGAATGTTAATATCCAGTTTGTGTGTATATTGTGCAGGGAGGGCTTGTATCAGAGCTGCAGCAATAAGGTTGCACTCTTTTTTTTTTTTTCTCCTAAAGCATATACATTGGGCGGTTCAGGCTTCTAGCCAATCACAGTGCTACACTGCAAAGTGCATTTTTTCACACAACTAATGTCATTATTGGCTGTGTCTGTCACATGTCCTAGCCCTATAAAACCCAGCCATCTTAAAGATCACCATTTTGCTGTTAGCTGCTGCAGGTGTTAGACGGCACCCGCGGCTGCTGCTGTGTGCGACCGCTAAACAGTGCAAGCTAAATTGTGTTCTCTCAGTCAGCTAGTGAGCGAATACAAAGTTAGATAGATAGGTTTAGGGCGTAGGGACCAGTAATATCAGCCCTTTTTAGGGTTGCTCCATAGGAGTAGCGATTAGGGATAGGGACTAGGGATAAGTAGTCTATCAGCCCTTTTCAGGGCTACATCATAGAAGCAGGGACTAGTTTTAATTGCAGCCATTATCAGGGCTAGGTTAGAGCAGTCTCTTAGTTTTTGCCTGGCATGTGTGTGTCAGGTGTGTGCCAGTGCTGTGCAAGTCTTTCTCACAGCATCTGGCCACAGTAATATAGCTGTTTGAATCCATTAGGCAGGTACTGTAGCACTGCTGTGAAGAAAGCTACACTACCTGTCTTAATTAGGCTTTTTTTTTGCTGAAGCTAGTCCGGGCACTTTGTTCGGGCTAGTAGCAGACTAGCAGTGTCCCACAGTGGTGTAGCCCACTTGTGGGAGAAGCTACACCTCCAGTGTAGTTGATTCTACTAATTTTTTACTGCAACAAGCAAACCTGTCAGTTTTTGCTTAAAAGCAGTGTTCACTAAACCTTTACTGTAGGCCACGTTTAATACAACCAAATACACCTTGAGTGTAGTTCATTCTAACAATTTTTTACTGGAACAAGCAAACATTTTTTTGTGCCTAGTACCACTGTCTGGCCAATCAGCTGTAGTCAATTTCCATTAGAATATTTTTTGCCAACAACTGCAGAGTTGCCAATTTGTCCACATACAAAATGAATGGCAAAAGGCCTGCTGCTGGTGGAAAGGGGAATAGGCGTGGGGGAAAGGGAAAACAGTTTGTGTCCGTGGGATACGTGGGAAAGCAAGAGTAACATCTGCTGAAGAAAGACCATCTTCCAGCCAAAGTAAGATGTCTACTTCTTTCCTTGGAGATTGTGAAATGATCCCTTTCGTACGGAGACGACTCAGACGATGATCAATACCAATTCTAGATGAGGCACAAAAAGAGCAGGCGCTAGAATGGATAGCAAGTGCTTCAGCAAGTGGGCTCTCCTCCACCTCAACTTCTACTTCACAAATACACCAGTCCTCAGAGGTGGCACCACAATCCCACTTGCACAGCTCCCAAGTCTCGAGCCAATCTGAGTATGGGGTAAGACAGATGTTTGACTATGCATCGCTCTTCACTCATACTATAGCCTGGGAATCAGAGGTCTGCTCAAAAGCTTTTGTGAGTCAAGACGAGGTAATGATCTGCACTGATGCCCAGAAGCTTTTGGAGTCGGATCAAGGCCCACATAAAGAAGGTTCTGAGCAAGCATAATGTAGACCCTCATTCATAAAGTGTCAACTACACCTTGGAGATCTTGTGAGCCCTTCCACATATGACTCCTCCTGTACTTCCTCCCCCTACTCTAGTGCCACCACCTGACTCTGAATACTGTTTAAAGTGTGCTCCAGCATGTAAATGACGGAAATAGTCATACTGATAATGGCATAATCATCACTAAACATCTTCGTCGACATTTCAATACTTTACAGAATGGTGAATAGGTCCTTCATTTCAGACCACTCCAGCAGTGTGATTTTTACCGCCTCTGGATCTCGTAGGTCCAGGTTATACGTCATGACGTATTGCACCAGGGCTCATCGGTGCTGCTACAGTTGCTGCAACATGTGCAGAGTTGAATTCCATCGTGTCGGCACATCACATTTCAGCCGATGACCTGGCAGGCCGAACGACTTCTGTAGAGATGCAAGGCGTAGAGCTACGGGATGCGAATGGCGGAAGTGAGCACACAGCGACCGTGCCCTCTGCTAAAGACCATCTAGGGTGGATAGTGTGACAAAAATTTGCTGGACAACCAGGTTTAAGACGTAAGCCATGCAAGGTACGTGTGTCACATTGCCCCGGCAGAGGACTGCACCCATCATTGCAGCATTGTCGCCCATGGCCTTCCCTGGCTGCAGGTTCAGTGGATACAAGCATTGATGAAACTTGGTCTCCACAGCAGACCACAACCCCCCAGCTGTGTAACTCACATTTCCCATACATTTCAAGGTAAAGACCGCCTGATGCCGTTGAGCCCTGCTGCCATAATAGTAAGGAGGTGTGCAGGATTCCTTGTGCACAGTTGGAATGCGGGTGGCATTACCAGACGCGGGTGGCATTACCAGACAGGCTTTGGGTGCAGGTGGAGGACCGAGACGAGGTTGAGGAGGCAGAAGCAGTGGAGGAACTTCTACATACAGAGGACTGATGCACAACTCGTGGGGATGGTAAGACTTGGACAGCAACCCCTTCTCCTGCTGTCTTCATAGTTACCCAGATTTTTTGACCGCTACTTACATTTTGGTGACAAATCTTACAGATAACATGGGGAGACTAAAGGCTTGTGGATTTTGGAATGTGCTGTATGAAAGTCACCTCACCAACCATTTTCAGCTTGCAACTGTGGGGCAATTGATGCCATTGAAGTGGTGTCTGGGCCCAAATTTGTGGGAAAAATGGAGACTTGTTGTAGCCCCCTAAATCTGACACAATGCTCAGTGTGTGCACGAGGCCTTCAAGATGCTGCGTTAAAAACTGCACCAAATACTCATCGCCTGCACAAGGCCTTCCAGATACTGAGGTAAAACGTACCATATTATCATCATCTGCACATGACCTTAGAGATACTGAAGTTAAACACACCAAATAATCATCATCTGCACATGGCCTTACAGATACTGAAGTAAAACGCACCAAATAATCATCATCTGCACATGGCCTTACAGATACTGAAGTGAAACGCACGAAATAATCATCTTCTGCACATGGCCTTACAGATATTGAAGTGAAACGCACCAAATAATCATCATCTGCACATGGCCTTACAGATACTGAAGTTAAACGCACCAAATAATCATCATCTGCACATGGCCTTACAGATACTGAAGTGAAATGCACCAAATAATCATTATCTGCACAAGGCCTTACAGATGCTGAAGTAAAACACACAAAATAATCATCATTTGCACATGGCCTTACAGATACTGAAGTGAAATGCACCAAATAATCATCATCTGCACATGGCTTTACAGATACTGAAGTGAAACTCACCAAATAATCATCATCTGCACATGGCCTTCCAAATACTGAAGTAAAAAGCACCAAATAATCATCATCTGCACATGGCTTTACAGATACTGAAGTGAAACTCACCAAATAATCATCATCTGCACATGGCCTTCCAAATACTGAAGTAAAACGCACCAAATACTCATCTTCTTGACGTGGCCTTTGGCCACGTGCACACGTTCAGTATTTGATGAGTTTTTTACCTCAGGATTTGTAGACAAAACCAGGAGTGGAACAATCAGAGGAAAAGTCTAATAGAAACACCTGCCCCACTTCTGTATTTAATTATCCACTCCTGGTTTTGGCTACAAATCCTGAGGTAAAAAACTCATCAAATACTCAGCGTGTGCACGCACCCTTATGGCCACTTTACACGCGGCAACAGGAAGATAGAAAACGGCAGGTGTCGGAGACAATTGTACCTTTTACCTTCAAAACACCTTGCAGATACCTGAATTACATGCAGCCACTTCAAGGTGTTTTGAAGGTAAAAGGTACAATTGTCTCCGACACCTGCCGTTTCTATCTTCCTGTTGCCGCGTGTAAAGTGGCCATTACAGATACTGAAGTAAAACTCAACAACTACTCATCATGTGCATGATGCCTTACAGCTACTGTAGTAAAAACTGATTCTGGAAGGGCATACATGCCTATATCTGTGTCTCCTCCCCCTTTTATCCATCTATCTCTTTTCTTTTCGCATTTGGATATGTAGTTTTCACTTTTCCATCTGTTTGTTGTATCCTCTGAGTAGTTTGTCAATTTTGGACACTTTAGAAGTGTTTTTCTATGTGTTTTCTATGTGTTTGTGTTTGGCTGCCATTGTTTTCAATGGGATTCGACGGTGCTCGACTAACATTCGATGAACAAACGCCCAATTCGGCCAACCGAATCGAATTCAAACACTAATGTGGTGGCTCATCTCTACTCTGGTCATTATTTCATGATACTGTGATGACGTCAATCTGTATGCCCAATGGTTGGTGCCATCTACATCAGCAGAACTGCTGTGCCCAGTTCTAAGATGGTCTTTGAGTCATCTTTATGGTGGGTGAAAAAAAAAGTTTTGGGGGGGGTTTAATTGAATGGGGCAAAAAAACAATAACTTTTCTAGAGGAAATTATTTCAGTGTGTTTCATGAAGCTGGTTTGAAGAGTTTTCAAAGCATGTTGACTTTTTTGAGGGAAATGTATCCTAAAATGCATAAGAGATGGTTGAACTTGACTCCAGCCTGGCATCTTTAAAGACTAACAGCCTGACACAGGTTACATTGCAGAGAGCAGTGGCCGCTGGTCATAAACCATCACTGGGGCAAAGTAAAATAAAGCAGGTTGCCTAGCAACTTAGTGCGGCCGATAGATGGAGTAGCGGCTACCAGTGAGGAACTGGCAGTAGACCAAGGAGAGGCGCAAACTACAATAGAAATGCCCAGTATCTCCATGATGCACAGCTTGTCTTAGAACTCATGTACTCAGGAACCATGAGAGTACTCAACAAAAACATCATCTTATGTAGAATATAAAAAGGTTGTATTGTAAAAGTAAGGCAAGACGGAAACGTATGTAGAAAAACAAAAAAGAGAAAAAATAAAACTAGCTTGAAGATTAATGTATAAAATAAGCATGTACCTTAATTTCTTTTATTTTAATTGTTTTCAAAGGTCACAACTAATTTGAACATATTCTGACAATAGGCTTCTGGTACCTTTTTTATATTAAACTATCTGTATCCTACAGAAGTCATACAGAAATAATTTATAAGTGTCCCGGGGGTTAATACATCAAAATTACCTGACTTCACAAAAGAGGGCAAAAACATGAAGCAACTTCAAAGAGAATGAATCCGACTGAAAGCAGTAGGTGTTACTCAAGGCTTGGAGCTTTAACATTAGTTGTTCTTCCTTTCGAGTGAGGTAATAGGGGCTGTGAGGGTTAATTAGATCTGCCGATGAAGGAAAAAAAGAAACAGAGCAACATATAATACCAGTCTGCCAACTTGGACGTTAACAAGGCTAAAAGATCATCGATGTTGTCATTATGGTCACTCACTCTGTGAAATAAATTAACGTTCTCGGTGGGATCCTCATTTGTACCGCACAGATAGTAATAGAGTTGTTATGTAAATAGTGACACTTACATCACCACCTCATGCCAGCCTGGACAGCGCCTCGTTACCAAACAACAGCCGAGATTTCTCATTTTATAAAGCTCTGAAACAATATTCATTTTTACAACTGTAGTGAATGCAGGCAACACAGATTATTATCAAAAGTGCAATCTAGTACACAAAAAGAAGCTAAAATGCAACAACTTGGCAAAGAAAACAAAAAACATTTTCTTCATTTACAAGTCACATGGATCATAAAGAAGTTCTGAAATAGTTTTCTCTTTAGAGATTAATTCCTGATATTGTTATATTTAATACTTAGAGGGTTTGTCAACTGCTCAGACAACCCCTTTCAATCTGTATGTTCTACCTTTTTAAAATAATGAAGCTTATACTCACCTCTGATATTGCTGCAGCGGTGTCAGCACTGTCACAGCGTGACTTCATATAATCCCTGCAGCCTATCAGCGGTTGCTTCACTCTCTCCACCTTTTGATATATCACATATGACTCACCCAGGGCAGGGTACTCAGATCACAGGCTCAGTCTGGAGGTTTCCTGAGACTGTGGCCCTGGTGGTCAATGAATAAGGGAAAAAATCAAATAAATTAAAGTTTGTTCGTGACGCCATCTGCAGTACCTGGTGATGTTCACCAGCGCCGCCATAGTCCTCCGGTGGTCGATGGTATTGCGGCAATGATGATATAGTCCTCCGCAGGCAGGACTGGACCGCTGGGGCAGTGATTCTGTGGAAGGAATCAGTCTATGCTAGGAAAAGATGCAGCAGAGTCGACAAGTCACTTCACCGGGTACTTTACTGGAACTCAGCAGTCATTACAGTTCACAGTGCAGTATGATGTTATCAGACAAATGGTTACGGGTGGCTGTAAGTAGATTTTATGATAGGTAGACGGAACCCTCGCATATGCCTTTCTTGTTCTTCTTGTTCCCTTGCCTCCCAGTGGCGGTGTGAAGCCTGACTTCTTGTAGAGTTTGTCTGACCTCCTGTTATTTCTCTTTACCTCCCTTGCTCCCGTCGGGTGAACCTTCTCTTGATCACCGCAGCCGGCTACTGTGGTGTCAGATCCCCCTCTAATGGGTGCTTTAGGAGTCAGGGCCGTATCTGGATATACCCCCGTTCAATGGATTCTCTGCAGGCAGTGAAGGTCCCTACAGGTGCGGGCTCCGGTACCCGGTTGCTTTCCTAGAGCGAACTCCCTTGCTTGAGTCCCTTGCTCCTCTCTCCTTCTTCTGGGATCTACCCTTTTGTCTCCCTTCGTCTTTCATTCCTCAGGTTCCCATCCTGAACTTCTCTAACTCTCCAACTCTTGGAGGCCGGGACCGACGGTCAAAGACAGACCGGCTAAAGACCCTCCTTTCTCCCTCTGGGGCTACTATATACCCTCCCGGGGTCCCTCCCACCGTGTGACTAGTGTGGGGTGTGGGTATAGGGTTCCTCCTACCGTCCATAAGTACACTTGCAGTGGGATAACTACACCACTTTTATGGGTGCAGTACCCCTTTTGTGGCACCTACATAGTGGGACACCACACATATATCCAGAGGAAATGAGAGAGCAGCAATGTTCACTTCCTCTGGTTGTAAGCGATTTTCCTGAAGGTGGAGAGAGTGAAGCAATCACTGATTGGCCACAGAGATCATGTGAAGTCATGCTGGGACAGTGCTGACACCGCTGCAAAAGCACCAGCACTGTAAGGCTAGGGTCACAGTTGGGAGAGTGCATCCTTTGCAAGAATGTGTAAAAGGAAGTAGTTTTTACCCTTGTCATTATTATGGCATTTTTCCCTTTTTAGCTCTAGCATAGATTCCCATGTTAAAAAAAGCATGCGTTTTTGCAAACGCCCCTGAATATGCTGCTTACCGCGTTTTTAAGTGCTTTTGCAAAAATGCCTAGCGTCAAACGCATTGCACTTTTTCAATGCATTTTTAACATGGGAACTTATGGATGCGTTAACACTAGCGTTTTTAACAATTTGAAAATGGGAAAACGCTAGCTGTTAGCGCTTCCATGATGCCAATGTGACCCTAGCCTTTCTTGAAAAGGGGAAACATAGTGATTGAAAAAGGGTTTGTCTGATAGTGGACAACCGCTTTCATAATGATGGACTTGTGAATGGATCTCAAAAAGATCAGTATAAATAATTTAGACTAATAACGTAAAATTTGCTTTAAGTATATAAAGATAGAGAGCTACTTTGTTTATGGTGAAAAAATAATTATAAAAAGTATTATGCCTGTGTTATGCTAGTGCAATGAGTGAAGGCGTACTTCATGATTTTCTGAAATGTTCTGGCATTTCAGAGAAAATATACTTTAAACATCTAGGCGAGAACCCAAAGCTACTGCAAGTGATTGACAAGACTTTCCATAACTAAACACAAGGAAGAGACCTATCAACCACCTGCAGCGACTCTGGGAGAAGCCAGCCGGGGGCAGAGCCAGACTAATCTTATCTCAAGCTATGGGCACTGTCTGGATCTTTAAGGTATATTTTTCTGACCTTAGGGCTCTGACACACTCATCAGAGTTTCACTGAGGAGACTCTGAAAGGGCTGGAGCAGTGACCCTGAACGGCTTCTCCCTATCTGGACGGGGCTGTCAACTGATTGTGCTTTTGTGCAGCTCCAGACTCCCCGTCCAGAGAGGGAGAGGCAGTTCAGGGTCACTGCTCCAGCCCTTTCAGAGTCTCCTCAGTGAAACTCTGATGTAACTAGGAAAGTGTGTCCAAGCTCTTAGGAGTAGTTCCTGAAAACAATTGGGCAGCCAGACTTTAATTCATGATTGCAGCCATGAAGATTGCATGAAAATACCGGACTGGCCGGTGGCTCTCCTGACTTAAGTATGACAGCTACAGGTTATTTCTATGCAGCTGACACGCTTGGGTCAGGAGAGCAGTGGCCAATCCGGGCAGTGCGAATTGATGCGATCCTATACACTAGTGTGACTACAGCCTAAGTCTTGTACTAGACATATAATGTGCGTTCCCTAACTATTCCTGAAAGGCTGGAGTCATACTGCCGTATGGGAGGATCATATCAAAATGCTTAGACTGATCGGCAGCTCTCCTGACCTGAGAGTGTCAGCTGCATAGAAATGCATGAAGGTGTCACACTCAGGAGAGCTACTGGCTGGATTGGGCATTGCAATGCGATCCTCACACGACTCATACACTAGTGTGACTCCAGACTAATTATGAGTGTTTTTTGTAAGGTTTCCAATACTTAAATGCAAAGTGAAATTCTAAGCATAAGTTTAAATCTGACTACGCACCAGTGCCAAGTTCTTTATAGATGACATAGGCCTCAATTCACCATTGCCCTTGCATCTGTTCTTAGTCTAATTTTGTGTTTGACACCTTTTTTGTGTTTGCACTAAATTCATTTTTCTTTTTGCATTATTATTCAGGTTGTTTTATAAGTGCTTGTCTGTGATTTTTGTTTTTATTTTTGGTTGCAACTGTATTTGGAACTTTTTAAAAAGTCCTAAAATTTGGTGCAACTTGGCTCCAGCACCTCCCTTATGTGAATTTATGCATGCCAAGCAGTAGTCCCATTTCTTGCAACATTTTGAAAAAGTGCCTAAAAAGTAATAAAAATACTTTATAACGAGTAAAAAGATCATTTTTTACTTTGTTTAAAATCTATGAACCAATTGCATTTATCTTACTGAATTTACTGAAATAAACATCACCAAGTCACACAAGTCAAAAAAAAGAAAAGTGACCTAAAAAAAGCATACATGAATCGAGACCATAATGCATGTATTGGAAGAATTAGTGCAGCAGCTATACTAGTGATCACAATTATGTAACCAGGCACACATGGTGGTTATATTTTACCATTTGCTATATAATTTGCTTCCACAAATTGACTCCTCTGATAACTGGATAATAAAATGCTTCAGGAGCACAGAAGGGACACATGTCAGTATGGTAACATCTATGTTAGGCGGCCGTCACACGGTGAGATATCTTGCCCGATATCGTTTAAGCGATCTCCTTTTTGATCGCTTTAGCGATATCGGGCAAGATATCGTTGCATGTAATCAAGCGATTTACGATGGTAAATCGCTTGATCGTGACATCGCTGATCTGAGGTTCGGTTCTCAGATCTAGCGATGAACGATGCAACGATCTCCTTCATCGTGGTGTATGACACCACGATGATCCATCTCCAGCGACCGCCCTATGCTGGGAGATGGTAACTATGGTACACGTCGGGTAACTAAGCGACGCGCGGCGCCTAGTAACCCGATGTGTACCATAGTAACGAGCGAGACGCTGCTCCGCATCGCTGGTGAGTCTGTCTGTGTGACATCTCACCGCGATGTGAGCGATATTGTAAGCGATTGCGCGTGCACGTGATCGCTTACAATATCGCTAAAGATGTCGCAGCGTGTGACGGCCCCCTTAAAGTGGGAGTTAATCTGTTGGATTCAGTGAAATTGCCAGCTCACCCAATTGGGACAATTGACTTGTTCTCGTGGCACCCATTGTTAGTGCCCTGCTAGTATGGACTCTTGGTGGCTCAAGATATATACTCAAAATCACGTTTTTTTTTCAGTAGCTTGGCAATATAAAAATATTTCCTTTTCCACTGGCCCTGTACAGCCCACAATGCCATTGCCGTTGGCCCTTTAATTCATCTTTGGACTGTAAGCACACACATGCAGCATTTGCTGCTGAACACTGCGGCATATTATGCAACAAAGGATTGCATGCTGGCAGTGGTCTGTACTATTGTCAGGACTTTTTTTGTGGGTGCAGTTAGCATGCTGTACCCTCCTGTAGCTATTATGATGACAGCAATCTCTGTCTCCTATGGAATGTAGAAAAACATAACACTTTATTAATTCCAAAAAGAGATTTAAAAACAACAAAAAGTATTTTTGCATATATTTAGTCTGTACAGGTCTAGTAATGAATAACCAAGGGAGGGTGACATGTAGGAGACATGAGTATATTACAATCAATGATACAAATTAATATAACTTGTCTTGATACAATGGGTGCTGCACAGTGGACAGAAACAAATTAAGTCATCAAAATTTGATTCTCATCGGTCTCTCTGTCTCCAGTGTGATGTATATATGGCAGTCCCAGTGTCTCCTATGGTATGTCTATGCAGAAGTTTCAGTTTTTCCTATGTGATGTATACATGGATGTCTCAGTGTCTCCTAGGTGAAATATCGAAGCCAGTCTAAATGTCTTCTAAGTGATGTAACTATGCCAGTGCTTCATATGTGATGTGTACAGTGTTCACCAGTCTAGCATTTCCTGTGTGATGTATATACACCAATTCTAGTGTCTTCTATTTGACATTATGTGAGGTAGCAACCGGGGAACCCGCTTGCATAACGACAACAACACGTGTTTATAATTTAACCAATGTCTACCCGTTTATTTTCACATATTAATAACATAACCCGGGTAGCATGTTTGACCCATATCACATTGATTATAAACACTTTACATAAATACATCATACATTACATAGAACATTGCACATATACATTTAACATCAAGTACCATATCAACGGGCCCCATGGGTTCCAATGGCGGAACCAGCCACCTGGCTCTATTTCCCCAGCTTCATACTACCCCGGAATCAGGACTCCAGCCTGACCGGGTTCTTACATACAATATGTGATCCATCCTATAAGCCACCATGGACCACACACGTCCTTTCACTCGCTCACAGCCCATAATACACATCCATGGACTGTGGCTCAGAACAGAGATTGGCAAACCCTAGTAACCCGTGGGGTGAACCACAAGCTACCTAGTACGGGAGCCCTTCTAACCCCTGCTTCTGACCTCTCGTACACACATTCCGGTTCATCAGGTCCTTTAACTGAGTACTCCGACTCGGACCCAAAGGCGGTCTATGCCCGCCTGGCACACTACATAAAATTGCCTCCCGAAGGGCTACATACAATCGCCTCCCGAAGGGCTACATACAATCCGGTTCATCAGGACCTTTAACTGACTACACTGAGTCGGTCCCAAGGGCGGTCTATGCCCGCCTGGCACACTACATACAATCGCCTCCCGAAGGGCTACATACATTCCGGTTCATCAGGACCTTTAACTGACTACACTGAGTCGGTCCCAAGGGCGGTCTATGCCCGCCTGGCACACTTCATACATCGGCCCCTATAGGGCTACATTCACTCGCTGGGTCTTTTAAAAAGCCATACAGTACTTATAAGGTTCAACAGGTCCTTCACTGGACCTAATGGCGGCTACACTCGCCTAGCATGATTTACAAACAAGGTGCACAGTTCACACAAGCATTCAGGAACTGCTTTCTTACCGGGCACGGATTCAGGTCTCGCTACCTGTGTCACAGGTTCCACCAGGCATCCCCACGGGCCCCTTCCCGGACGTGAGGTGAACCACGTCCGGACCAGCGTCCACGGGGTCAACCACGGCTTCCCCCTCCAGGTGCTGCCACGACCCCAGACCTAGGCACCGGCATGGAGCTAGCATGCTCCCATTATTCCATGCACACAGAGCTCTGGACTGGACTGCTCTGCTCTCTGGCTGGTAATGATCTCTCAGCATGAGTCTCAGCTTCCCTCTGAATCTCCAATCACTCAGCTGGCTGACTCTTATCGTGCCGGCCACACCCACAGTGATTCATACAGCTGGGCTGCTATTCCTCCAGACACACCCACCTGACACACCCACCTGGGTTGTCAGCAATCACTCATTACATCCCTTTCCTCAGGGCTTCCTCGATCTCATGAGCCACTCATTAGTCACATTAAACCTTGTGTTCAAAGTTGGTTCACACAGCATTATCAGAGTAAAACCGGCCAGTGTGCACAGGATCATCCTGATCCTGCATGTGATGCGCCCCCGCCATGAGGATCATGCCGGCGGTGCATCACAATATATACACCAGTTCCAGTGTCTCCTTTTTATGTATATACATCAGTCACGGTTTCTCCTAATTGATGAATATACAACAGTTCCAGTTTCTCATATGTAATGTACAGTATATGTTGCAGTTTAAGTGGCTCCTTTGTGATTTATATACAATAGTCCCAGTGTCTCCTATGTGACCATGTTCCAAATTATTATGCAAATTGGTTTTAAGTGTCACAGGGTTTGTTTGTTTGTTTTTTTTCAATGAAACCCATTGATGGTGTTGTGTCTCAGGGTTCTTTGGATCACTGAAATCTATCTCAGATAACTGTGATAATTAGTTTGGCGGGTGAGCTCAATATAAGGAAAACTGGATGTTCCACAATATTGAGCAGGCCGCAGTTTTCAAGTAACATGGGAAAGAAAAATGAACTCTCTGCTGCCGAAAAGCAACGAATAGTGCAATGCCTTGGACAAGGGATGAAAACATTAGATATTGCACAAAAACTTAAAGAGGACCTGTCACCCCCTGGTGCATGGCAATCTAAATGCAGCACTGAATGCAGCATGTGTCTGTGTGCTGTGTACCCCAAGATATAGCCTTAGAAAAACGTACAGTTAAAAGCCATGGAGGCATTCCCTGTGGCTGGAGTGAGCTTGATTGACTGGGGGGCCATTCCCTCCCCCTCTGCCTCTCTGTGCTGCTTCTGCTGTGCAGGCTTTGCCCTCCTCCTCTCCTACTCTCTGTCACTCAGAGCTGATGCAAATCATTTGTCCTGACATCAGCTCCAGATTCCTGCTCTGGTGTCTGAACAAAGCATAAACAGCACTGCAGGAGGTGACACAGACAGGCAGAGTGGGAAGGAACGGCCCCCTAGTCAATCCAGCTCACTTCAGCCACAGGGACTGCCTCCATGGCTTCTAACTGTAAGTTTTTCTAAGCCTATATCTCAGGGTACACAGAAATTTGTGGCTGATTCTAAGCACAGACGTGTTCGTGCAGATAAAGGCAGAATGAGGAAGGTTTCTGCCAGGCAAGTAGTTCATTGGATTAAGAGAGCAACTGCTAAAGAGGCCTTACAAACCAGCAAACAGATATTTGAAGCTGCTGGTGCCTCTGGAGTCCCTCGAACTTCAAGGTGTAGTATCCTTCAAAGGCTTGGTGTGGTGCATAAACCTACTATTCGGCCTAAACAGTACTTACAAGCAGAAACAGTTGCAGTGGGCCCAGACATACATGAAGTATAATTTTTAACAGTCTTGTTTACTGATGAGTGCCGAGCAACCCTGGATGGTGCAGATGGATAGAGTAGTGGATGGTTGGAGGATCACCACCATGTCCCAACAAGGCTGTGACATCAGCAAGGAGGTGGAGGAGTCATGTTTTGGACCGGAATCATTGGAATTGGGAAACAGCTGGTAGGCCCCTTTAAGGTTTCTGAAGGTGTGAAAATGACCTCTGCAAAGTACAGTTGTGGCCAAAAGTATTGACACCCCTGCAATTCTGTCAGATAATACTCAGTTTCTTCCTGAAAATGATTGCAATCACAAATTCTTTGGTATTAATATCTTCATTTAATTTGTCTTCAATGAAAAAACACAAAAAGGCTTGTCTTAAAGCCAAATTAGATATAATTCTACACCAAACATAAAAAAGGGGGTGGACAAAAGTATTGGCACTGTTAGACAAATCATGTGATGCTTCTCTAATTTGTGTAATTAACAGTACCTGTAACTTACCTGTGGCACCTAACAGGTGTTGGCAATAACTAAATCACACTTGCAGCCAGTTGACATGGATTAAAGTTCACTCAACCTCTCTCCTGTGTCCTTGTGTGTACCACATTGAGCATGGAGAAAAGATAGAAGACCAAAGAACTGTCTGAAGACTTGAGAAACCATATTGTGAGGAAGCATGAGCAATCTCAAGGCTACAAGTCCATCTCCAAAGACCTGAATGTTCCTGTGTCTACAGTGCGCCGTGTCATCAAGAAGTTTAAAGTCCATGCCATTGTGGCTAACCTCCCTAGATGTGGATGGAAAAGAAAAATTGACGAGAGATTTCAACGCAAGATTGTGCGGATGGTGGATAAAGAACCTCGACTAACATCCAAACAAGTTCAAGCTGCCTTGCAGTCCGAGGGTACAACAGTGTCAACCCGTACTATCCGTCGGCGTTGAATGAAAAGGGACAGTATGGTAGGAGACCCAGGAAGACCCCATTTCTTACACCGAGACATAAAAAAGCCATGGCTGGAGTTTGCCAAAACTTACCTGAGAAAGCCTAAAACATTTTGGAAGAATGTTCTCTGGTCAGATGAGACAAAAGTAGAGCTTTTTGGGCAAAGGCATCAACATAGAGTTTACAGGAGAAAAAAAGAGGCATTCAAAGAAAAGAACATGGTATCTACAGTCAAAGATGGCGGAGGTTCCCTGATGTTTTGGGGTTGCTTTGCTGCCTCTGGCACTGGACTGCTTGACCGTGTGCATAGCATTATGAAGTCTGAAGACTGCCAACAAATTTTGCAGCATAATGTAGGGCCCAGTGTGAGAAAGCTGGGTCTCTCTCAGAGGTCATGGGTCTTCCAGCAGGACAATGACCCAAAACACACTTCAAAAAGCACTAGAAAATGGTTTGAGAGAAAGCACTGGAGACTTGTAAGGTGGCCAGCAATGAGTCCAGATCTGAATCCCATAGAACACCTGTGGAGAGATCTAAAAATGGCAGTTTGGAGGAGGCACCCTTCAAATATCAGGGACCTGGAGCAGTTTGCCAAAGAAGAATGGTCTAAAATTCCAGCAGAGCATTGTAAGAAACTCATTAATGGTTACCGGAAGCAGTTGATCACAGTAAAGGTTGTGTAACCAAGTATTAGGCTGAGGGTGCCAATACTTTTGACGGCCCATTTTTGGAGTTTTGTGTGAAATGATCAGTGTTTTGCTTTTTGCTTCATTCTCTTTTGTGTTTTTTCATTGAAGACAAATTAAATGAAGATAATAATACCAAAGAATTTGTGATTGCAATCATTTTCAGGAAGAAACTGAGTATTATCTGACAGAATTGCAGGGGTGTCAATACTTTTGGCCACAACTGTACCCTGGTGATTTTAGGCCCGATATCATGCACAGAAGTTGACACAAATGGGTTTGAATGGTAACAGAACATCCTCACCTACAACCTATTTGCTTGTAATCAGTGTGTGCATAAACGCTGAGTGAGTTTCTGTTATCCAGGCACTTGCATCTTTCATCTGGCCACTGTGTGTCTGGATTGTGAGTCATGGGGAATGCAAAAGAATTGTCAACGGATCTATTGGAAAAGATATTTGAACTGTATAAAACAGGAAAGGGATACAAAAAGATATCCAAGGAATTGATAATGCCAGTCAGCAGTGTTCAAACTGTGATTAACAAATGGAAAATCAGGGACTCTATAAAAACTGAACCACGATCAGGTAGGCCAACAAAATTTTCAGTCACAACTGTCAGGAAAATTGTTCGGGATACAAAGAAAATAGCACAAATAACGACAGCTGAAATACAGGACTCCCTGAAATCTAGCGTGTGGCTGTTTCAAGATGCACAATAATGAAGCACTGGAAAAAAAATGGTCTGCATGGTTGAGTCATCAGAAGAAAGCCATTACTGTGCAAATGCCACATACAATACGCCAAACAGCACAGTGACAAGCCTCCTAACTTCTGGAACAAGGTAATTTGGAGTGATGAGACCAAAATCAAACTTTTTGGCCACAACCATAAATGTTACATTTGGAGAAATGTCAACAAGGCCTATGATGAAAGGGAAACACTATTCCTACTGTAAAGTATGAAGGTGGATCCCTGATGATGGGGGGATGTGCGAGCTACAAAGGTAGAGGAAACAGTCAAATTTGAAGAAAAGATGAAAGCAGTACGTTATCAGTAAATACTGGAGGCAACTTTGCACTCATCTGCTGGGAAGTTGCACATGGGACGTACTTGGACGTTCCAACATGACAATGATCCAAAACAGAAAGGGTAGAACTGAGGGCACCACTAATATTATCAAGGGTTAAAGTGGGATCAGCTCCAACATGTCATTAGTCTGTAGCAAAGAAAGGGAAGAGAAACATGCTAAATAGAGAAGCGATCACCATACAATTAGTGCAAATCAATAGTCTATATTTCAAACAACACCGTTCAAGGTACAAGGATAATTTAAACTATTTAAAAGGGCACAAAGCCAGCATGAAAGAGGGGAATAGCTCTGTGCTTGATGGTAAAGTGCTTATATACCCTTTGTCCAAAGGGTATCAGTCCAAAACCTGATTAACATATTCAATTTGCCCTTAGTATGTCACAATCTATACATCTCAGATCGGTAAGGCAAGCCCGTACCGTCCATGAACATATGATGGAAAGAAGATACATATAATAATACAGCATTACAGCATTAATCTGTTAGGGTACCTTTACACGCGGCTACATTTCTAGGGTGGCTACAGGTAACTTACTGGTTGCAGTGAAATCATGGAGACAAGGTTCTATCTTGTTGCTGTGTACAAATGGAATAATCTCTCCATGATTTCACTGCAACCAGAAAGTTACCTGTAGCCACCCTAGAAATGTAGCCGCGTGTAAAGGTACCCTTAGGCTTACATAGAAATCAGGATACAACCTGCAATATAGGTACCATTTTCGCCGTGTACAAGGTACCCAATACCACTGCTGCACCGGGGAAAGCGTGGCAGGTACCTGTTCTAGAAACTGTATACTGGGCCAGTTAGTAGTTGAGCAATTTTAGTGTAAAGAGCAAAGGGTCAGAGCAATATGTGGTTAAGACCATAGTTACCTACATGGATAGGTTTAAGAGCACAGCAACAGGGAGGACCCCTCACCTTGGTTTCCGCCACCAGTGTGACTTCATCAGGGGAGAACCTCAACACATGATCCAAAGCACAAGGACAAGTCGACCTTTCATATTCTACAGCAGAACAAAGTAAAGGTTATGGAGTAACATAGTAACATAGTAACATAGTTTTTAAGGTTGAAGGAAGACTTTAAGTCCATCTAGTTCAACCCATAGCCTAACATGTTGATCCAGAGGAAGGCAAAAAAAAACCATGTGGCAACACTAAGCTCCACATTGGGGAAAAAAATTCCTTCCTGACTCCAGATACGGCAATCAGACTAATTCCCTGGATCAACGCCCTATCAAAGAATCTAGTATGTATAACTGATAATATTATAGTTTTCAAGAAAGGCATCCAGGCCCTTCTTAAATGTTAGTAGTGACTTACTCATTACAACAGCATGAGGCAGAGAGTTCCATAATCTCACTGCTCTTACAGTAAAGAATCCGCGTCTGTGATTATGATCAAACCTTCTTTCCTCCAGAGTAGAGGATGCCCCCTTGTCCCAGTCTCAGCCTAAGATAAGAATCTTTAGAAAGTACTGTACTGTCCCCTCATATATTTATACATTATTATAAGATCACCCCTAAGCCTTCGTTTTTCCAAGCTAAATAACCCCAAGTTTAATAACCTGTCTTGGTATTGCAGACCCCTTAGTCCTCTAATGACTTTTGTCGCTCTTCTCTGGACCCGCTCTAGTTCAGCTATGTCTTTCTTATACACCGGAGACCAGAATTGTACACAGTATTCTAAGTGTGGTCGCACTAGTGACTTGTATAGAGGTAAAATATGTTCTCCTCATGAGCATCTATGCCTCTTTTAATGCATCCCATTATTTTATTTGCCTTTGCAGCAGCTGCCTGACACTGGCCACTAAATGTGAGTTTGTCATCTACCCATACACCCAGGTCTTTTTCAGTGACAGTTTTGCCCAGTGTTTTACAATTAAGCACATAATTATACCTTTTGTTTCCTCTGCCCAAGTGCATGACTTTACATTTATCCCCATTAAAGCGCATTTGCCATTTAGCAGCCCAAGCTTCTAGTTTACATAAATCCTCCTGTAATATAAAATTGTCCTCCTCTGTATTGATTACCCTGCAGAGTTTAGTGTCATCTGCAAATATTGAGATTCTAACTCCGTATGCCCCCTACAAGGTCATTAATAAATATATTAAATAGAAGCGGGCCCAACACTGACCCCTGTGGTACCCCACTGTTAACTGTGACCCATTCTGAGTGTGTTCCTTTTAATAACCACCCTTTGTTTCCTATCACTAAGCCAGTTCTTAACCCACTTACACATATTTTCCCCTATCCCCATTGCCTTCATTTTATGTATCAACCTTTTGTGTGGCACCGTATCAAAAGCTTTTGAAAAGTCCATATACACCACATCCACTGCATTTCGTTGGTCCAGTCCAGAACTTACTTCTTCATAGAAGCTTATCAGATTAGTTTGACAGGAACGGTCCCTCGTAAAACCATGTTGATAATGGGTCATGAGGTTATTTTTCTTCAGATACTCCAGTATAGTATCTCTTAGAAAACCCTCTAGGATTTTACCCACAGTAGAGGTTAAGCTTACTGGCCTATAATTTCCAAGTTCAGTTTTTGTCCCCTTTTTGAATATTGGCACCACATTTGCTATACGCCAGTCCTGTGGTACAGACCCTGTTATTATGGAATCTTTAAATATTAAAAATAATGGTCTATCTATGACAGTACTTAATTCCTGCAGCACTCTGGGGTGTATCCCATCCGGGCCCGGGGATTTGTCAATTTTAGTGATTTTTAGACGATGCCGTACTTCCTCTTGGGTTAAGCAGGTGACATTTAATTGAGACTTTTTGTTATCACTGATCATATGGTCTGCATGGGATTTTCTTGTGTAAATACTGTTGAAAAAAAGTCATTTAGTATATTGGCTTTTCCTCATCCTCATCCACCATTTCACCCAGACTATTTTTAAAGGGGCCAACACCATCATTTTTTAGTTTCTTACTATTTATGTAGTTAAAAAATATTTTGGGATTCTTTTTACTTTCTCTGGCAATGAGTCTCTCTGTCTCAATCTTTGCTGCCTTGATTTGCTTTTTACAAATGTTATTTAATTTTCTGTATTTATTTAATAATGCTTCATCACTACCTACTTGCTTTAATTCCCTAAATGCTTTCTTTTTGTCACATATTGCACTTCTTACCGCTTTATTTAGCCATAGTGGTTTCCTCCTATTTCTAACATGCTTATTCCCATAGGGTATATATTGTGCACAGGTCCTATTCAGGATGCTAATAAACATCTCCCATTTGTGTTGTGTACTTTTATGTCTCAGGACATCGTCCCAATTTATTGCACTAAGATCATCTCTCAACCGTTGGAAATTTGCCTTCCTGAAGTTTAGTGTCCTTGTAGCCCCTCTACTACACGTCTTAGTAAAGGATACTTGAAAGCTTATTAAGTAATGATCACTATTACCCAATTGACCTCCAACCCGTATATTTGATATGCGGTCCGGCCTGTTGGTTAATATTAGGTCCAGCAGTGTCCCCCTTCTTGTTGGATCCTGAACCAGTTGTGAAAGGTAATTGTCTCTCATAGTTTTCAAAAACTTATTACCTTTGCTGGAACTGCAGGTTTCTGATCCCCTAATGTATTTCAGGGTAGTTGAAGTCCCCATAATAATGACTTCTCCCCGAGTCGCTGCTTCATCTATTTGCTTTATGAGGATATTCTCCTCCACTTCCATTATTGTTGGGGACTTATAACAAACCCCTATCAGTAATTTATTATTTTTTCCCCTCCCCTTATCTCCACCCACAGGGACTCTACATTTCCATTAGATTCGCCTATATTATCACGCAGGATGGGTTTTAAGGATGATTTTACGTATAAACATACACCTCCTCCTCGCCTATTTGTACGGTCATTTTGAACAGACAATAGCCCTGTAAATTAACAGCCCAGTCATGGCTCTCGTCCAGCCAAGTCTCCGAAATCCCCACCATGTCATAATTATTTTCCAACAAAATCAATTCTAATTCCTCCATTTTGTTGGTGAGGCTTCTGGCATTAGTGAACATGCACTTTATGCATCTCTCTTTACCTCTATTCCTTCCTACTAGATTGACTGTTCTAACCCCACCCCCCATGCCACCCCCAATTTTATTACTTGTGCCCAGGTTACTATTTACACTATCTTCCCCTCCTATACAATGAATACCCTCCCCCCAAATCCCTAGTTTAAACACTCCTCCAACCTTCTAGCCATTTTCTCCCCCAGCACAGCTGCACCCTCCCCATTGAGGTGCAGACCGTCCCTAGCATAGAACCTGTAGCCAACAGAGAAGTCGGCCCAGTTCTCCAGGAACCCAAACCCCTCCTTCCTACACCAATTCCTGAGCCACTTATTTATCTCCCTAATCTCCCTTTGCCTCTCTGGTGTGGCACGTGGTACAGGCAGTATTTCAGAGAATACTACTTTGGAGGTCCTTGCCTTAAGCTTGCAGCCTATTTCCCTGAAATCATCTTTAAGGACCTTCCACCTACCTCTAACTTTGTAATTTGTGCCAATGTGCACCATGACCGCTGGGTTCTCACCAGCCCCTCCCAGTAATCTGTCAACCCGATCAGCGATGTGCCGGACTCGAGCGCCAGGTAGGCAGCACACTGTTCGACGATCCCTGTCTTTGTGACAGATTGCCCTATCTATTCCCCTAATAATTGAGTCCCCCACTACCAGCACCTGTCTGGCCTGTCCTTCTCCCCTGTTTTCCTCCTTACTGGAGCAGCCACTCCTCTGGCTTTCAGAGGTCATGCCCTGCTGCAGCAGTGCTGTACCTGAACTCACACCCCCCTCATCTGCCAACATAGCAAATTTATTGGGATGTGCCAGATCAGGGCTAGCCTTCCTGGCACCCTTCCCTCTACCCCGCCTTCTAACTGTCACCCAGCTAGCTACCTCATGGTCCTGCAGCTCCATACTACCATCCTCCCCCACATCTATCCCATTGAGCAGCTGTTCAGTGAGCAGCAGACTCCTTTCCATATTTTCTATGGATCTCAGCGTTGTCAGTTGTTCATTTAGATCTAGTATCTGGGCTTCCAAATGCACAACGTACTCACATCTCACACAGCAGTATGCACCCTCGACCGGCTGGTCAAGGAATGCATACATGTGGCAAGATGTACACTGGATGGCATTGCCAATCATGGAGCTCATTTCCTAATGGGGATTGCACCAGACAGAAATGATAAGTAAAAAGAAATGCAAAGTATTAATTAAATACAACCAGCAATTCAGTAAGTCCTCCCTTCCAAACTCCCTTAATCCAAAGTCACTGAATCACAAGTCACACACTTACTTCTGTCGCACTTGCGCTCTGTCACACGTAGCTCGTCACACTCGCTAGAAAATCAGATATAAAGAGGTTTTGTTTTTTTTTTCCCTTAGCAGAAAATCAGCCTACAGCTCAGTGTACTTCCAAAGGACTGGAAGCCCCAGCCAGCTGCTTCTTATAAACCCTTAATTATGCACCCCCACCCTTAATTAACCCCTTGTAAGTATAGCTACACCACAGGTTTTAAGTGCAAAGTAGTTAACCCTTTAACTTACAGGTAGTAAAATAAGAGACTATAAACTTGTAGAGAGAAAATAAAGTTAAGAAAGCCCAATAAAATTAAAAAGGTAAAAAAAAAAAAAAAAAAACAGTCAGCAATTCACACAGGTATTTGTTGCAGGATTCCCAAACACCTCCTCACTGAATCACAAGTCACACACTTACTTCTGTCGCACTTGCGCTCTGTCACACGTAGCTCGTCACACTCGCTAGAAAATCAGATATAAAGAGGTTTTTGTTTTTTTTTTTCCCCTTAGCAGAAAATCAGCCTACAGCTCAGTGTACTTCCAAAGGACTGGAAGCCCCAGCCAGCTGCTTCTTATAAACCCTTAATTATGCACCCCCACCCTTAATTAACCCCTTGTAAGTATAGCTACACCACAGGTTTTAAGTGCAAAGTAGTTAACCCTTTAACTTACAGGTAGTAAAATAAGAGACTATAAACTTGTAGAGAGAAAATAAAGTTAAGAAAGCCCAATAAAATTAAAAAGGTAAAAAAAAAAAAAAAACAGTCAGCAATTCACACAGGTATTTGTTGCAGAATTCCCAAACACCTCCTCACTGAATCACAAGTCGCACACTTACTTCTGTCGCACTTGCGCTCTGTCACACGTAGCTCGTCACACTCGCTAGAAAATCAGATATAAAGAGGTTTTTTTTTTTTTTTCCCTTAGCAGAAAATCAGCCTACAGCTCAGTGTACTTCCAAAGGACTGGAAGCCCCAGCCAGCTGCTTCTTATAAACCCTTAATTATGCACCCCCACCCTTAATTAACCCCTTGTAAGTATAGCTACACCACAGGTTTTAAGTGCAAAGTAGTTAACCCTTTAACTTACAGGTAGTAAAATAAGAGACTATAAACTTGTAGAGAGAAAATAAAGTTAAGAAAGCCCAATAAAATTAAAAAGGTAAAAAAAAAAAAAACAGTCAGCAATTCACACAGGTATTTGTTGCAGGATTCCCAAACACCTCCTCACTGAATCACAAGTCACACACTTACTTCTGTCGCACTTGCGCTCTGTCACACGTAGCTCGTCACACTCGCTAGAAAATCAGATATAAAGAGGTTTTTTTTTTTTTTTCCCTTAGCAGAAAATCAGCCTACAGCTCAGTGTACTTCCAAAGGACTGGAAGCCCCAGCCAGCTGCTTCTTATAAACCCTTAATTATGCACCCCCACCCTTAATTAACCCCTTGTAAGTATAGCTACACCACAGGTTTTAAGTGCAAAGTAGTTAACCCTTTAACTTACAGGTAGTAAAATAAGAGACTATAAACTTGTAGAGAGAAAATAAAGTTAAGAAAGCCCAATAAAATTAAAAAGGTAAAAAAAAAAAAAAACAGTCAGCAATTCACACAGGTATTTGTTGCAGGATTCCCAAACACCTCCTCACTGAATCACAAGTCACACACTTACTTCTGTCGCACTTGCGCTCTGTCACACGTAGCTCGTCACACTCGCTAGAAAATCAGATATAAAGAGGTTTTTTTTTTTTTTTCTCCTTAGCAGAAAATCAGCCTACAGCTCAGTGTACTTCCAAAGGACTGGAAGCCCCAGCCAGCTGCTTCTTATAAACCCTTAATTATGCACCCCCACCCTTAATTAACCCCTTGTAAGTATAGCTACACCACAGGTTTTAAGTGCAAAGTAGTTAACCCTTTAACTTACAGGTAGTAAAATAAGAGTCTATAAACTTGTAGAGAGAAAATAAAGTTAAGAAAGCCCAATAAAATTAAAAAGGTAAAAAAAAAAAAAAAAACAGTCAGCAATTCACACAGGTATTTGTTGCAGGATTCCCAAACACCTCCTCACTGAATCACAAGTCACACACTTACTTCTGTCGCACTTGCGCTCTGTCACACATAGCTCGTCACACTCGCTAGAAAATCAGATATAAAGGGGTTTTTTTGTTTTTTTTTCCTTAGCAGAAAATCAGCCTACAGCTCAGTGTACTTCCAAAGGCTGAGTAGCCATCTCAGTCTTCTGACCTCAATATCATTGAGTCACTCGGGAGAACTCAAGCACACAGTTCATACAGGAAAACCCAGGAGTTAAAGAGCCTCATCCACAACTACCACAAAAGACTTCAAGCTGTCATTGATGTTAAAGGGTGCAATACACGGTATTAAGAACTGGAGTGTGTGAACTTTTGATCAAGGTCATTTGGATGTTTTTGGTTGTCATTATGATTTAAAAAGAAAAACACAGTAGTTTGATAATAAATGGCTTCACCTAACTTTTGAGCATAACTGTATATAAAATTATCTCAGCACAGAAACATTTTTTTTTTAACACATCTACTTGTGGAAATTACTATTATTCCAAGATCTTTTAATTAAAATTAACTTTAAAATTCACTTTGTTAATTGGAAAACCCCTTTAAATGCAAGTCCCCAGACTCCTGTATCATACTCACCTTTGGGTGGTTTAATCTTCTATTGCCGCCACTCCAATCGGCCACCGGCGATTTGTAACCTGCCGGTAGCCCCAGTGTTTCAAGGAGTGCACTGATGGTCACAACTCAATACATCCCTATGAGAACCTCATTCTCACCTAAAAGGGGAAGCTGAGTATATGACAAGGGCTTAGATTTAAAGTGCCACTCCAGTGCTGAATTAAAAAAACTAAAATATGAGTGGTGCTTTAACGTTTATTGATGAAAAAGTGCAAAAGCCATTGCTTCGAGTTGCTGCCACTTGTGTTTCATCTCTCTGTATGCAAATGTAGGTCTCATATGAACTTGGGAAATGAAAGGAAAACATGGCACAGCTCATAATTAAAACCATGGAAAGATGGGTGGATAAGGGGGCTGAGCCCTGAAGGCTACTTATCCAAGATTATCAGAATATTCCTCCAGCAGTATCAGCCTGTCTCTTAAGGTATGTGCCCACTGGACGGTTCTGCATCATTGCAGACCGTCTGAAAACCGGTGGAGAATTGCAGAAACTGAGTTTTCTGACCTCAGCAGTGTCCATCGTTTTTTGAGCGGTTTTATAGCGTTTATACAGCGTTTTGTCGGCGGTTTTCTGGCGGTTTTTCTTAGCGTTTTTAAGACTGTTTTTTGTGCACTTGTAAGCTGGAACCGCTGGAAAAACGCTCAAAAGAAGTCACATGCTCTATCTTTGAAAACCGGTGGAAAACCTGTGAAGAAAGTGGAAAGGAGACAAAAAAAAACGTTCTAATGTACACAGCGTTTTCTAAAATCCATTGACTAGCATGTTAATCCAACCGGTGGTTAGGATTAACATAAATTAACATAAAACTCAGCGGAAAACACCGATGGAGAACGCTAAAAAACAGCCCACAAAACATCCAATGGGCACATAGCCTAAAGGTACCTTTACACGTCGCAACTTTGCATGCAATTTCACTGCAACTTACTGGTTGCAGTGAAATCATGGACACATTGTTCTATTTTGTTGCCGTGTACAAATGTAACAATGTGTCCATGATTTCACTGCAACCAGTAAGTTGCAGTGAAATTGCATGCAAAGTTGCGACGTGTAATGGTGGGGTTACACGTAGCGATATCGTCCCGATATGCATACAACACCGCGGGAGCGCGCATTTCGGGAGCGCTTTTCCCGATATCGCATCGCCGGTTTACACGCTGTGATATCGGAAACAACGTCCCTCCGATGTGTACGCCCACCAACCCAGTAACGACCATTTAACATGGGAGTTAATGGGTGAGGTGCGAGTACGCATCGGAGTTGGGCTGTCACACGCAGCGATGCTGGTACAACGGCCTTGCGATATCGGGGAGTTGAATAGCTTTGCTATTCAACTCCGATATCGTTTTGGCATCGTTCCAGCATCGCGTTGGATGCTAAAACAATACAACGCGCACCCGATATCGGCTCCAACTCGCGACCCACGTGACTTTTTGTTGGAGTTGGGTCGGAGTTGGACGCCGATATCGCGGCGTGTAAACCCACCATCAAGGTACCCTATGTCGCACATGCTGTTGATCCATAGCCCTATTGTAGTTTCTTTAACATAGAAGCATAGTAGAAACATGAAAGCAAAAGTCTGATGTATAGTGTGAAAGGTCGTTCATGATCTGCACTCAGCAAGTGTAAGCAATTTGCCTTTACAACTTTTGATTGATTGGACTATAATGCGTGCCATAGAGTCAGAGGTTGACTGTGTGACTTTTTATAGTCCTTCTCTTTTATAATGTTACTATAATACAGCATGTATGCTTTAATGAGATTATATGCATGTTATTAAGTATAATGACCATCTAAAATATTATGGCTGCTTTTTACCAGCATAAAATGCACTGTAAATAATTGTACGATTATTACCAAGATTAAAGAATTATCACCTGGGGCTTGGGTATAGTGGATCCAAAGGATTTATAGCAATGTCCTTTACTGAAGGATTTTAGTATTGTTATACATTAATCCAGTTTAATTAGTTCTCAACTTTAATATTTAAATTGAAAAGTTATTATCTAATTTACATATATAATGGATGCAAGAACAACTTTAGAAGGCCTAATACTCATTTGGGGAACTGCGATGTAAACTTTAAGGTGGTGGTCCTCTTTATATCTTGCGCGATTCAGGAAAATTGGTCTCACTGAGATTCCCCATCTTATTGAACTAGAAGCTTTTCTGGAATATTTTATATTTTTAAAGGGAATCTTTTTAAATCATCTATCTCTCCTCTCTGGTATTAGATATCTGTGCTAGTGATGAGCGAGTATGCTCTGTGCGACTCGGTACTCGCACGAGTATCTCGGTACTCGGGGTGCTCGGCGAGCACCGAGTACTGCCGAGATGCTCGGACTGCTCGGTAATAAATAGCGATCTGAGACACATACACTGCTCCCTTCAGTGCACACAGTGAGCTGGCACCATACAGGGAGCAGATTAATCGATAGGATCCCTCTGGGGGCCACAGCAAGGTGTTCTATGCTGCGGCGATTTGAAAAAGCCCACCCTCCCGCCCTTTTCCGGATTTACTCGTTTTATAACCGGAAGTCTGTGGGCGGAGCCTGTCGCTCATTGACTTACATTGGGCTCGGTGCTCGGCCGAGTACACGAGTATCTTGAGATGCTCGGCCAGAGCACCGAGCACCCGAGCATTTTAGTGCTCGCTCATCACTAATCTGTGCTAGTCTTGCGTCATCAGCAAATTTAATCAGCTTACCCTTGAATTCCGTCATTCAAATCATTGATAAAAGATGTTCAAAAACACAGGGCCCTGGACAGAGCCCTGTGGTACCCCACTTGAGACATTTTTCCAATTGGATGTGCAGCCATTGATGACCACTCTTTGGGTCTGATCACTAAGGCTAGGGTCACACATAAGCCCTTGGTCCATTTTTGGCTTCATTTTTGGCATTTTTTTTTTTTCTAAGTCCAAAAACTGATTTGCAGTTATGAATTCACCTAACCGTTACCTTGTTCATTCCATTTTTATGAGATACTATATTGAATGTTTTGCAGAAGTCAAGATATACTACATCTACTGTGTTTCCCTGATCCACCCTGTCAGTGATTTTGTCACAGAAGGAAATTTAATGAAATTCTCCTGCTGATAAAACTATGATTTTATAAAAACTACAACAAGTAACCCTGTTCTTGGTTTCTCAGTTATGCTGCTCTCATATTAAAGAAAATGTTTCAGCTGATTTCTAGTACAATACTAATGGTATCATGAAATAGGGCTTGGACAGCCCTTTCAGGATCAGTAATTTTATTGCTCTAACTTCTCCTGTTATCTTGCAGTAAGCCCCAGAGAATTCAGTCCCCCATGCCGGCTAGTCAAGCATATATAAATCCAAGCTGTTCATGCACTGCTTCCCACGCTGACATCTCAGCAGTGATAGCAAATGACAGTGAAGATTTTTACTATCTGACATGAGGTGGGGGTTTATGGACATTTGGAGCTGTCACAAGTGCAGGGCCGGACTGAGACTAAAATTCAACCCTGGCATTTGAAAAACGTAGGACCACGTGCTATGAAGTGAATGTGATACATGTTCATCAATTTCTGTATTGCACGAGATGTATATCACATTTACAAGATAAAAACTGCTGCACAGACAGAATAACACTATGTAAAATTTAAAGGTAACTTTTCAGGTCAGATAATGCTATTTATCTGCAGATATTTGGTTTGATCTGCAGTTAACATGTTTTTAAGCTGCCCAGAAGCTGTACTGAATATCCGACACTAGAGAGAAAAGAAACTTTATTTCTCCCAGGAGCCACCAGCTTTCAATCGTGTAAGTGTGCCTGGAGCAATTGCAGTCACCTCCCACAGCAATGAGAGCAGCAGCTGTAAGCACACTCTGGTACTTTGAGTGATTGCCAGCTATGCACTGATGCACAGCCAGCTGTCAGTCAAGTAACAGGAATTGTCTTTGCTCTTCCTGTTCTTTCTTTACAATACACACTGACAGTGCACTGTCACTTCTAATTAGAGCTGTCAAGCAATGTCACTGTGCACAAGATACTATTGAGCATATGTTAGAAATCACTGACACATGCTCAGTGGAGCAGAGAAAAGCCCAGTCCCTGAAACAGATGTCACTGATGATGCTTCATTTCAAGGTGTTGCGGCTCCTGACGACATCCATTTTGAGTATCACAGCATGCACTGTGGATTCTATTTTGGAACATCAAAACAGAAATACTGTAGAGACACAAATAATTAAAGGGAGCCTATCAGCTGATTTATGCCCTCCCAGCTATCACTGTCTGTCCCTGTAGCTTTATAGTCCTAGTCTAATCATCCCTGTCTGAGCTCATGGTGTAATGTGAAAGGTGAAAAGAAAGCATTTATACACTTACATTTTCTCATGTAAATGAGGCACAGTCTACATCTTGGAGACTGTAATCTATCTGGCAGGTTAATAGTTAACATTTCAGCCTTATGTTAAAACATGTTGGGAGACCTGATGTGATGTCACACCCATGTGACTACAATAAGTGGAGCTAAGTCCCCATAGGACGTAATAAGTTTGCTCGCTTATCTCCGCCCACTATAGTCACATGATCGTTACATCACACAGGTCCTTTAACCATGCAAGTGAGTTAACTATTATTCTGCCAGACAGTCTCCCTCCTCCAGGGTGGGACTGAAATGTAAGTGTATAAATGCTTTTCTTTCACCTTTAACATTACACTATGAACTCAGACAGGGATGATCAGAATAGTATTATGAAGCTGCACACAGTGATAGATAGGGGAGACATAAACCACCTGACAGGTTCCCTTTGAAGCCATTAGACTAGAGAGGAAATGATGGGGACTTTTTTATTTAAAGTATATTAGAAAAGGTATTACATTGTCACAATAAATAGTCATTTAGGATAAAAATCATCATTCATTTTGGATACCCCCTAAACCCCTTTACGACCAAGCACATAGAGCTCGCATCATTCCCTTCAAATGTTAGCTGATATGTGCAGCTAATGTGCAGAATATTGATCCACCTGGTACAGTTCACAGTTTAGATCAGTGATTGACAGCTTGATCTAAAGCAAGCAATGTGGGGGGATCACACTATTCCTTACTAACATCGGCGGCCAAGTGATACAATCACAGGTCCTTGATGCATTGCCATGGCAGTGCAGGGTCCCCTGATGACACTGGACGCTGTCCTGACACACTTCCTGTCAGCAATGCTTCAGCAGTATCACTGAGAGAAAGTGATCATTTGTGCTGAAGCTTCTCTCCGCATAGCACAAGTGATCAGACTGTGCAGTGTTGTGGCTTCCTAAGGAGCCAAGGAAAATTAAGTAAAAGTGGTAAAAAAATAGGTTTTGGTATTTGGTATTGCCACATTCATGCCCAACCTATAGAAATATAAAGTCAATTAATCTGATCGGTAAACTGCTTAACAGAAAAAAAAGTCAAAACGCCAAAATTATGTTTTTTTTGGTCACCCCAACATTGCAATAAAATACACTAAGGGTACCTCTACATGCCGCAACTGCGGCGAGGAATCTGACCGGCGATATGTTGCCCCGGCACGACAAAAAAGTTGTCGCCTGGTTCCGATTTCACAGCACTGCTCCAAAATCAGAGGCAATCATGAAGGCGACATTCCCGCCTTCTGGCGTGAGAACGGGCGATAGTGATGGAATCTGCATCGCCTATTGATTTCCCATAGGCGTGCCACAGCGTGCTGGAGACCGTGCCCCGTCAGTGATGATTGGTGGTGGCTACTGTGTTTCCATTGGCTGTCCCTTCACAGGGCGCCATATTTGAAGATCTGTCACTTTAGCACCACACACATCAGTCCTATTCAATACCGCAAGCTATGCTGGGCGCGTGTATTGGAAGTTTCACTATGTCGACCATACTGCCACAAATGACAGTTCAGATGTTGGCCTACACATCGCACATGGGTGCCATGGGCAATGCACTGCAATAGTATGTGAATTTGGTGACGCTGATGTCTATATTACGCTACACCTGCTCCGCGGATGGCTAACTTGTTAGCGTCCTCAATGTTGTTTGGTGGCGCCAGTGTGTGTGGTGACGTCATGACGTTTGTTTTGGTTACTCCCTGCCTGCCAGGTACCTGCCCCTCCCCTGCACATAGGAGAACAGTCATGGCCGCCGCACAGAGCGCTGCCACATGAGGTATGGCGGAGCTAATGCTCCTGATAGACCTATGTGACTGCCATGATTACTGGTGTGACCGGCGTCACCGGCACCCACGGCTGCGCAAGCGCAGCATACTAAGGAGGATCCAGCGGGCCCTGCTCCACAAATTGGGGGTGGAGAGGTCCTGCAAGCAGATCCAAAAGAAGATCGCAGACCTGAAGCACAAGACACCAGGGCGCATTGTGGATCTTCGTGACAGGATTGCCTGGCTGCGTGGTGAGTATGTGGCAATGCCAAACACACACATGGAAAGCTAAATACTCCAAACACTACACAAACATCATGTGGTATTGTGCCATGCCACATAATGTGGCCTAAGCCACCATGTGGAGCTGTCACCAATGTGCATCTGCATGTTGGTTACACTGCAACATGAAGGTGTACAAAACACTTATTTGTCATCCAAATGGTGACGGCTATAGTGGTCCTTGACCTGTGTGGTGGCAAAAATAGTTGTGTCCTGACTGCAAAGGTGACACCAACATATTAATGCGATGTTCAACACCCACATGACACCTTGCAGCACATATGTGTGACCTGTGACACATACAATTTTGCTACACATTGATCACAGTACAGAACACTGAATACAAGCTCACTGCTATGTGTTGGCCCCCATGGTGCGAACACCTGATGCTTACTGGCTGCTCTTGTTTTCAAGTTTCAAATACCTACCATGCTAAGCCAAGGGTTATGTAACATTCAAAATATGTGGCCACTGGTGTTGGACTCATGTCCCAAACCAGAGTGGGTCCTCACCATAGGGTAAGCGCCGACCATAACCTTTTACCGTCCCATTCACGCCGTCAAGACATTCACACACACACAATGTGTTTACCCTATGTTGTGTTCCTTTGCTTAAATTGCTCTGTTATCATGTTTGATATTACAGATGATGAGGACTCCGTGTCTGGGGACGCTTCGCACCTGGGACACCCCCACCACCTTGCCCAGAGGGCCCAGCCAGTCCCTCCCCACCCGGGACTCCAGCAGTCCCAGCCCTGGAGGGCCCAGCCAGTCCCTCCCCACCCGGGACTCCAGCAGCCCTGGCCCCGGAGGGCCTAGCCACTCCCTCACCACCTGGGACTCCTGCAGCCCCGGCCCCGGAGGGCCCAACCACTCCCTCCCCAGCAGGGACTCCAGCAGCCCCGGCCCTGGAGGGCCCAGCCACTCCCTCCCCACCAGGCCCACAAGACGTGGCTGCAGACAGCCCTGGAGCCCTGGGAGCACCACCCCGCCCCAGCATCTCAAGCTCCCGGCCAAGCCCTGGTGTCTTGTTGGCGACACACCCTCACCTTGAGCCTGCTGCTTCAGTGTATGGTGGTAAGTGTCTGCTAAGGGCTACCAGCTTGCTAATGTACTTATTGTTGGGTGCTCCACACACCAGTATGTGAGTCCTGATTTCTGTTTGCTTTTTTTGATGAAGGAGAATGAGCCCGTGCTGCAGGCTGGGCTGTCAGCCCATCCCCATCTCCTACAGATGGCACCCGGGATGGTTATGTGCTGCGTATGTATAATCACTAACTATTCCCTCAAACACCCACCCACCCATACACAGGAAACTCACTAATGTACTTCTTTCCCATACAGTTGTACCAACCATTGAGGAGCTGCTGCAGGCTCACCAGGAGGCACAGCAGCACATGGAGAGGGCACACCAAGGGCAGCAACACCTTGCCCTCTTGGGTGCCATGATACACGCCCTCCAGACAGCCCAGTCTGGCAGGGCCCCTAATCCATCACCCCCACCCAATAATGGGACCAAACTCCCCTAATAATTGTTGTCCATGTTGGACCCTTGTTTTGTCCCCTGTTGCCATGTTGGTATCTTAGTTTTATAGGCCACATTGGCCTCTTTTCTTATAGTGTCCAACATTGGGAAAGTGGGTAGTGTGTATTGGCTACTCCGTACCTGACCAAGGCTTTTTGTTTGTGTTGGCAATGTTATTTAAAAATGTTGGTCTGTAATAAAATTCTGGCCAGCTACATCCTGTGTCATCCGTTGTTGCAACACACACAGGGTAACGTTTGTGAGGTTACATTTCACCAACCACACTGGGCCACGGTTTATGTAGAGGTATATGGTGTGACATTGCAAACATATCACCATACTGAACCATTACAACCGCCATGCACCGCTATATGACATCAATGTCTACTATATGACACCCACAGTACCAAACACACACACACACAAACATACTGGTGAACGTGACACAGATATGGACAGAGTTGTGGGTAAATTAAGGTTTTATTTTTTTTTTTCTTTAGAAAAAATAGTAAAAAAAAAAAAAGGGCCACACCTGCCCATCAAAAAAGTGTCTGGCCTCCCACTCCTCCTCATACACCCATCTAGCATGAGATGGCCCAACTCTGGTGGCCTGTCTTCTGGGGTAAGGTGGAGTATCACGATTATGTTCAATTGCTGATTCAGGAGTTAATGTGTGACTCACCTGGAATCCCTTCCCCCTGGCTTTAAATGGCCTTCCCTCTCCTCTGTCAGGTGCTGCTGATAGCTATGTGCTCTAGGTCTTGATGCTGTGCTGATGCTTAGCTGCTTGGCTAAAGTCTTTCCTTGGGAGAAGCTGTGATGGTGGGTTTACACACACCAATTTATCTGTTCAATCTCTGAACCAATCTCTGGTTGCAGTGAAATCATGGATACATTGCTCCATGTTGTACACAGCCACAAAATGGAGCAATGTATCCATGATTTCACAGCAACCAGAGATTGGTTCAGATATTGAACAGATAAATTGGTGTGTGTAAACCCACCATCATTCCTTACCTTCCAAGCGTGACACGTATTGAGGAGTGATGTATTCACATCATATTGCAATGGTGGAACTCATAAGATTAAAAGCTATATTAACTGCTGCATGACTAATGTTGTTTATTTAATACAATATATATCATGCAATATACAGTATGTTGAATGCATTACGAGTGAATTGAATAGGAGGATCTGCAGGCATATTTCTGATGCTAGTAGCTGCACGGCCCGTAACATCTCTACAGTTTCAAGACATTTTTCCCTACAGCATGGTGGTAATACTGCCTCTTAGAAATTTCAGGGGATTGAGAAAGTTGTAACTCCACCCAGGGACGGGGACACAAGACGTCTTCTGCTGCATAAAGAATCATATTGGATCTTTTGCCTGGGGACAAGGGCTCCCCATGGCTTGAACATTAGACAGGATATTGTACTGCAATATTAACTCCAGGAAATCATTTATAAAACATTCTTTGTATGATATTTTGTATTAATTGTTATTAATGCTTGTTGGACGTTTCTCTAGTTTTTAGCCTCGTTGTATTGTCACTGTTCTTTAATGCTGGTTTATCAACTCAGCTGTGTGGGAAGTGAGGAGGCGTGTATATAACAGTCACTCCCTCTCACCCAGCCAAAGCCATGTTTAAGACTTAGCGTTCAACCGCGTTTGCTTAGGCACGGAATACCTACCTGTTAGATTGAAGTTTTACACTATATAAATAAATTCTGCATCGGAATATCTTGCTGGATTTTTTTGCTCAATTAGAAACATTATCTCAATCTGCAAAAAATTTAGCCCTTACATAGCCCCAGAGCCCAAAAAATGAGAACACTACGGTCACGGAAAATATTGACAAAAATGCAATTCTTTTTCTTTCAAAACTTCAGAATTTTTTTCTCCACTTAGATAACAGTAAAAGTATACAGGCCTTTTCACATCTGTGTTTTGCCTGCATTTGGCTGCGTTTGCGTGTGTATGCGTTTTTACCACAAAAACACATCCAAACACATCCATAAACACACCCATAGGGTGCAATGCAAAACGCATTGCAAACGCAATGCAAAACGTATGTCATTTTGCAAAAATGCAGAATGCATGTATGTTTGCAAACGCAGCCCACAACGTGGGCTGCAACGTTTTGGGCTGCGTTTTCAAAAATGGATGCATTCTGCGTTTTTGCAAAATTACTTACAGGGGTTGGACAAAATAATGGAAACACCTAACGTTTTGGCATCATAATCTTCGAACATGCTATAAACATGCAAACCGTGACATATGTTAATGTTTTGTAGTTGATTTGTGTTAAGTGATATGTAAATTAACTGTTTGTTTTGCCAAATTGTAAGAACATTGATGAGAACCTGATACCAATGGCAGACCTTTCGGATTTTCAAATTGTTGGTGCTCATATGGCAGGTGCTAGTGTAACAGAAAGTGCCCGAATGCTTGGCGTGTCAAGAGGTACTGTCTCCAAAGTAATGATTGCATTTGAAAGAGAAGGAAAAATGTACGCAGCAAAGCACAGGTCTGGTCGAAAGTCGAAGTTGACCGAGAGAGACCGTCGGACTCAAAAGCGAATTGTGTGAGAGGATCGCAAGACCACGGCTCCGAAAATCACCGCTGAGCTCAATGAACACCTATAGAACCCAGTTTCCACGAAAATGTTCGTCGAGAGCTGAACAAATCTGGATTCCACGGAAGAGCTGCAATTAGAAAGCCGCTGCTCTCAATGACAAATGTTTCCAAGCGTTTAGAGTGGTGTAGAAACCTCCAGAATTGGTCCCTCGAGCAGTGGAAACATGTGATATTCTCAGACGAATCATCGTTTACCCCATTTTCCAACCTCCGGCCGAGTGTATGTGGCGCCACGCAACGAGTGCGTCACAGGAGGGTATTGCAGCCGAGACAGCAGCAGCAATATTCTCCGACTAAGCAATGACATGGTTAACTCAGAGCTCCATATCCTACATGCATCACCAGCATAGAGGGCCAATAAGGTCCTGGTGGGCGGAGTGTAGAGGTAGTGAGCAGTGGAGTAGTGAAGAGAGAGGAAGGAGAGAGAGAGGAACGTAGGAGCGGGGGCTCTGCACAGTTCCGTGCGGCTCCCGGACCACCTCCGGTCGGCGCCAATGCTTGGCATCCTGAAATCGGACCCTGGGCAACCATATGGGGTCACAATACGCCCGTGCCCACTAACCACCGGATTGTTGGTTCCGAAGCTAGGAGTCGTTTATCACTTCTATGCAAACCAGGAGTGGAGGGACCGCTCTCCAGGAGCACCCCACCACCGCCGCACACAGAAGTTTTCTTGCCAGCGGAGTACCCACCAAAAGGACCCAAGGCTCCCCACAAATCCGGCTGATCCCCCGGTAGGGAAATTGAAGTAGCCTCCTTGTACCCGACCTTGGCACTCAAAGCCGAAAACGGCAACACAACTAAGTTAGAATGGAGGAACACCGCGGAGTTCTGAGAAACACTGGTCATTGCTGAGTCAAACCTGGTCCGTTACCCGTTAACTCTATACCATGTACCATCTGCTGGTTACAGTAAAGTACCCGTTACAGAGACTATCAGTGTCTGTGCCTTTCTTAGAACTGTCCATCTCCGCAGACTAAAAGGTAACCGCAGCTGCCTCACAACATCTGGCGCAGCTCCTGGCTCCGGGGACTCCCGCTCATCCTGTGGGGAGCATCCCATCTTGCTGCATCCCATCCCCCGGAGGCCCAAGCAGTGCCGGTGGACATCACCGGAACTCTCACAGGTGGCGTCACGAAACAATTAACCCCTTAACTGTGCAGCCAATTTATTGATCTGGACCACCGGGCTCCCAAAGCCGCAGGCATGGTTCCCGTGACAAGGAGGAGCAACGTGTTGACCCGGCCACGGTGAATCAGCCCGTTCCTTAACGGGTATAATGTGCTTAAAAAGAACTTTATTTCATCAAAAAGGACTTTGTTCATCCCAAAAATAACTTTTCCCGCCTTTTCACCGTTGGGCCAAGATGGCGACCAAGATGGCGGTCCTCGCCATGTGAGCCACCGCGTGCAGGCCCAGGGGTGAGCCACCGCCTCTCTTGTGGGAGGGCCAAGGCAAAGGCGCCAAAATCATTGTCCGCCCCGATTGCTCGAAACAACCATGGGGGCGGGCCAAAGATTTTTTTCCTACGATGGACTACAAAAACCCCCAAAGGAAGTGGGAGTGTCAGAAGCTTTTCTACCAGCTCTCAACAAGAACGGTTACCGGTTTGGACGGGTGTGGTTCCTCCAAGAAGAAGATGACCAGCATGAAGCTCCACCAACTGATGCAGGAGGTCGAGGCTGAGGCCAGAGCAGCCATAGGCCATCCGGGTCCGGGTCCCGTCCTCACAATAGACGGCAACCCCAACTTCTGGCAAGAAGCACTGCAAGACCTCAGGGTGAGATTTATGGAGACCATGGAGTGGACAATCCGCAGCTGGAGCGTGGGTCTGGGAAGCCGACTCCACCGAGCTATCCAGCAAGGACGTGCAACTGCTTCCACTCCTGAACCGGACGACAGCTCCTGTTTCGCAGCCTCACCAGCGCCAACCACCTGTCCTGCCTCATCACCAGAGCCCATAGACTGTGTTATTCCACTGGAAACCGCGACCTATCCCATTCCAGGGTCTGATACCGTAGCCGAACCCGTTCCAGAGCCGGAGCTTACAACAGAAGCCGACACTTACTTGGTTCCCGCACAGGAGCCCACTAACGGTCTCACCACCAACCCAGAGACTGTTACCTGTTTCTCCCTAGAACCGGAGGCCTCCTCTGAAACTCAGAGGCCTACCTGGTCACAGGGATTGAAACACATTACCATCCGAAACTGCTGAAGTCGAAGACGCAGGCAGCCTGGAAGCCCTGCACGACGACCGAAGAGAGGACTCCGCAGCACAGCGGCCCATCTACCCGGAAGAACCAAATCCAGCATCTCTACCCGATGTGATCGTCGAAGGAGTGGAGGAAGAGGACGATGAGACCCACAGCATCGCTGAGGACCTCTATTGCATCGGTTTTGCCTGGGGAGATACCGAGGAACCTCCGGCCGAGCAACCAGCTCAGGTATGTTGGTCGGGTGCAGCCGCGGCGCCTTCTCCAGTGCCGTTTACCCGGGTGCCCATCCAGACTTCCCGCCAAGCTCAAGCGTACCAGCAGCCCCTGCGTCGCAATGACTACGTCCATACCCCGGTTCATACAGAAGATGATGTGCGTCGGCTCCGCAGGGCGGAGTGGCGAGCTCGTGAGCGGGCTACCATGGAAGCCCGTGCTGAGGCTCGTCGTCAACCCCCGTTACCTGATGAACTTCGCAAGGAAGGTAGAGTGACCTCGTTCAACCTATCTACCGGGTGGGGTTTTGCCAGAGAGGCGGGTGTGTATGAGGAAGTGTTCGTGGGGCTCGCGATGTAGAACCGCACTTACCAAGAGGACATCCAGACCACGACTTGTATAGAGGGGACATAATCACCTATGAGCGACATGCTTGTTACGATGGTTGGTTCGCCATACGGGTAGGCAATAGTTCTCTTCACAAGTGACTTGCTTGAACATTGTCAATGACTTTCTTTTCCCAGTTTAACCACTAAAAGCGCGGCCCAGCGGCTACACTTGGACTTATCTAAGGTCAGTTGACCTCCTGCCGGGTCCGCAAAAGGTTAACCCGTTTATACCGGTTTAAATGCATACCTGTTATTAATAAAAGTGTTACTTTTATTACCTGTTATAAAAATATTAAAATATCTCTGTAATGTTGGGTAGCGTGACACTTGGGGACAAGCGTAATTCACCAAGGGGGAGTGTGGCGCCCCGCAACGAGTGCGTCACAGGAGGGTATTGCAGCCGAGACAGCAGCAGCAATATTCTCCGACTAAGCAATGACATGGTTAACTCAGAGCTCCATACCCTTCATGCATCACCAGCATAGAGGGCCAATAAGGTCCTGGTGGGCGGAGTGTAGAGGTAGTGAGCAGTGGAGTAGTGAAGAGAGAGGAAGGAGAGAGAGAGGAACGTAGGAGCGGGGGCTCTGCACAGTTCCGTGCGGCCCCCGGACCACCTCCGGTCGGCGCCAAGCTTGGCACCCTGAAACCGGACCCTGGGGAATCATATGCGGGTCACAATACGCCCGTGCCCACTAACCACCGGATTACTGGTTCCGAAGCTAGGAGTTGTTTATCACTTCTATGCAAACCAGGAGTGGAGGGACCGCTCTCCAGGAGCACCCCACCACCGCCGCACACAGAAGTTGTCTTGCCAACGGAGTACCCACCAAAAGGACCCAAGGCTCCCCACAAATCCGGCTGATCCCCCAGTAGGGAAATTGAAGTAGCCTCCTTGTACCTGACCTTGGCACTCAAAGGCGACAACGGCAACACAACTAAGTTAGAATGGAGGAACACCGCGGAGCTCTGAGAAACACTGGTCATTGCTGAGTCCACCTGGTCCGTTACCGTTAACTCTATACCATGTACCATCTGCTGGTTACAGTAAAGTACCCGTTACAGAGACTATCAGTGTCCGTGCCTTTCTTAGAACTGTCCATCTCCGCAGACTAAAAGGTAACCGCAGCTGCCTCACAACATCTCGCGCAGCTCCTGGCTCCGGGGACTCCCGCTCATCCTGTGGGAAGCGTCCCATCTTGCTGCATCCCATCCCCCGGAGGCCCAAGCAGCGCCGGTGGACATCACCGAAATTCTCACAGGTGGTGTCACGAAACAATTAACCCCTTAACTGTTCAGCCAATTTATTGATCTGGACCACCGGGCGCCCACAGCCGCAGGTGCGGTTCCCGTGACAAGGAGGAGAAGAAACGCCTGCAACGTGTTGACCCGGCCACAGTGAATCATGTACGTTTGGAGACAGCCGAAAGAAGCATTCCATCCAAACTGCCTTCTCCCAACCGTAAATCATGGCGGAGGGTCTGTGATGATCTGGGGTGCTATTTTGTGGAGATCCGCCGGGCCAATGATATCACCTTGTATGAATCCATACCTCAGATAATTGAGGCTGTAATCGCCAAAAAGGTGGACCTATAACATATTAAACTAACATTTGGTCATTTTTCCAGGTGTTTCCATTATTTTGTCCAACCCCTGTATGTTTTGCATTGCATTTTGCATTGAACCCTATGGGCGCGTTTTTGGTTGCGTTTGGATGCGTTTTTAGCTGTAAAAGCGCATACAAATGCAAACGCAGCCAAACAGCTCAACCTTAGGTGTGAACTAGGCCTACATGTTTGATATCTACAAACTTGTACCAAGCTGAGTCATCAAACCCACATGTCAGTTTAAAACACGATGAATAAAAAAGTGCACTTTTTTTGCAATTTCACCAGATTTTGAATTTTTTTCCCATTCTCCTGTACACTGTATGGTAAAATAAATGATGTCATTCAAAAGTACAACTTGTCCTGCAAAAAATAAGCCTTCATATATCTATATTGACAAAACAATAAAAAAAAACCTATATCCGTTGGAAGAAGGGGAGGGAAAGACACAAACCAAAAAACGGGAAATCGCCAGGAAGTTGGCTGCACCTAAATTTACAATTACCAGGAATCTGTAAGGTACCCTAACCCCAAAATCACCACCAAGACTGTATTGCACTCTTTTTCTATATTTTCATAAGCCCCTTTTTGTTGCTTAGTGATTTATGTTGTATGTAAAATTAAAGGGGCTGTCTACTTCTCAGACAATCTCCTCTCCTGTTTCCTTCCAGGAAAAGAGTTATACTTACCTCCAGGTCTGATGTAATTCGAGGCAACCCCTGTAGCCAATCAGCGGCCACTTCACTGTCCCTTCTTTTGGGTGTAACTGACATCCGGAGGAAGTTAGAGCAGCTGCAGTTCTCACTTCATCTGAATATCTGAATTTGTTCAAAAGACAGGACAGTAAATTGGCATCTGTTTGGCCACAGGGATTACATGCCATAAGAATGTCACATGATCCTAGGGACTGACAGTGCTGACACCGATGGAAAAGCACCAACATCGGAGGTGAGTATAGATGTTATTATTTTCAAGGGGAAAACACTGATCTAGAAGGGGTTGTTAGAGCAGTGGACAAGCCTTTTAACTTTAAAGTTACACTCGAGCTATGTAAATCAGTAGCTGACTAGTCAGGGGGCCTTGATTTCTCCAGACTAATCCTCTCTCTTATACATCAGAAATAAAGGCTACTATCCGATGGTCAAAGAAGTATAATTAATAATGAAGGACTATAGTCAATGACCAAAGTCAGCACTAATCGAACTATGCAACATTGAAAGAAATGCGCTTAAACACACCATGAAAAAATATGAAACTTTATTAACATTAAATATATTTAAAATATTAACATGATAATGGACAAGTATAACACAGTGAAAGAACAGCTGTGGGGAAACAAGTATGTATATTCACTAAAGTTTAAGGTAAGTAAGGCTAAGTAGCAGGGGCGTAACTACAATAGGTGTAGGGGTTGCGAGCGCACCCGGGCCCTGCAGCCTAGGGGGGCCCTAAAAGTCCCTTTGGCTTATAGAAAAAGACTAATACTATTAAAGATTTGCAATAATTGTGGGCCCCGTTGGAGCTTTCGCATCGGGGCCCCTGGGCCTGAAGTTACGCCACTGCTAAGGAGCATAAGATATAATTTACAATATGTAAATTAGCTATAGAGCTGTAATAAGTAACTCCACTTAGTAGCTAAAATTTAAGAAAAAGTTAATATCAGACCATATGCAAGATAGATATTAGTGGTATTAGACCAAAATATAGGATAGCTATGGGTACTAAGTAGAATACAATGGCTAGCACTCAACCTTAGTTCCTAGTTATGGTGCTAGTGAAAGGAGCCCAGGGTACTACAGTCAGTAGTTAACGTAATCACTGCACACATATGAGTTGAAGATATGCTTAAAGTGAATCTTTATTTATAGTGTTTGGTGATCTGACAGACAATGACGTTTTGGCCTAGTATAGGCCTTGATCACAAAGTCGCTGTAAAAATAGAGATATAAACAATCAGTTTGTATGTCATATTTACAAGCTATTTACGATATATGTGCAAATGAATGGTCTATACATATGTTTTAGTAAGAAAACATGTCTTTGAGCCTTATATGGAGCTCATGCAGCTCAAGCATGGAAAGGTGCCAGTCCTTTTGTGGCCAGTCAAGGTCTATGTCTGTCTTTGTTTACCTGATCTGAGGTCTGGCCTTACTAATTTATCCCTAATGTTCTGTGGCCGTCTCATGCACATTAATGGATGACTTTTGAAAAGTCAATGTTGGGATAGGCTTTAGTTAAGAGTGACCAATGTTTATGAATCAAGTTGTGTATCCTTTGCATAGAGGGGTGATGACTGTGTACAATTTTCCAATTGTACAAATTCCCAGCAATTTTAACCATCTTGCCTGTCCCTGCTGAAGAAAAGTAGGGCCAAGCCATGATGCTACCACCACCATGTTTGACAGTGGGGATGGTGTTTTGAGGGTGATGAGCTGTGTTGCTTTTACGCCAAACATACCGTTTTGCATTGTGGCCAAAAAGTTTGATTTTGGTTTCATCTGATAAGAGCAGCTTATTCCACATGTTTGGTGTGTCTCCCAGGTGGCTTGTGGCAAACTACAAACAAGACTTTTAATGGATATCTTTGAGAAATGGCTTTCTTCTTGCCACTCTTCCATAAAGGCTGGATTTGTAGAAGACTTTGCCTCCTTCTTCAAAGAAAAGATTGACAGAATCAGAGACAGCTTTGATCCACTGTCCCCACAGCCTCCCCTTTCACCTATACTGCCCTCTCCTTCCATCAACTGCTTCCCCCCTTAACTGAAGACCACCTCTCCTCCCTCCTGTCAAAATCACACCTCACCATCAGCGCCCACGACCCGCTCTCATTCCACCTCATTCCCAACCTCACCTCCATTATCATCCCAGCCCTAACTCATCTTTTCAACCTGTCACTTACCACTGGCACCTTCCCCTCAGCCTTCAAACACGCCTTGATCACACCCATCTTCAAAAAACCCTCCCTCGACCCCACAACTGTCTCCAACTACCGCCCTATATCTCTCCTCTCTTTTGCCTCTAAACTACTTGAACAGTATGTCCACTTTGAGCTGTCCTCTCACCTCTCCTCCTGCTCCCTCTTTGACCGCCTGCAATCTGGCTTCCGACTCCTCCACTCCACTGAAACAGCCCTGACCAAAGTCACCAACGACCTACTGACTGCCAAAAGCAAGCACCACTATTCTGTTCTCCTCCTCCTCGACCTGTCCGCCGCCTTCGACACTGTTGACCACTCCCTTCTACTACAGATTCTGGAATCTCTTGGCATCACGGACCTTGCCCTCTGTTGGATCTCCTCATACTTAACGGACCGCACCTTCAGCGTCACCCACTCCCACACATGCTCCTCACCCTACCCCCTATCTGTCGGGGTCCCCCAGGGCTCGGTTCTTGGACCATTACTGTTCTCAATCTACACTCTCGGCCTAGGGCAATTCATTGAGTCCCATGGCCTCCAATACCACCTCTACGCCGACGACACCCAAATCTACCTGTCTGGTCCTGACATCGCCTCCCTTCTAACCAAAATTCCACACTGCCTATCCGCCATCTCATCCTTTTTCTCTGCTTCGCTTCCTTAAGCTGAACATGGACAAAACCGAGTTCATGGCCTTCCCCCCAAGACGCTCCCCCTCACTACCTGACCTATCCACGACTGCTCTCTCTCCCCAGTTACCCATACCAAGTGCCTCGGGGTTATCCTTGACTCTTCCCTCTCCTTTAAGCCCCACATCCAGGCCCTCGCCACCTCCTGCCGACTCCAGCTCAAAAACATCTATAGGATTCGCACTTTCCTTGGCCACGACACTGCTAAAACCCTTATTCACGCTCTCATCATCTCCCGCCTCGACTACTGCAACCTCCTGCTCACCGGCCTCCCCAATACCTCCCTTGCACCTCTCCAATCTATCCTGAACTTCGCTGCCCGCCTAATCCTTCTGTCTCCCCCTACTCCCCTGTCTCCTCCCTATGCCAAGCCCTTCACTGGCTCCCTACTTCCCAGAGATCCCGGTTTAAAACATTAACCATGACATACAAAGCCATTCACAACCTGTCCCCTCCATACATCTCTGACATGGTCTCCCGATACCTACCCTCACGCAACCTGCGATCCTTCCAAGAGCTTCTCCTCTACTCCCCCCTCATCTCCTCTTCGCACAACCGCATACAGGATTTCTCCCGTGCTTCACCCATACTCTGGAACTCACTGCCCCAACACATCAGACATTCTCCTACCCTGGGAACCTTCAAAAGAAGCCTGAAGACCCACCTATTCTGCCAAGCCTACCACCTGCAAGAAGACCTGGTCCACCACACCGCCTCACAATTGGAATTTCCCCCTTCCACTGTATCCCCACCCGCCCCTTGTAGACTGTGAGCCCTCGCGGACAGGATTTCTATCCTCTTGTATCTGTACAACCGAATTGTCAACAATTATTGTTACTTGTCCTAGTCTGCCCTTTAGCATGTAAAGCACCATTGAATATAATGGCTGTATATAAATAAATAATAATAATAATCATTTGTGCAGTGTACGACTGATTGTTGTCCTATGGACAGATTCTCCCACCTCAGCTGTAGATCTCTGCAGTTCATCCAGAGTGATCATGGGCCTTTTGGCTGCATCTCTTATCAGTCTTCTCCTTGTTCGAGATGAAAGTTTAGAGGACAGCTGGATCTTGGTAGATATGCAGTGGCCTGATACTCCTTCCATTTCAATATGATCGCTTGCACAGTGCTCCTTGAGATGTTTAAAACTTGGGAAATCTTTTTGTATCTAAATTCAGCTTTAAACTTCACCACAACAGTATCTCGGACCTGCCTGGTTTGTTCCTTGGTCTTCTTGATACTCTCTGCATTTGAAACAGAACCCTGAGACTATCACAGAGCAGGTGCATTTATACGGAGACTTGATTACACATTGGTGGATTCTATTGATTAGCATTTAGAAACATTGGACATCCTCACTGAACTTCTGGAGTGAGTTTGCTGCACTGAAAGTAAAGTGGCCGAATAATATTGCACAACCCACTTTTCAGTTTTTTATTTGTTAAAAAAGTTTAAAATATCCAATAAATTTCGTTCCACTTCACGATTGTATCGCTCTTGTTGATTCTTCACAAAAAAATTAGAATTTATATCTTTATGTTTGAAGCCTGAAATGTGGCAAAAGGTTGAAAAGTTCAAATGGCTGAATACTATTACAAGGCACTGTATGTTTCGCCCCCGGGAACCGTGGGTTATTCGGAACTGGGCCCTCTCATCGTCTAGGGCTGCGGCCTGTCACAGTGATGCGACCAGGTTCAGTGGTCCAGGCAAGGCAATAAAAGGGAGGCTAGGGGTGATGAAGGTTTAGGAAATAAAGTTTTTAGTAGGTGATCATGACGCCACCCATGGTTTGTGGCCAGCTGTAGCCACCGCTGCAGTCGGATCTTCTGGGGATCATGGGGGTTGCAGCCAGAATGATGCGCCCTCCACGGGTAGGGCTGGTCCCCTGGGCTTCCGTGTTGGTTTTCGCAGATGAAAGGGAAGGAAATTGTCAATCTTCCTGGGCAGCCTCCAGCTGCCAGCTCACCGTAACTATCAGCCTCGTTCCGGGTGCGCAATTAAAAGTCACACACAGTTCTGAGTCTTACTGGGTTTTACTGTCACTCAGCAGTTCTTAAAGTACAGCTCACAGTCAGTTCACTAGTGGCTCTGGTCCCGGATTAACAGCTGGGACGGCTCATCAGAACCACCCCCTCTCTAGTTCCTCTCAGGCCTCTGCTCTCAGTCCCGCCCACAGACTACGGTCCAGCGGTCACAGGCTTTTCGTGGGGCACCCTTCCAGGTGTTCCTACCCCTCGTCCGACGGCCTTCCCTTCGTCGTGCTGGGAGTTGGGTCCAGGACATTAAGACCCCGCACCCCACCGATATTCGTGGTTGGGGCTTGTAGCTTCCTTGCCACTTCAACAAACCCAGCACCCTGGTTCTGGCCCGGTCCCTTGGTGTACCTGCTGACTCGGACACACCGGGGACCCCTTCTTGCTTCCCTCGGTATGCAGTCTGGGACCGAGGCTAGCCATATGGTGGGATGGGCCGCCGGGTCCGGGTTCTTCCTGTCTGGTGTTTCAGTTAGCCAGGCTGCTGGTTGTCTCTCACTAGGTGTTCTTTCCTCCTCCCGACTCAAAAAAATTCCACTAACTTGGTGTTCCTTAGTTTTGTTCCTGTTCCTCCACCCCTTACCGGGCTCCTTCTCTATCTCTCCACCGTCCACTTGGTCCCTCCCGCTATCCCCTATCTGACATGAAGTAACTAGGAATAGGGATTGGGGGTTGTGTTGGGTGTTTATGCGGAGTGACCAACTTACCAGTCCCAGCTGCTATACCACTTAGTGGCAACCTGTCCATAGGGGCGCCACACATATTTGATGAGAGTATTACTCCTGTCTATGTATTTTATACTGTTATACTTGTTGCTAGGTTACTTATCAATCATTTTTACATAGAGTTATATCTGTTAGGAACTAATGTGTTTACATGTAAGCCTCCATTTTGCTGTGTGATCTTTCTGTACTGTATTATCATAACTCTTTTATATGATATGCCCAATTTGCGTTATCTGTATTCTAGTAGTTTTACCACATCATTCACTCATTGTTGACCAATAAATCCATTAGACTACAGAAGGATCAGTCTGTTTATTTGGAATACAGAGAAGGTTTCAGCTGTATGCTGGATCACACACTGGGTATAAACATGCAAGAAGATAGAACAACATTTCTTACAATCTGACACTGTTGAGAGAATCTCTTTCTATGCTGACCACCTTGGATAAAGCCAGTCTCTGAAAGAAGCTGGAGTCATGATGTTTGCAGCTATGCTGTTTTGATGTAATTGTAAAGTTTATCCTTTTTGTGTCTATTTTCCCTCTGTCTGTCTTCCTTCTCTTGTGTAATATTACTGCAGCAGTGAGACTAATGTACTTGGCGGCCTTCACATTAGCCAGGGTGAGTCTAGGGCAAGCGAGGGCCTAGGCATGTTATCAAAAACAATGGGAAGGACCTGTATAGGATGTTGGAGTGCTTAAAGGGAACCAACCACCCCCAATGACCCCCCCGGACTATTAATATCAGTCCCTACACACAGCACATACATGTGCTGCAATGATTTTTGCTAAAAAAACTGTTTTTTAAAACTAAAGATAATGATTTTTAAAGTTTAAACCACAGATAAGTACCGCCCATCCGTCCATTCGGTTTAAACTTTAAAAATCATTATCTTTAGTTTTAAAAAACAGTTTTTTTAGCAAAAATCATTGCAGCACATGTATGTGCTGTGTGTAGGGACTGATATTAATAGTCCGGGGGGGTCATTGGGGGTGGTTGGTTCCCTTTAAGGTGCAGACTTATGTAACTGCCAGTAGGTGACCCTTCTCCCTATTGCCAGGGCCTTCCTTCCATACTATCCCTGTTGTCACCTTTGTATTGTGCATAGTAGTCAGTACTCCCATGAGCAGGATCATAATCAGTACGGATTTACATATGATTAACTGGTCAGCTTACAACACTGAATTCTCTTGGTTTTACAGCAAGATAAAATAACAAGGTAGAGTAATAAAAGTTACTCATCCTGAAAGGATGGGGCAAACCCTATTCCAGGATACCATTGGTTGTGTACTAGAAAATCATTTGAGATTCTCTTTAAGTATAAAAATGACATGAGATACATAAAAAAAGCATATTAACATCACATAATATGAGTCATTTACATAAATATGACAGTTGAAAATCAAATTTTATTACAATAAAAATAAATAATCAAGGAATATTTTTTGGAATATCTACAGTACATTGAATGTATACGTAAAGTACAGAGTTGGCATATGGACATGAAACTTAAAAATGAAAAAATAAAACTCAATGAATTAACAAAATATCTTGCATTAACAAACATAGTTTGTTGCACTACTAAATGTGTCCTCTTTACATCAAAGCTATATCGGCAATTTTTGCATTTTTCTACATAAAATAGTGGTCAATATAAAACACATTTTGCAAACACTCAATACTGAAGTTGTCAAGGTAGACATATGTTGCTATTCAACTTTTCCTGAAGTAGATACAACTAAGGCCCCTTTCACATCAGCGGTATTAGAAAAATGCGGCAGTTGCGGTGAAAAAACTGCATCTGCCGCATTTACAGCATAGCGGCCGCACTTCCGGTTTACTTGCGGCATGCCCCATGCATTGTCTATGGTGCTTGCGGTAAGTGTGTGGCATGTGCGGTTTCGACACTTGTGGCAGATGCGGCTGCGAAAAAACGCGTCTGACCGCGTTTTTTTCGCGGCCACATCGTCCGCAAGTGCCGAAACCGCAACTATACCACACCTGCCGAAAGCACCATAGACATTGCATGGGGCTTGCCGCAGGTGAACCGCAAGTGCCTCCATTATGCGGTATATGCGGCAGATGCGTTTTTTTCACCGCAACTGATGCATTTTTCTAATACCGCTGATGTGAAAGGGCCTAAGAGAGAAAATAACTATTGAAATTGAAGTATTTAGGTAAAAAAGCCCTGTGAGAGTATGTTCGTATGATATGATGACAGTATTTGCCAAAATTGTTGCAAAAACAGCATAGCTAGACTGTATACCCTTCGTTACTAATAAAAAAATGCCTACTGAAATAAGGAGTATTTTGGCAACATAGGCAGTTTTTTGTTTTTATCTATAATTAGGTAACACTATTAAAGGGAATTTGTCACGTGAGCCATGTTACCCAAACTGTGGACAGCCGGAATCTGAGTTTGGCTGCATGATAGCAGCCAGGTATATTAATATAATGCTGGAGTGTTTCAGAGATAAAATACTTTGAAGAACCTAGATTTGTCTGGCCTGTCCTCTGCCAGCTCCTTCCAGTGTCACTGCAGGTTATTGACAGGCCTCTCCCTATGTACATGCTAGGGCGAAACCTGTCAATCACCATCTGCAGCGAAATTCAAAGTACATCATTGCTGAAATGCCTGAGCGTTTCAGAGACTAATATATTTCACTGAAATTGTGCAGCTAATCTATGATTCACGCTGCTGTGGTTTGGACAGCATGAATCATCTAACGAGTTCCCTTCAACACATGGAGCGCACTAAACCAAGCAATTTCCAAAACTTCTTTAACATAAACCAAGAATCTGCAAATTTCCATCATGTAGGCAGCATAAATGGAGGGCTTGATATCGGTAGATGGAGGCCCAGTTGGCCCCTTCTCACTACCAGTGTCATATAATGTTTAATGGAATTAATTCACTTAGGTATTGTCAGATGCCACCAGTATCAATAGAATACTTAGATAATCTAATGGGACTGTGTCCAGTGACTGCTCAGGAATGTTGTAGGCTAACATTCCCAAGCATAACGTTCGTGAAGATGAAGGTATGAACATGGTAGTGTAGACATGGTAGATCCTACTATATACTAATGATTTTAAAAGTGACTTATTTTAAGTAGTAAATATGCAGAAAACGATAACCCAGTTCCATTCTTGAACAGCACGAAGATAGGAATAGTCCTGTACAGAGAAAATTAAGAAGGTGTCAATGAATTCTACCTATTAGTTCTCCTTTAATCTACCAATAGTAAGGGCTCTCAGCAGTAGGACACTGTTTTCTACTGTTTAGCATTGGAAACAGCTGGTAGGTGAGGGACAGAGGGACCTTGTGCAAAGGCAGTTTATTCCTCTGATATAGCACACAAATATGGTATACAAAATGCCTTAGGGTACCTTTACACGTCGCAACATTGCATGCAATTTCACTTGCAACTTACTGGTTGCAGTGAAATCATGGACACATTGTTCAATTTTGTTGCCATGTACAAATGTAACAATGTCTCCTTGATTTCACTGCAACCAGTAAGTTGCAAGTGAAATTGCATGCAATGTTGTGCTGTGTAAAGGTACCCTTAGACTCTATATTGAATACACAATTGTACTGTATAATAAAGTACAATTGGCCAAAAATTACAAACTTAGAAAATGTTTATTACACTTGCAAATATGTCATTTTTCAGATTTATGGTCAATGGGAAAGACATCATCGTTTGATTCATGATCGAACGACTTATTCCTATGATGTCTATCAATATCACACTACAATATCCAGTATAAAGATGACTTTATCTGGAATGTTGTTCTACAGTTTTGTATTATATTCCAAAATGTCTTCATCTGTGTCTGCTTCTCCAATTTCAAACCCTAGATTGATCCTCCCAGGTGAGTAGTCATTTCTTTTCAAATCTGTAGGGTGAAAAAGATCAAAAGTTTGAGAGAGCAGAGAAAATAATGACATCTCGTACAATGGATAGAGAGGACATTCAGGAACAACTAACTCTGCTCCTTTTACATTTGTTTCTCTTGAATTCTAGAGACACATAAGCATACAGGGAAACCTAACTGCACCAAATAGTCTTACTTATGATAAAATATATCAATACATCTAAAAAAAAAGTTTGGAATACAACCAGCTAGTAATAAATTTATAGTACAAAAAGCAAATAAAACAAAGTTGCATATTCAAAGCATTCATTATTTAGAGACACAGTCATTTTAAAATAAAATAAATGAATATTTCCATAATGGTGATGTATGCAAAATTTAGTCACCTATATAATGTGTCTAGTAGCCAAAACATTGCCTATCACCACACCACACGGGCCAATAAACATCTGGTGATTGGAACTACAATGGAGTGCTGCCTTCCTTATTTTTTGTAATGTATGAGCTGGTGACTTGTCCCTGCTGGTTCCTGTGTAGTGCTATTCCATTGCGTAACTGAATATATGTTTCTATGTGTTGATTTTTAAAGGGAACCTGTCAGGTCATTTATGCCTCTACATCTATCACTGTCTGTACCTGCAGCTTCATAATACTATTCTAATCATCCCTGACTGAGCTCAGAGTGAAAGTTAAAGGTGAAAAAAAAGCATTTATACACTTACATTATCTTATGTAATATAGGCAGTGTCTACACCATGGGGTACATAGTCACTCAGGTTAATAGTTAACAGTTCAGAAGAATTTCAGAAGATACTGCAGGACCTGTGTGATGTCATGACCACGTGACTATAATAGGCGGAGCTAAGTCTCTATAGCCCTTAATGATTTTGTTTGCTTAGGTCCTCCCACTATGTCACATGGTCGTGACATCACATAGGTCCTATATATAGAGAAATTTTGCAGTGAGTTAAAGTGAGTTTCTGTCCCGAGACTGTCTAGACACGGACTCATTTCCATAAGAAAATGTAAGTGTATAAATGCTTTTTTTTCAACTTTAACATTGCAGTATTAGCTAAGACAGGGATGGTTAGAATAGAACTATGAAGCTGCAGGGACAGATAGTGGTAGGTGGGGGAGCATAAACGACTTGACAGGTTCCCTTTGAATGGATCTATGATGAGATGTTGCAATACAAACTATAAAAGACATATAATAGACCTATTAAAGACATATATTTGATCTGACGAGGAAGATATACTTATTTTTGAAAATCCATGACAGAATGGCGAATTATCCTGATATTACAATAAATATTTCATGAGTGAAACTAAAAAGTGAGAAAGCTTATTAGTCCTAGTGTATTCAGCCTCCACCCAGCCTGAATGACATCTGCAGCTTGTATAGCCTAGTATAGGAGGGAGGTGGTACATTGAGGACCTGATAATTAAAGGGAACCTGTCAGCTACTTTATGCTCCCCCAGATATCACTGTCTGTACCTGCAGTTTTATAATCCTATTCTAATCATCACTGTCTGAGCTCATAGTGTAATGTGAAAGGTGAAAGAAAAGCATTTATACACTTACATTTCCTTATGTAATGAGGCAGTCAGTCCCCAGTTTGGAGGACGGGCACTGTTTGGCAGGTTAATAGTTAACATTTCAGCCTTATGTTAAAACATGGTGGGAGACCTGATGTGATGTCATAACCATGTGACTACAATAGGCGGAGCTAAGTCCCTATAACATAATATGAGTTTGCTCGCTTAGCTCCACCCACTATGGTCACATGATCATTACATCACACAGGTCTTTTAGCCATGCAAGTTAATAGTGAGTTAACTATTATCCTGCCAGACAGTCCCCCTCCTCCACGGTGTAGACTGACATGTAAGTGTATAAATGCTTTCTATTAACCTTTAACATTACACTATGAGCTCAGACAGGGGTGATTAGAATAGTATTATGAAGCTGCAGGTACAGATAGTGATAGCTGGAGGGGCATAAACCACCTGACAGGTTCCCTTTAAGCTTTGATGGAGTTTAAACTTTCAAAGATGATAATATCAAGATCATACTCCCATTGGACATGAATTTTATCCTACTTGTCCACACATAGTCGCAAGGGTTTTGTAACAGGAGGCATTTCTATTGAGATTAAAGGAGTTCTCTGGAGGAAACAAAAAGGTTTGGTACTGTATTAGCCAGCTGAAAAAAAGATTGATTGTTCACAGAGGGGGAAACAGTATAATAAACCAATAAAAAAAATTGAAGAAATCTTATGGCACTCGTCCTCATAAAAACAATCCAATCTTTATTAAAAATTTTAAAACAAAACTCACAGTGGAGTCCTGGCAGTGTAAAGGGGGAGAGGGAGCCCAGTTGCCCCAGGCGCAGAGTAGAGCTAGCAGACTAAGGCCATTTCGCGAATGTGTGGCCTCAACATGTCCCTTGGACAACCCCTTGATATCCACTGAATCACAGTTCTGCAGATCGCAAAGAAATAACCTGCACAGCCTTTGTGGCTATAAGTGATACACTAATATATAGTAAATAACAAATCTATTATGCTTACAGTGTCCATTCCTATATAAGATTTTTAATTTGCTTTACCATTTCTTTTATGTTACTATTTTTATATCAATTTGTTTTAGTAATACTTGAGTATCCATTTTTGCATTAGTATAACTGGTCATTGATTAAAGTATTCTTTCATTTAATAACATCTTAAGCTTGCCTTCTTCATGATATTGATATATACAGTCTTTTCCAGTGCACTTGATTCCTTATTCAACATCATATTCCTTTAATCTATATGTTTCTAGCATATTAGAGCCAATTATAGTGCCTTAAATAACAAAACGTGTTTCCCCATCTGAAAATACACAATGATCCCATCAAGTAAAAAGCTTTTACCAGTGGCCTGACGAAATCTTAGATATTCAGTATTACAGCCTCTTCAGTTATCACAGACTTAGGCTAGGGTCACACTTGCAGATGCAAGTTTCCATGCAGTTTTCACACATGTCACTTGTGAAAAACGCATGGAAAAACACATCCATAGACCCCATGTTAAAAATGCATGCCCCAATGCCAAAAACGCATTTCTGAAGTGCCATGTGTTTTTTGGATGCGTTTTTGGCTCAGCACCAAAAAATGCTGCATGATGCATATTTTGGTGCTTTTCCAAAAATGCATGCGTTTTTTTAACATGGGGCCCTATGGGAAACACATGCGTTTTTATATGGCACTAAATGGTACATGCGTTTTTGCATGCTTTTTTTAAGGGGGACCCACAGCAAAAACGCAGCCCAAAAACACAGGCTGGAGAAAAGCACCTTAAAAAAGGCATGCAAGTGTGACCCTAGCCTTAGACCACATTATCTAATCATAGAAATTATTGGGCTACCGTATTTTCCGGCGTATAAGACGACTTTTTAACCCCTAAAATTCTCCTCCCAAGTCGGGGGTCGTCTTATACGCCGGGTCAGGCGGGGTACTGAGGAAAAAAATGCCGGCATCGGTCCGCCGTGCATAATATAAGGCCCCCCCCCCGAAAATGAGCGGTGGCAGGTGGCAGGCAAGAAAAAGAAATGATACTCACCTGCCTCTGCCGTCCATGTCTTCCGGAGCTTCCCGCTGCCACCACCGCTGTGTACATAGCCGCCGGGCGCCATAGATGTACGATCAGGAGGCTGCTGGTGTCTGATTGGCTGAGGCATTACCGTACATCTCCTGAACGGAGGTAACTGCGCCGCTCAGTGTGTATGTACGGTAATGCCAGGGCTAATCAGACGCCAGCAGCTGCCTGATTGGCTGATGGCTTATTATCGTACAGCTACGGTGCCCGGCTACGTACAGCGGCGGTGGCGGTGGTAAGCTCCGGCAGGGTCCGGTGGCACAGCAGTGGCACAGTGTGTCTTACTGTGTGTGTGTGTGACTGTGTGTGTCTGACTGTGTGTGTGTGTCTGACTGTGTGTGTGTGACTGTGTGTGTCTGTGTCTGACTGTGTGCGTGTTGTGTGTCTGTGTCTGACTGTGTGTGTGTGTGTGTGTGACTGTGTGTGTTTGTGTCTGACTGTGTGTGTGTCTTACTGAGTGTGTGTCTGACTGTCTGTGTGTGACTGTGTGTGTCTGTGTCTGGCTGTGTGTGTGTCTTACTGTGTGTGTGTCTGTGTCTAACTGTGTGTGTGTGTGACTGTGTGTGTCTGTGTCTGGCTGTGAGTGTGTCTTACTGTGTGTGTGTCTGTGTCTAACTGTGTGTGTGTGTGTTGTGTGTGACTGTGTGTGTCTGACTGTGTGTGTGACTGCAGAGGAATATTGGGGGTTGATGGAGGCTGTACTCCCCCACCACCACTGTAATACTATAATATATGGAGGACTACGGGGGTGCATTACACTATATGGAGCACAATGGGGTGCATTATATTATCTAGGGGACTATGGCGTGCATTGCACTATATGGAGGACTACGGGGGTGCATTACACTATATGGAGCACAATGGGGTACATTATATTATCTAGAGGACTATGGCGTGCATTGCACTATATGGAGGACTACGGGGGTGCATTACACTATATGGAGCACTATGGGGTGCATTATATTATCTAGGGGACTATGGCGTGCATTGCACTATATGGAGGACTACGGGGGTGCATTACACTATATGGAGCACTATGGGGTGCATTATATTATCTAGGGGACTATGGCGTGCATTACACTATATGGAGGACTACGGGGTGCATTATAATATATTGAGGACTTTGATGATGCATTATAATTTATGGAGACAATTATACTATATGGAAGCCATTATAATACTTAGAGGGCTCTGTGGGAGCATGATAATACTTGAAGGGGTATGAGGGAGCCTCTATACTTTATGCAGGGCTATTTTAGGGCTGTGTGGTGGCCATAATACAGTGTGAAGAGATGTAGGGGTCATTATTCTATATGTGGGTCCATTATATTGTGTGGGGGTCATAGTGGGAATCATGCCGTAGAAGAGGGGGTAGTCTTATACGGCGAGTATATCCCAAACTCCATATTTTAAGTGGAAAAGTTGGGGGTCGTCTTATACGCCCAGTCGTCTTATACGCCGGAAAATACGGTATGTGCACACAGGGCGATATGTGAAGTGATATGAGCTTATACTTACTGACAAACACACACTTTCTTTTTGCCTTTTGTGTCACCCCTATTCTCTCGTGGATTATAGGCTTGTGAGTGCGGCCCTCACTCCTCTTGGTGTGTGTTGGACTGTGTGTTACTCTGGTGAAGGAAACTTGTGACATCTCTGGGATCTTGTGAGACTCTGGATTTTAAATGTGATTGCTTTCTTTTGGTCAAGGGTTAATGTCATTTTCCTTGCTGGTAGCTCCTGGTCAGTTCATCTCATCTGCACCCCAGTTTTGTGATAATCTCCCATCCCTTTAAATGGCCATATGACCCATTACCAGATCCCGGTAATAGATTAATTCTATTCTGACCATCTTGGAGGTAGGAAGCTTGGTGTAGCATGGTGTAGCTGCAGGAGTTGCTTGCAGTCCTGGTTACTGGCTTGAGCCTTGAAGTTGAAGTCCTGTTTCCTGCAGCCCTGGTGTCTTGCTGCAGTTCTGAAGTAGTATAATCCTTTGCTTTGTTTCCTTGTCTGTCTATCTTACACTGTGTCAGATTATTGTAGAGGTAAAGTCTACTGCATTCCCGGCCTTTGCACTAGCCAGGGTGAGTGGAGGGACATTTAGGGAGAAGGCACAAGACAGCAGCGAAGGGAAAAACCCATTTAGGGACCTTAGGAGAGCTCAGCGGTCAGACACAGATTAGTGTCAGGAGGTGTACCATTCCCCACTCACCATCATCAAGGTCTTCCTCTACCTTTCTATCCCGTTGTAACCTCTGTGTTGCACCATGCGCCAGAAATCTTAGTCCAAGCGTGACATTATGCTCTTAAGTAGTGGCTCTCTGATGCATTATTTTTCCTAACTACTGTCTAATTTTTCTGGCTCTAATGTACAGTCACTAAGGGTACCCTTACACGTCGCAACATTGCATGCAATTTCACAAAATTGTACACGGCCACAAAAGAGAACAATGTGTCCATGATTTCACTGCAACCAGCAAATTGCCAGTGAAATTGCATGCAATGTTGCGACGTGTAAAGGTATCCTAAATTGTTTTATTCTCTTGAATTGACTAAAATGACATGCTGCACATGTGACCAATGACATCAACCATTTTGTATACCACCACACACTATATATGTGAAACAGTGTCTGCATCTCATACATATTTCAGCATTTATGCATTAACCTGTAATAAAATCACCACACAACATATAAAATATACAAAGTGGCTTGTCTGGGTCTCTATAAACACAAAAGCCACAAAAACACCTTTTAGGCAAGGTGTGCAATTACTTAACAGATATTATTTAGGGTACTGTTACACGACGCAATATTGCATGCAATTTCACTGGCAATTTGCTGGTTGCAGTGAAATCATGGACACATTGTTCTATCTTGTTGCTGTGTACAAATGTAACAATGTGTCCATGATTTCACTGCAACCAGCAAATTGCCAGTGAACTTGTATGCAATATTGTATCGTGTAACGGTACCCTAAGGCTGGTTTCACATAACGATTTTGTGCCTGTCCGTGGGATCCGACTTTGAAGGGGGACCCCACGGACAGGCACGGATCCATACGGATCCCTGCAATCGGATGGCAAATAGCCATCCGATCTGCAGGATCCGTGTGGATCCTGCGGTCCCCTGTCTCTCCCTACTCCTGCCTCCTCCATCTTCTTCCCTCTCCTATGCTACTCTGTCTCCCCGCTATTCTATCCTCCTCTATCCCTATCCTGTCCCCTGTCCTCTCCCTGTGTGTAAAAAAATTAAAAAAAACTCCTCCCGGAGGATACATCACCTCTCACAGGCTCCACGCTGCAGCACCATCAAGATTGAAGGACCTGTGATGATGTCAGAGTCACATGACCCGGTCAGCTGACCGGGTCTCTTACATCATCACAGGCTCTTCAGTCCTGATCGTGTGCAGCGTTGGAGCCGGTGATAGGTGATATATCCTCCGGGAGGAGGTTTTTTTTATTTTTTTACATACAGAGAAGAGGACAGGGGACAGGATAGGGATAGATGAGGATAGAAGAGCGGGGGACACAGATAGAATAGCGGGGGCACATCATATAGAATAGGAGAGGGAAGAAGATGGAGGAGCAGAAGCAGGGAAAGACAGGCAGTACGGAGCCGACATCGGATCCGAGGCGAGCTCGGATCCGATGTCCATAGGCTCCTATGCTGTGGGCACATCGGACAGCCTTGGATCAGCAGTGATCCGAGGCTCTCCGATGTGAGTCACGGACACAAAATCGTAGCAAGCTACGATTTTGTGCCCGTGATTACATCGGATGGGATCAGATGGTGCCAAAATCGGATGCCAATAGTGGCACATCCGATCCCATCCGATTCCCATAGGGATACATGGGGTCCGATTTCGGATCCGATTGTATCCGTTTTACAACGGATACAATCGGATGACCGAAAATCGTTATGTGAAAGCAGCCTTACAGCAACCAGGAAAATATGAACATAATATAACATGTTATAACTTAATTCATATTGGCCAATTACTTTACTGATGAAACACAAAAATGTAATTGTAAGGAGTAATGGTAATTCTCAAATCTTTTAAAGGGACACTGTCAGGTAATTTATCAGTATGATACTAACATTACCCTTGAATAAGACCTGGGCAGACCTTTTAAAAACATGTAAAATAATTATTGTACGTCTGTAGTTTCCATGTTATCAGCATTGTCTGAGTTTGAGAAGACACATAGATGTTAGTGGCCTGCAGGAGGGCATTTTGCAGAACTCTGGCAATGCTTCTCCTTGGAAAAAGGGGGAGAAAGCAGTCCTGCTGCTGAGTTGTTGCCCTCCTATAGCCCTCTCCACATCTCCTGGTGTACTGGCCTGTCTCATGGTATCTGCTCCATGCTCTGGACACTTTGACAGACACAGATACCCTTCTTGCCACAGCTTGCATTAATGTGCCATCCTGAATGAGCTGCACTACCTGAGCAACTTCTGTGGGTCGTAGACAATGTCTCATGCTACCTCTAGGTGTGAGAGCAATAACAACAGGCAAGAGACCAACACGACAGTCTAAAAGGATGAGAACAGAGAAATGGTCTGTGGTCACCTCCTGCATTTATAGGGGTTGTCTTGTAAATTGCCTATCATTTCTACCTGTTGTATATTCCATTTGCAGAACAGCAGGACAAATTGATTCATAATCAGTGTTACTTCATAACTGGACAGGCTGATTTTACATAAGTGTGAATGACTTGGAGTTGCATTGTGTTGTTTACAGGAAACCTACCAGCAGATTTTAGGGTTACGATGTAAAGCCAGTGCATTACAGGTACTGGGATGCTGAGTGCAATAACACCTTTACTTCAATTATTCCATGTATAATTGCATAGAAAAGTGTTATCAAACACCGAGAAAACAGTGCAGCACATTAGCAAAAAATGCAGCAAAGCACAACTATGTGGGGCTGGGTTTCTTTTTAGTACTCCGCTGTGGGCTCTAAGCCAAGCCTTCCCACCTCTCACTCCCTTCCTGTCACTACATACCAGGCAGTTTGTAATAACCAGCTCACCCAGGTAGTAATTTCTCCTTGGTCGGGTCATCTGCCATGGATCCACTCAGAGTGAGGGAGGCACACCCTCCTGCAGTTGCTTAGGAACAAAATATATGAAGCCCAGTAGAGGGACTCTTCTGTGCAGTGTTAAAATCCTTATATTTCATGAACATTGTTAAAATTTCCTTCCACAACTGGACTAGGTGCATACAAGAGCAGTGGGCACTTTGCAACAATAGAGAGCACAGCTGTCTGGTCTTCAAAGTATAGATAAGAAACAGTTTGTAATAGCCAGCTCACCCAGGTAGCAATTACTACATTACTACTACATTACACTAGGTGAGCTGGCTATTACAAACTGTTTCTCATCTATACCAATCAGTGGCAGAGGACCATTGACATCGAGCATGGTGATAGCACAATGACAGGTGTCTTATGTGCTCATCACTCCCTCCCTCACAACTGCTTTTGTCTCCGGCTTCTCACTGCTTCTCCACCCTGGGGTGACAGGAGAAGGCCCCACCCCATCCAGTCTCTGCACAACCATGGTCCCCTCTCCTCTCACAGACCGCAATTACAAGCAGAAGAGGACACTGGGGACAGATCACTGCTAATGTCATCTGTTATCACAATAGCGGTGATCTGTCCCCAGTGTCCACTTCTGCTTGTGACCGCAATCTGTGAGAGGAGAGGAGACTGTGGATGCGCAGAGATTGGAGGGGTCGGGCCTTCTCCTGTAACCCCAGGGAGGAGAAGCAATGACAAGCACTGAAAAGCCAGAGACGAAAGCGGGAGGGAGTGATGAGCACATAGGACACCTGACATTGTGCTACCACCATGCACTGATGTCAGACATAATGTGCCACTGCCTGGTATATATTGACAGCAAGGGAGTGAGAGGGGAGGGAGAGGGTGAGGGTTTCACTTAGCCACACATAGTGATGCTGTGCTGCACTTATGCTGATGTGCGGCACTGTTTTCCTAGTGGTTGATAACACTTTTGTCTGCAATCATACATGCAATCATTGAAGTAAGCTATGATGGTACTCAGTATTCCAGTGCCTGTAAAGCACTGGCTTCATTTTTTAGTCCTAAAACCTGTTGGTTGGTTCCGTTTAAATATTCAATTTTTTTTAGCATTGTATATTGCCATTATTAAGCAGATAAATTGATCTACAATTGCCACTATATAAAAAAATTCTGTAATTTCTGCATATTTCAATTTATCCATGATATTAATCCTTCACATGATGTCGATTTGTTATACTTTATGGATTTGAGACATGCTGTCTCCTTTTCTTTATCTTCTCTATTTATGCCGATAATACTTGAAAACGGTCAAAATGAAATGTATCCAATATATTCTGCGTTTGAATAAATATTTGACAGCTATACTATTTTTTCCTTGTGTCTGATATACGAGACTCACAGCAATGAAAGAATATCTATGGGAAAACATTTCTCCTTATAGAGAGTGACATGCCAAGGCCAGGCACGTTAATGGGTGGATATTACCTTGTAGAATTGCTACTTTCATTAGGGGCACTAGAGTTCAAGTTCTCTCTGATAAGGCAATTTGCAAAGATTATCCATAAATACAATGTATAGTGACACTAGTCTTACCCTTTAGGGCAGAGGCCCCCAATCTTTTTGATGTTGAGAGACACATTCAGACTTGAAAGGGGTTCGTGAGTCACATTCAGCTCTAAGAGAGAGAGTCGCGAGCCACATTCAGCTCCCGCTTCTTCACAGTAGTGACACCCAGAGCCCCATTATCAGTATAATGATAGCCAAAGCTTTTCCACAGAAATCACACCAAAACAGTATATGTAAATCCATGGGATCCTAGTTTACTCCATTCAAATCTGCAATGCTATGTGGACCTTCTCACAAAAGTTGTCATCTGGACACCTGTTCTTCATAGCTGTTTGCTAGACATGTTACTTCCAAGAAGAAGGAGAAGGAAGAAAGCTCTAGAGAGAAGTCAGGTGAGCGGACCTTTTTTTCTTAATATAATGTCATGTTTGCTAGCCATGGAGCATATGCAGTGGCGTAACCGTGCATGAATTCATCTGGGGCCCCTTAGGTGAGGAGCGGGAGGGATTGGGGGTGCTGACGGAGGTTGAGGCGTGGGGGGGGGTTGGGGAGATGCTTTAGATGCTGACGGAGGTTGAGGAGCGGGGTGGGGGGTGGGGGGTTGGGGATGTGCTGCCGTTACATGAGCCGGGAGTGCCTGCTGCTGTCAAGTGACTCCCGCGGCCGGACAGCTTCTGCGCCGCTGAAAGGAGAGGAGGGTGGGCACAGCTGCAGGAAGTGAGGCTGCACTCACTTCCTGTTCTCCCTCCTCTCCTCGTCCTCGGGCAAACACTATCGCGGTCACGGCGGGCGCCAGGGTCATCAGCTGCAACCGCTGGACCCGGTAGTTACGGCCCACTGTGTTTATGCATCAAGCTGAAAGACAGCCATGAGACAAACACCATGTACATGTGTGCCACATTTGGTTTCCAAGCCACAGTTCGGAACCCTGCTCTTGGGCATACTGCAGATGCCACCTATTAAAATGGATCATCCACAGAGATCTTGTCTTTAAAGCTATTTGAATGTTGCTCATCCAGAACAATCATCCGTAATTATTTATAAAAGCTTTCTACTCTTTTTTTGCTTGTTCATTGCTACATGAAACATTTTTGTATATACCCATATTAAATTGTTAAATACACTACTCCTGTTTGGTGCCGATAGACAAGCCACTAGGAAAACTAAAAATTATGTGCCTCTCTTTTGTGCCATTCTTTCCAATCCAATTCAAGATACACTTTTTTTTGGGAGGGGGAAGATATAATAAAACTAAATGGAACTATTGAATTTCACACAATTGCTGATAGAACTGTACACAATTACTGTAAACAGCAATCCCATTTAATTTGTACTTCGTGTATGCATTAATGACAACATACAACAGGAGCAAAGGATATTCTAATGACTAAATGTGTTCTCCGCTGAATGGATAGATTTATTGTTATTGAGTACCGGAACGGTTGGCTTTATCCAAATCTATAAGAAATGAATGGGGCATTGTGAATTTTGCCCTCGGTAGCATCACTTCAGAAAAGTATACTACAAAAGATAAAGCATAACAAAAAAAATATAGATTTTTTTGGTGCACTTCAAACAGTCTGCAATTACAACACTGAAAACATACTTCAAATGCCCTTGAGGTTAACAAGCATTTCTAATGAAAAGGTGGGACTGCATGACTCTGTCTCTCCATAGATAAACTGAATATAAGATCCACATGATCCTTGCAAAACTCTGGAGGAAAGCAAAGACTTAAAATAAGAGACGGGGATAAAGAGTTTAATTACGGAATTGTTAACACCGTGTGCACCCTTCTGACACGGTAGGGGTCACTTTAATATAATTTTGCGTTGCATTGCTGGTTATGGCAGTATCGGTGCTATTCCTCTCCTTTGAAATGATTGACAAGCCAAGGGCAGAGAGGTAGGCGCGCAGCAGCTGTACTTAATAGACTCAGCAGCAATGAAAGACTGTCTCATCATGTGCCTCATTTAATGTAAAAGTGTCAATGCTGTTTAATCTCTTCTCTGAGCAGCTCTTAAGTAAATCCTTTCCTAAACTCGTCTCAGAATATTTTTATAATCTTAAAAGCAGAATGTCAGCACTGCACTGGAAATTAGGCAAAAGTTCTACATTTAAACAACATAATAATAAAATTTGAAAAAAAATCGATGACAGATGACATAATCAAGCATGGATAATACATACCAGGGAGTTTGAGTTTCCGACAGCAAGAGTTGCAGCAGTGTTTGGATACATAGTTTGTAAGAGCATCTTCTCCTAAATTGGCTGGTCCAAACACCATACCTCTTGACCTATAGAAAAAAAAGGGTCAAATGTTATAGTGGTCAACATATCCCTCCGGAAAGAACAGTGGTACTTTGTATACTTACACCGTGGATTCTTACAAGAAAGCAGAAAATGCTAGCTATGAGTAAGGTGGATTTTCTCGGAAATATAATTCCAAGAAGTTTAAGGCATACATAATATACTCACTGATGGTTATGGTATAAAATGATCATTTCTGATCAGATGGTAAATGAATCTGTGATACTCAATATTTAAGTAAAAATATAAAACAACTACAGTATACCCATAGGAAAGGGTGCACAAAATGTAAAAGCAAACTGTAAATGATCACAGAAGACATTCAGTTAACCAGGGCATCTATCCTTTACGATCTGTTAGGTTACAGTCATACTAGCGTCTGAATTCTATGAGTGCAATGCGAGAGAATCTCACATGCAATCAGCACTATGTTAGACAGTGGCATAGCTCTAATCGGCGATAATTTCCTCAGCCTTGATCGGACTGAGGAAAAATAGTGCAGCATGCTGTGATTGTCAGCGAGTCTCAACTCACTCGTACACTAACAAGTCTATGGGAGTGCAATGCGATATATTGTGAGACTGGCATTGAAGGAGATGGTATCTTTCCTTCTCCACAACTGTGATCTGATTGTAGGATTGGATCACAGATACATGACATTCAGCTCACGCTCGCAGCAGAGCCTGAGCCGAGTGTCACTAGAATCTCGTATCCAATGCCATATGCTAATGTGACCCTACCCTTATGCTCATTATTTTAACCCCTAAGACTGTGTGCCCACAGTGAGTTTCTGGTGAATTTTTCATGCTGTGTATTTTCGCTGCATTACAAATGCAGCATCTTATGGTATGTGCACATGATCTGGAGGCATTGCATGTGGAACTCAGTGCCTCTGGACCTACGGGAAAATGTGGCTGAACACAGGAAGAATGCAGCCATCCTGTACTCACGATCTGCATTGTGTGCAGGGCAGCTTTTCCCTGCGTTCACCTGCTGGAGATCGCTTCTGTCTCCACAGCAATAAATTAACATGCTGCAGAGATGCGGAAGTCCAGCAACCAGCACAGCAGCTGAAAAAACTCTGCGGTAGGGAGAGGCATAGTGGGCATTGAATTTATTGAAGTCCCATCCACTGCGATGGTATAGTACCAAACAGTGTTTTGGACACAGCGATAAGATGCTACATCAAAAATGCTGCTAATCCAGATTGTGTGTACTTAGTTCTTAGGACAAGTGCACTTGTTGAGTATTTAGTGAGTTTTTTACCTAAGTATTGGTAATCCAAACCCAGGAGTAGTGTAAAAATATAAAAGGGTGGCGGACAAGAGGCGCAATAGTGCCCTATCACTAGTGACACTGATGGTAATGGGGTGATGCCGAGAAGCCACTTACCTGGTGCAGTTGTGATCCCCACAACTGGTTTGAAGGCGTTTTGGAAATATTATTCCAAGCTGCTGCAGGACCTCCACCGACCACTGAACAGTGGTTTAATCCAGAAAGATGATGGGAGTGTAGGTGTGCCACGGTCCGCACTGCTCCAGGGCTTAAAAAAACTCACCAAAGAGACAGTCAGATTTCCATCCTTTATGCTCCTCCTCCTACGCATTTCGGCGCCTAGCCTGATGAAGGTGCCAGGCTAGGCACCGAAACGCGTAGGAGGAGAATAAAGGATGGAAATCTGACTGTCTCTTTTTTAAGCCCTGGAGCAGCGTGGACTGTGGCACACCTACACTCCCCATCATCTTTCTAAACCCAGGAGTAGAACAATCAGAGGAAAAGTATAATAGAAACACGTGCACCACTTCTGCATTTTTTATTCACTCCTGGTTTTAGAAATTCACATGAAGTCAGATAACCCCAGTACCTGGAGCTGGTCACTTATGGCTGGGCTCCAAGTGCCAGGTGATGCTGGGGTTATATGAGTTCATAGTGGCCAGGTCTATTTTGGCTTGATATCATGAATTTCGGGCTTAGTACCATCTGAGAATAAAAAGCTGGTATTAACCCCTTATTACGCAGCATGCCACCCCTTCATTAGGGCTGCTGGAAGAGTCGGGTAAAGCACCTGGAAATGGCGCTATGATGAATTTTCAGGGGCAGCTGTGGTTTTCAGCATGAGGAGCCCGGAATGCTTGGACCTTACTACGCTGAGAATCCCAGCCCCCAGCTGCTTGGCTTTACTTGGCTGGCAATCAAAATATGGCGGGAACCTATGCATTTTTAAAATTATTTATTTAAATATTAATAAAAAATATTATGCTTCCCTGTATTTTGATTGCCAGCCAAGGTAAAGCCAGGCAGGTGGTGGTGGCAGTCCGTAGCTGTCCGTTTTATCTACGCTGAAAATAAAAAAATACTGCAAAGCGCTACATCATATTTTTAATTATTTACTTATTTTTACATTCCTATCATGACAGTCAATCTAAGAAGAGCCCAATAGCCAATAACAGACACTGTCACAAAGAGTGGGCATCTGTGATTGGCTGTTGGAGTAACCTAAAACCAGCCCATGCATTCTAGCATCTAGAACATATGGGCAGATTCCAGGTTACTCCAACAGCTCATTCTCTGTCACAGTATCTGAGATTGGCTGTTGGGTTCGTCACACATATAGTAGTGTAAAAATAAATCATTCAAAAAAAGTGACATAGTGCTCTGCTGTATTTTTGATTTTCAGTGCAAATATAGTAGACAACTACAGGCTGCCACACCCAGCTGCCTGACTTTATCTTGAATGGCAATCAATATATAGAGAAGCCCAATATTTTTAATTATCTATTTAAATAAATAATTAAAAGAAAAAATGTGTGCGCTCCCAACATATTTTGATCTCCAGCCAGATAAAACCAGACAACTGGGAACTGGCATTCTCAGCATGGTAAGGCCCAAGCTTTCTGGGCCCCCCACTCTGAAAACCGCAGCCTGTAGCCACCCCTGAAAATGGCGTTTTTATTGTAGCGCCATCTCCAGGCGCTTTACCCGGCTCTTCCAGGGTTCCTGGTGGGGGAAGGTACGCTGAGTTAGGCTGTGGTCACAGTACCATTTTTCACATGCGTTTTTGGAGACCTGCGTTTTCAAAAACGCATGTAAAAAACGCACCCATATACCCCCATGTTAAAAAACGCATGCCCTAATAGCCAAAAAGCATGTGTGACAGTCCCATGTGTTTTGGAGCATATCCAAAAACGCATGCGTTTTTTAATAAGGGGCCTTATGGAAAACGCATGCAAAAACAATTAGTGCCATTCAAAAACGCATGCGTTTCCCATAGGAGCCCATGTTAAAAAAACGCATGCGTTTCCGGAAACGCATGCGTTTTTTTAACATGGGCTCCTATGGGAAACGCATGCGTTTTTGAATGGCACTAAAAGGTACTAATTGTACAAGCACTATTTTTAGGTGCAGATTCAAAAACGCACCCAAAAACGCAGGGAGCCATCACACACCTTACAAAAGTCATGCTGACATGAAAAAAAGCATGAGTTTTGTTAAATCAATTAAAAAAACGCATGGCAACTGTGACCACAGCCTTATAAGGAGTTAATTCCAGCTTTGTATTCTCACCTGGTACTAAGCCCAACATTCATGGTGTCAAGCCAAATCAGACCTGACCGCTAGTAATCATAAAAAACCACAACACTTTTTTTTAATTAGAATTAGGCTGTGGTCACAGTTGCCATGCGTTTTTTTAAGTGATTTAACAAAACTCATGCTTTTTTTCATGTCAGCATGAGTTTTGTAAGGTGTGTGATGGCTCCCTGCGTTTTTGGGTGCGTTTTTGAATCTGCACCTAAAAATAGTGCTTGTAGTATTTTTTTGAGCGTTTTGAAAAACGCATGCGTTTTTGTGGAAAACGCATGCGTTTTTATAACATGGGTTCCTATGGAAAACGCATGCAAAAACGCATGTACAGTTAGTACCTTTTATTGCCATTCAAAAACGCATGCGTTTCCCATAGGAGCCCATGTTAAAAAAACGCATGCGTTTCCGAAAACGCATGCGTTTTTTTTTTAACATGGGCTCCTATGGGAAATGCATGCGTTTTTGAATGGCACTAAAAGGTACTAACTGTACATGCGTTTTTGCATGCGTTTTCCATAGGAACCCATGTTATAAAAACGCATGCGTTTTCTACAAAAACCCATGCGTTTTCTACAAAAACGCATGCGTTTTTGGATATGCTCCAAAAACGCATGGGACAGTCACACATGCTTTTTGGCTATTAGGGCATGCGTTTTTTAACATGGGGGCCTATGGGTGCGTTTTTTACATGCGTTTTTGAAAACACAGGTCTCCAAAAATGCATGTGAAAAATGGTACTGTGACCACAGCCTTAGAACACAAAACACATTTAGGGACTCAATCTTTAGTTACAAAAAAGAACCTTCCCTCCGACGTAGTCCATAGGCAGAGCAGGTTCAGCTCTACTTCATCGCTCTGAACAGACAGGTGTCTGTCCAGAGTGACAAACAGGCTGAGACTGACAGTGGCAGTCAGAGGTCAATCGAATTCATAGCTGAACCATGAATTTGGGTGACTTCTGAGGTCACTGCGAACACTTCTGAAAACTGCTGAGTTCATAGCAGTGCAGTAAATATCTCCGGACGTTATTGAGTGGCCCCGGTAGTAGATGCGGCAGGGACAGTGAGATGGCAGGACACGTGATGGCGGGATTGCGATACCTGATAAGTATAATGATAATGTATGATAATAATGTGCTTTGTTTTGAAGCCCTGAATGTATGCACGAACACTAGGTCTTTAGTACAGACCCCGAATCTTACAATTCAGGTTCGCCCATCACTAATGAGTATGTCTTTGGAGTGTGGCATTAAACTGGAGAATCCAGAGGAATCCCACACAAGCACTGATAGAACATACAAACTCCTTGTAGACGAAGCAGCAGTGCTAATCACTGAACAACCGTGCTGTCCATTTTGATTAAGAAGAAACAGAATGATTTGTGTTTTTGCAGAGTTTATCGTGCGGTATAAGTAACTTGTAAGATTTATTGTATAAGGCTGGGGTCACAGTTGACATGAGTTTTTTTAGTGATTTAACAAAACTCATGCGTTTTGTCATGTCAGCATGAGTTTTTTAAGGTGTGTGATGGCTCCCTGCGTTTTTGGCTGCGTTTTTAAATCTGCACCAAAAAATAGTGCATGTACTATTTTTTGGTGCGTTTTGAAAAACGCATGCGTTTTTGAGGAAAACGCATGCGTTTTTATAACATGGGCCCCTATGGAAAGCGCATGCAAAAACGCATATACAATTAGCACCTTTAAGTGCCATTCAAAAACGCATGCGTTTTCCATAGGAGCCCATGTTAAAAAAACGCATGCGTTTTCTAAAACGCTTGCGTTTTTTTAACATGGGCTCCTATGGAAAACGCATGAGTTTTTGAATGGCACCAATTGTACATGCGTTTTTGCATGCGTTTCCCATAAGGCCCCATATTAAAAAACGCATGCGTTTTTGGAAATGCACCAAAAACGCATTGTACAGTCACACATGCGTTTTTGCTATTAGGGCATGCGTTTTTTAACATGGGGGCCTATGGGTGCGTTTTTTACATGCGTTTTTGAAAACGCAGGTCTCCAAAAACGCATGTGAAAAATGCAACTGTGACCCCAGCCTAAGTCTGATTGATTATAGAAATACTAAATATGAATGAAATAGGTTCAATTCCCACAATGAGTGTTTGGAGCTTTTTTAAATTGTTTGTTTGTTTTTTTAGTGTTTTGCCGCTTTTTTTTTTCCCAGTGCGGGTATTGTCTCTTTTGGTTATGTCAATTTTAATTAAAACAACTTAAAAAAAAAAACTTCCTGTGTACCTCATTTTGGTAAAACATTATTGATAAAAGGCAGATTCCATGCATTTTTGCTACCAAAATGCAATAAAAACATGTATTGGGTTTTGATCAGTAGATTTTCCCAATCTTATTCAAAACAATGGTCAAAAAAACACAAATAAAATTCATATAAACTGCAAGACAAATTGAGGACTTCTAAATCACACTGCAGGTGAATTTTTGCAGCAGGAAAACAAGCAACTTATCTATAAATCCTATGTCCAATGTACTTTCACTGTAATATACAGTATTTTTCCCCACACTCAAATACACAACAGAAAAAACACTGCATGTATGCAAGGTAAGAAAAAATTATATAAAGTATATAAAAAAACATAATTTTTCCATCTGACTAGATATAGTATTGCTTGCTTATGGAATAGGGATTTTCATTGAAGTGCACCTGTCACCTATTTTGGGTTTTCTAAACCCTGCTCACCACCTTTAACATGATAAAATTGGGGTTCCTGTAACCCCTTTATATCCCCAGACATGCTCCTGCATACCTCATAAAATGACTTTTATTCTGTCCGGCGCTGTATGCTAATTACTTTTTAAGGGTCATATGGGGGTCTGCACACTCCAGTCATTGCTGTTCCACTGCATGGAAAATCCACCCGGCTCCATGCCAATACTACCCTGGTGCATGGAAACCCTGCCCCTCCTTAGTGTATGCAAGTGAATAATATATTAACCTTATTCACAAATCTCGAGCCTGCCCAGTGGCGCCTCACTGTGCCGTATTTAAGAGCCAGAGTTTCCACAGTGCACAGGCGCTATACTTTGGTCTCTCATCAGCCCCCCACTGCCCGAACTCTTGTGCCTACACAGTGGAATCATTGGCTTTTCAATAGGGCACAGTGAGGCGCCATTGTGCAGGCGCAGGTTTTATGAATGGCGTCGCTATGTCGTTCAAATGCATACACTGAGGAGAGGCGGATTTTCCATGCAGCAGGGAGGTGTTGACATGGAGTGAGGCGGGTTTTCCATACAGCAGAGTGGCCATGACCAGTGTGTGCAGACACCCATATGACCCTTATAAAGTAATTAGCATACAACACAGGACAGATTAAAAGTTATTTTCTGAGGTATGCAAGTCCTTTTCTGGGGATATGAAGGGGTTACAGGAACTCCAGTTTCATCATGTTAAAAGGGTTTATAACACCAAAAACTGGGACAGGTACATTTTGATTAAAAAGATAGTCTATAGGCACCATTAATTGAGTTAGTAAGACAACATCTCTTTCATTGTACAATTTTTTTCTGGGTCATTCAACTGCTAGAAAACTGAGCTTAGCTAGTACTACAGTATCGAGGCCATGGTACTATAACTAAAATTATCTACAACTTCATGGCAGCTGCAACACACAAGTATGTTGTTCTGTAATGCAGTATAGGTGCCTAAAAATATCTTGAAAAGCTATACTGATCAGCCAAGGGTTCTGCCATGAATTTCTTTAAAGGGCTATTCTAACTTTAGATGTTTATAAACAATATATATCTCATGATACCTCGTAACAACAGTGGAGCCCTGGAGACCGCCCAGTCAGTCTACAGACCATAGTCTGGATGCTTCATTTGCATATGAAAATGTAAGTCACAAAGACTTTTTTCACAGCCAATATAGGACAGTTTTATGTCAGACAGGGATGTGCTAGGAAGGTGCAGGGACAGGTAGTGACAGGTTAGGCTGTGGTCACAGTACCATTTTTCACATGCGTTTTTGGAGACCTGCGTTTTCAAAAAAGCATGTAAAAAACGCACCCATAGGCCCCCATGTTAAAAAACGCATGCCCTATTAGCCAAAAAGCATGTGTGACAGTCCCATGCGTTTTTGGAGCATATCCAAAAACGCATGCGTTTTTTAATAAGGGGCCTTATGGAAAACGCATGCAAAAATGCATGTACAATTAGTGCCATTCAAAAACGTATGCGTTTCCCATAGGAGCCCATGTTAAAAAAACGCATGCGTTTCCGGAAACGCATGCGTTTTTTTAACATGGGCTCCTATGGGAAACGCATGCGTTTTTGAATGGCACTAAAAGTTACTAATTGTACATGCGTTTTTGCATGCGTTTCCCATAGGAACCCATGTTATAAAAACGCATGCGTTTTCTACAAAAACGCATGCGTTTTTCAAAACGCTCAAAAAAATACTACAAGCACTATTTTTATGTGCAGATTCAAAAACGCAGCCAAAAACGCAGAGAGCCATCACACACCTTAAAAAACTCATGATGACATGAAAAACGCATGTAAAAAAGCATGCGTTTTTAAAAGGCACTAAAAAAACTGTGACCACAGCCTTAGGGGGTAAAAACGACCTGATAAGATTCCTTTAAGCTCAGTACATATCCTATTTCCCTATTCTCATCTGTTTTAGTGGATGAGATGCAGCATTGCCAACAGTACACATTCATTTCACACCTGTTTTCCATCCTTTTTTCTGTGCTAGGCTAGTTTCACACTAGCGGTTTTGTGAATCCAGGGGGATACATTGCCCCGCAATGATGCAACTGTATGCACACACATCAGCATTATCACTGATCCCAGCTTACGGATCAGTAATAATACCGATGCAGGAGCAGACAGTTGCATCCATCTGTGTACCCAACTCTGGCAGGTCCGGGGACAAATGACATCACAGGGATGTTGGACAAATTAGTTGCATATGGAATTATGGAAAAATGGACATAAGAATGAAAAATCAAAGTTTTTTCTGGATGAAAAACAGTGAATTTTACATACGCTCATGTGAACCTAGCCTCAGAAAGATATTTACAGCATTTTCCAAGGCAGAGTGGTTGAAGTATCTGTTATAACATCTATGCATGGGAGAAATGCATATATTTGGAAATTAAGGAGCATGCCATATTTGAGCATATTTGGTATTACTTTTTCTCCACCACTCATGCAATTTTTCTAAAAAGAGACAGCTTCTAAACCTGCTGTGCAGTGCAGTCTGTCAGTCAATATGGTGGAGAGAGATTTTAGTGTTCATCTCATCATTTTCAGGGGGTTAAGCTCTATAAACCACCTTAAATAGCAATAAATGCTAAATAGAGTGAATATATGGAATTAAAAAATACTTGCTGTTTATATATTCAGTCTTTGAAGCACTTCAGGCTTCCAAAGACAATACTAAAAATGATTAGACGATTTTTCAAGGTCCTTCCACTTAGTAGCCACCCAGTGGTTTATTCAATACGAAATTAAAAAACAAAACAAAACAGGCAGCCAAAATGCCCAAAAAAGATGCTTCTGGACCAGTGGCGCAGCGTAAATGGGGGCGGAGGCGGTCCACCCCAGGCAGCAGCAGAGACGGGGATTTGAAGTTCCCACGGAGGCCCGGGCAGCACATCGACGGCAGCGGCTCTGGCAGCTCAGCTCAGGCAGGCAGCGCTGCACCGCGTAATTGTGTGTTTTGCTGAGGAGCTGCTGCCTGGGATGGGGCAGAGTGGTGCAGGGATATGGATGGGGCACAGGGGTGTAGGGATATGGATGGGGCAGGAAGGTGAAAGGATATGGATGGGGCAGGGACGTGCAGGGATATTTATGGGGCAGGGGGTGCATGGATATGGATGGGGCAGGGGGTGCAGAGATATGGATGGGGCAGAGGGGTGCAGGGATATGTATGAGGCGCAGGGGTGTAGGGATATGGATGGGGCAGGGGGTACAGGGATATGGATGGGGCAGGGGGTGCAGGGATATGGATGCAGCACAGGGGTGCAGGGATATGGATGGGGCAAGGGGGTACAGGGATATGGATGGGGCACAGGGGTGCAGGGATATGGATGGGGCACAGGGGTGCAGGGATATGGATGGGGCAGGGTGTGCAGGGATATGGATGGGGCACAGGGGTGCAGAGATATGGATGGGGTACAGGGATATGGATGGGACAGGGGTGCTGGGATATGGATGGGGCACAGGGGTGCAGGGATATGGATGGGGCACAGGGGTGCAGGGATATGGATGGGGCAGAGGGGTGCAGGGATATGGATGCAGCAGAGGAGTGCAGGGATATGGATGGAACAGGGGTGCTGGGATATGGATGGGGCTCAGGGGTGCAGGGATATGGATGGGGCACAGGAGTGTAGTGATTTGAATGAGACGGGGGTGCTGGGATATAGATGGGGTGCAGGGATATGGATGAGGCACAGGGGTGCAGGGATATGTATGGGACAGAGGGGTGCAGGGATATGGATGGGGCACAGGGGTGCAGGGATATGGATAGGGCAGAGGGGTGCAGGTGTGGCACCCTGGCACCTGTTGGGCACCACAGAAATCCTTAGGTACAAATGGAGTAAGTAACAGCACAGCAAAACCCACAAACACAAACAACACTTAGAACACCTGGTTTCAACCCCGAGCCTCTAGGGGGAGCTAACACTGGTGACTTCTAACCAGTTCCCCCTATAAATAGAGTCTTGGAGGGAGAAACTTCAGAGTGTGGTAGACGCTACAAGAGCTGCCTGCCTGTGTGAAACCTCCACCCTATGAGGAACACACTAGGCCCTGCTAGCCTGTTAGCCAGTGGAGATCCCTGCAATTGGGATAATAGGAAGAAGGAGATCACCTCTCAGGAATACAGAGTTAATCCAACTCTTTCCAAACCATCCGGTTACTGGAACCGAAGCTGTGGAAGCTACAAAGCCCTCACAGAGAACCAGCACATCCAACAGGAGGTTTAGCCACCTGTTCCACCTGATGCACCCACCCACGAGAGCCCAGGGAAGAGTACTGATCCTGCTCAGACCCTTTTACAGTGCCCTCAGTGCTGCTAACCAGGTGAAGCAAGTTCCATTGAACACCCTGCCCGGTCCGGCTGGATTCCACATCCACCCGACCTTAGCACCAGAAGTAGAGAAAGGAAGCCTAACACTGCTTGCTGTGAAACTCCATAAGTGCCAACTTCACTATCCCGGTCCGAGTGTACCTGACTACCATCCAGTAAAGGTACCTAAAAGAGACTTTGTGTGGTTGTGCATTACTCCTGGATTCAGCGCAGCGTCCGCAGCTGCCTCACAACATCTTGCGCAGCTCCCGGCTCCGGGGATTCCCGCTCATCCTGTGGGGAGCGTTCCATCTCGCTGTGTACCATCCCCCGGAGACCCGAACAGCGCTGGTAAGGTTACCAGAACACCCGCAGGTGGCGTCACGAAGACAAATCACCCCCACTGTTCCGCCATTCCCCTATTGATCTGGACCACCGGGCCTACACCACCGCAGGCGCGGTTCCGTGACTGGAGGAGAAACAACGCCCGCTACGTGTACCCCCCGGCTACGGTGAGTCAGAATTTGGCGTCACGAACAGGATACGAGCAGGCCCGTTATCACGGGTATTGTGTGCTATTTATTGACTGTAAATATCAAACTGTACATTTGGTCCGCCATTGCTGCGCGAAAAGGCGGGAAAAGAAGGGGCGTGACTGTGCAGAGGGCGCGAAGATTGGCCCCGCCCCCACGCTCTGACGACTTCCCCTGTACGCAGCAGGAACCGGAAACTCCCGTGGTGCCTCACTCCTCACCGCGAGGCCGACACTTCCGTTTGCAACCGAGGGAAAGGCTACGCTTAACTAAGGGGGAGCGACCATGAGTAACCCGGCTCCCGATCACGCGGTGCCCCCGCTAGACCAAGCGGCACCTCAAAATATACCTCTTGATGGACAGCAACAAGTCGGCGGTATGCTACCACAACCCGCTCCGATTATGCCGATGTCTCTACCCTACGTTCCTAGTGCGACCTGGTTACCCAAGTACAGCGGTGTACCCAGCACCTTGGAAAACTTCCAGAGGAAGATATGCCAAGCCCTGGACATGTACCCGATGACCGGTAAGCAAAGAGCTTCAGTTATTATGGGACAATTAACCGGTGCAGCCGAACTGCAGAGCCGCAGCTGGCCTGTAGAAGTTCAGGAATCTGTGGAACAGATATTCGCTAGATTAACTCGGGTTTTTGAGTGCCATACCGAAGCTGGATTAAGACTGTCATTCTATCGTTGTAATCAAGGGGCACAAGAAAGTGTCCTTGATTATTCACTGCGCTTGCAAGAAGCATACAGACTGTTAAAACAAGTCGATCCTGACAGTGCTCGAGATGAGAACAAAGCGTTAATTGGACAATTTATTGTGGGCCTTAAACTATCTGAGGATAGGAAGCAAGCAAGCTGGTGGTCCATACAAAACCCAGGCGCAGAGTTTGATACCTTGAGAGACTTAACAGTCTGGGGACAGCGACTCGCTGAAGTACCTGATCCCGCTTCACCGCAGCAGCAGCAGTACGCTGACACCCCTTCTGTGCCGGCAGCAACATCTCCAATCCCTGCGATTCAGTCCAGTGCACAGACTGTAACACCTGACCGGTTTGATCAACTGTGTGCTAATGTCGAGCAACTGATGAAGGACGTGGCCAAGCTACAAGCTGGGAGAAGACCCAAGACAGATGCAAGGCCATCGGACAAGATTCTACTCGCCGACAGCCCTGACGACGTCCCGTGGATGAGGAGAAAGACACAGCCGTCGCGAGGAAAACCTGCAGACCGCCGCAGTCCTGACAGACGCCGCAACAGTCAGCAGAACGACTTAGGAGGACGCAACGTACAATCCCGTCCTTTAAACGAGCGACCCCTGGGCGAGAAGGGCCAACCCCAGGAGTAGACTGTGCAGGCCCTACGTCCAGTTGGGAACACAAGTATGTGGGAGACTGTCCATACTTACCAATCGTCATTGATGGCATCGCTATCTCCGCCTTGATAGACACTGGATCCCAGGTGACATCCATCCCCAGTACCCTTTACAAGCAGTTCTGGCCAGATGTTAAGCTAGAACCCCCTAATCCCGAGATGAACCTTGAAGCCACTAATGGTATACCGGTTACCATAGAGGGACAGTGGGAAGCTACAGTAAAGGTGGGGAGGGTGCAGTTGAAAAACCAGGGTATCTTAGTGGTTCAGGATAAGCCTAACCACAAGGATCCATATGTCATATTGGGTACCAATGTCATGATCAAATGCCTCGATGAAGTGTTGTTTTTGCTCCAACAGAGTGCTGAAGCCGGTAAACCCAGAGAAAAGAGGGCTATCCAAAAGCAGATCAGAGCTCTGGTGTATCAACAACAGGTAACATTGTCAAATGGTGAGATTGGCAGAGTAAGGGTCACAGATCCCATTCCAATTGTGGTACCACCCAGAAGTGAAATGATGATCTGGTGTCGAGCAGCCATAGGCCTCAGAGGGCAGGACTACCAAGCTGTAGTAGAACCTGTAATGTCTGACAGTAGTCCTACGCTCTTGACAGCCAGAGGGTTAGTCGATGTAAGAAAGGGGAGAGTCCCCGTACGCATATTGAATTATGGTGATGACGAAGTCAGACTACCAAGATATGCAACTGTTGCTAAATTGTACCAAGTAAAAGATGATGCTGTGATTGATGTAAAATCCTCAAACCAAATAGTCACTGATGAACCCCCTCACTCCAAAGATCAGTTAGAAAAATGGTGTCAAGAACTCAGTGTAGGGACTGACAATACACCCTCTCACCAGAAAAATGGAGTATACCGGGTGGTTCGGGAGTATGAGCAAGTGTTCAGCAAACACCCACTTGACTTTGGGAGGATTAAAGGGGTACAACATCATATCCCCACAAACAACCATGCACCTATCAAAGAAAGGTACAGGCCTATACCACCCACACACTACCAGAAAGCAAAAGAGATGCTTCAGGACATGAAGAATGCAGGAGTCATTAGGGATAGCTGTAGTCCCTGGGCCGCACCACTAGTCCTGGTTAAAAAGAAAGATGGTAGTATGAGGATGTGCGTAGACTATAGGCAAATCAACAAAGTCACACACAAAGATGCATACCCGTTACCACGCATAGAAGAGTCACTAGCTGCACTCAAATCTGCCAACTACTTCTCCACATTAGATCTTACTAGTGGGTACTGGCAGGTTGCCGTTGCAGAGGAGGATCGTGAGAAGACAGCCTTCACTACTCCCATGGGCTTATGCGAGTTCAACAGTATGCCATTCGGTTTGTGCAATGCCCCAGGCACATTTCAGAGACTTATGGAGTGTTGTTTGGGCCATAAGAACTTTGAGACTGTCTTGTTATACCTTGATGATGTCATTGTCTACTCTCAGACCTATGAAGATCACCTCCAACACCTGAGTGAAGTGTTCGAGTCACTGTCCAAGTACGGGATGAAACTGAAACCGTCCAAGTGCCACCTGCTGAAACCCAAGGTCCAATACCTAGGACATGTGGTCAGCGCCGAAGGCGTAGCACCGGATCCGGATAAGGTCACCGTCATCAAGGACTGGCCAGCACCCATCAACCACAAGGAGGTACGTCAATTTCTAGGACTGGTCGGGTACTACCGACGATTCATCAAAGGCTATACCAAGTTAGCCGCACCTATGCAAGATCTCCTAGTAGGTCAATCCAAAAACGGCAAGATCAGGGGACCCCCGTTCCACTGGGGCCCAGAGCAGGACAAATCCTTCCAAACGTTAAAAGATGCTTTAACTGGAGAAGAAATCCTGGCTTACCCTGACTACAATCTACCGTTTCTGTTGTACACTGACGCAAGTAATGAAGGTTTAGGAGCAGTCCTATCTCAACGTCAGCAGGGCAAAGAGAAGGTGATAGCCTACGCAAGCAGAAAGCTCCGTCCCACCGAAAGGAACCCGGAAAACTACAGCTCCTTCAAGCTGGAGTTCCTGGCCCTGGTCTGGGCGATCACAGAGCGTTTCAAGCATTACCTGGCATCCGCCCCGTTCACAGCTTTCACAGACAACAATCCTCTAACACACTTAGAGACTGCAAAGCTGGGAGCCCTAGAACAGCGTTGGGTAGCAAGACTCGCTAACTACGACTTCACTGTAAAGTACCGGGCAGGTCACAAGAACGGCAATGCTGATGCCCTGTCCCGAATGCCTCATCTTCCCGAAGATGGAGAAGACATAGATGACCTAGAAGAGATTGAACTACCTGCTTTCCACCGTTCCGGTACAGCAACATGTCATCAGAGAAACCAGACACGTGTAGAGAGGACCGTGAACCCGTTACCTCACCATGACTGGAAGGAGGCTCAAGCCAACGACCCAGATGTCAGCCTGGTAAGGGATCTCATCACTCAAGAACACGCCAATATGGACTCTGATGCCTCACCAACTGCTAAACGCCTGTGGAAGGAGAAAGGAAGGTTGTTCGTCTACCAAGGTAAACTATGCAGAAGATACCTCAATCCACGAACCCATGAACTCATCTGGCAGATTGTAGTTCCCAAGACCGAAGTCCAAATGATCCTTGGAGCATACCATGATGATGCCGGACACTTTGGATGGAAGAAGCTGGAGAGACTTCTAAAGGATCGGTTCTACTGGGTCGGGATGCGAGGCTCCATTGACAAATGGTGTAAAAATTGTGGACCATGTCACCTTCGAAGAAAAGACCATCTAACTCAGAAAGCTCCGTTGCAGCCAATCGTTACCACCAAACCTCTTGAAATAGTTGCCCTCGACCATGTGAAGCTTACCCCAAGTCGAACCGGGTACACATACGCTCTCACCATCGTCGATCACTACTCAAGATTCCTGGTAGTCGTTCCAGTTAAGGACTTAACTGCTGAGGTAGCAGCAAAAGCGTTCCAGAGTTACTTCTGTCGCCCCCATGGGTATCCAGACCAAGTCTTAACTGACCAAGGGCCAGCCTTCGAATCAGCTCTGTTCCAAGAATTCTTAGGGCTGTATGGGTGTAAGAAAATCCGCACAACACCTTATCATCCTCAGACAAACGGTTTATGTGAGAAGATGAACCACATAGTCATTGACATGCTCAAGACCTTACCAGTTGAAGAGAGAAATCAATGGCCAGAGAAACTTCCAGATCTCGTGGACATCTACAACCACATACCTGTCAGTTCGACAAATTACACACCTGCTTACTTGATGAGAGCAAGACCAGGTAAACTGCCTATTGATTTGCAGATGGGAACCATTGAACCCACAGAAGACTCTCCTGATGAAGACTGGGTCAGTCAACGCCAAGAAAAGTACAGGAAGGTACAAGAGAGTGTTGAAAGGAACCTTGAAATCAGTAGGACCAAACAAGAAAAAGACTTTAACAAGCACGCCTCAGCTGAACCACTAGCTATAGGTGATGTAGTGCTGAAAAGAAAAAGAAAAACTAACAAATTGGATAACAGTTGGGAATCCATACCCTACACCGTTATGCCGTCACACTTTGATAACTCAAAAACTTGTGTTATTAGCAAAGACAATGGGAATACTATTGCGACTGTCTCAAGGGATCATTTGAAGAAATGTCCGCCACAGTTAATCCCACAAGCAACCAGTTACCCTACTGTAACTACAGATGAAGAAACAAAAGAAAATCTAGTCCTTACAGAAATTGGATACTTACCAGCTGATTGGCCACAAATAGGTGATGCATTCCTCATACCAGTTATGCACTTCTACCAGCCTACAGAAGATCAGCCAAAGCCTAATCCAATTCCACAAGTCCAAGAAGAAGAAGTTCAAGTGCAAGAATTGCAGCCTGTTATCATGGAACCTGAGATTCCTGTAATCGGTCAGCCTGCTAGTCCCACAGTAAGAGAAGCCATTCCTAATCAACTACCTACAGAGGTCAGTCCAGTTGATAGACTCCGCACTTACTATGGTCTTACACAAAGCAGACATAGAGAAGTACCAACCACTTCGTACACTACACCAACAGTTTTGGAAACACCCACACTACGCAGATCCACACGTAGTACATTAGGTCAACCCCCACAAAAACTTGGAGAATGGGTTTAGAATGTAGTGGAAAAATGTAACCTGTAAGTGTTTGTATATAATACTGTTTTTCAAAACCTGTAAAAAGTAGTGTACAGAAGGGTGGAGGAACTGGGCTATGTCCCAAGTATACTAAGTTGGGAACAGAAAGCGCCTGGTAAGGTATAGAAGGTTAGTACCGGCCTCCCAAGCAGAGACACCTGTAGGGAATGTATAAAGTTTACCGTGTATCCCTGGACTTTACCTTTTTCCCTTTCCATAAACTTTGGACAATTGTCACAGGACTTGTGTGACCACTAACTTTACCTTTTTCCAGCCTGCGGCAGATGGACTAGTGCCGTACGGACTGCTTTTCACCTTTTCCACATTTTTCACTTCCTTTTCAGTGATTTTTGTGTTTTCTTTAAGACTTTGTAAATTGAATGTTATAAATGCTTAGTGTTAAGTTGTAAAAAGAACTTTTTGCTCAGCCGGGAGAACTGAGTTTAACTAAGGGGGAATGTGGCACCCTGGCACCTGTTGGGCACCACAGAAATCCTTAGGTACAAATGGAGTAAGTAACAGCACAGCAAAACCCACAAACACAAACAACACTTAGAAACCCCTGGTTTCAACCCCGAGCCTCTAGGGGGAGCTAACACTGGTGACTTCTAACCAGTTCCCCCTATAAATAGAGTCTTGGAGGGAGAAACTTCAGAGTGTGGTAGACGCTACAAGAGCTGCCTGCCTGTGTGAAACCTCCACCCTATGAGGAACACACTAGGCCCTGCTAGCCTGTTAGCCAGTGGAGATCCCTGCAATTGGGATAATAGGAAGAAGGAGATCACCTCTCAGGAATACAGAGTTAATCCAACTCTTTCCAAACCATCCGGTTACTGGAACCGAAGCTGTGGAAGCTACAAAGCCCTCACAGAGAACCAGCACATCCAACAGGAGGTTTAGCCACCTGTTCCACCTGATGCACCCACCCACGAGAGCCCAGGGAAGAGTACTGATCCTGCTCAGACCCTTTTACAGTGCCCTCAGTGCTGCTAACCAGGTGAAGCAAGTTCCATTGAACACCCTGCCCGGTCCGGCTGGATTCCACATCCACCCGACCTTAGCACCAGAAGTAGAGAAAGGAAGCCTAACACTGCTTGCTGTGAAACTCCATAAGTGCCAACTTCACTATCCCGGTCCGAGTGTACCTGACTACCATCCAGTAAAGGTACCTAAAAGAGACTTTGTGTGGTTGTGCATTACTCCTGGATTCAGCGCAGCATCCCGCAGCTGCCTCACAACATCTTGCGCAGCTCCCGGCTCCGGGGATTCCCGCTCATCCTGTGGGGAGCGTTCCATCTCGCTGTGTACCATCCCCCGGAGACCCGAACAGCGCTGGTAAGGTTACCAGAACACCCGCAGGTGGCGTCACGAAGACAAATCACCCCCACTGTTCCGCCATTCCCCTATTGATCTGGACCACCGGGCCTACACCACCGCAGGCGCGGTTCCGTGACTGGAGGAGAAACAACGCCCGCTACGTGTACCCCCCGGCTACGGTGAGTCACAGGGATATGGATGCAGCAGAGGGGTGCAGGGATATGGATGGCACAGGGGTGCAGAGATATGGATGGGACAGAGGGGTGCAGGGATATGGATGGGCCACAGGGGTTCAGGGATATGGATGGGGCAGAGGAGTGCAGGGATATGGATGCAGCAGAGGGGTGCAGGGATATGGATGGGATAGGGGTGCAGGGATATGGATGGGGTGCAGGGCTGCAGGGATATGAATGCAGCAGAAGGGTGCAAGGCTATGGATCAGACAGGGGTGCTGTGATATGGATGTACACAGGGGTGGTGCTGGTGCAGGTGCCGGGTGCCTGGTGCTGGTGGCAGGTGCTGGATGCCTGGTGCTGGTGCCAGGTGCAGGCGAGCTGGCGACCAGGACCCGCAGAGGAAGAAGCTGCCGGGATGAGGGATCCAGAATCAGGAGCGTGGAGTCAGGTAAGGTGCTGTTACAGCCGAAGATAGCAGCCCTGGGGGGGACAGAATGGGATAGATGGATGGATAGATGGATGGGGCGGCCTAGAATAGGGGACAGAATGGGATGGATGGATAGCTGGGGCATCCTGGAAGAGGGGGCAGATTGGGATGGATGGATGTATAGATGTGGCGGCCTGGAAGAGGGGGAAGAATGGGATGAATGGATGGATGGATGGATGGATAGATGAGGCAGCCTGGAAGAGGGGGCAGAATGGATGGATGGGGCAGCCTGGAAGAGGGGGCAGAATGGGATGGATTAATGGATGGACGGGGCGGCTTGGAAAAGGGGGCAGAAGATGGATGGAGGAGGGGGGCAGGGAAAAGGGGGCAGAAGATGGATGGATGGATGGAGGGGGGCATGGAAAAGGGGCATAAGATGGATGGGTAGATGGGGGAAAAGGTACATGGAACGTAGGGGAGAAGCTACATGGATGAGGGAGAGGCTGTGTGGAACATGGAAGGGGAGAGGCTGTATGTAACATTGGAGGGGTATGGGTGGGAAGGATGAACTGCATAGAACATATGGATGGAGAATGAGCTGCATGGGACATATGGGGGGTGAACAGTATGGGATATGTGAAAGGAGGATGAGCAGTATGGCATACACATTTATATAGGGAACATACTGTCCTGGTGATGTATTGATGGTGGTTCTGATTATGTATTATTGTATTGCTGGTGGTTTTGGTCATATACTGACAGGGGTTATAGTGATGATGTATTATTGAATTGATGGGGGTTCTGGTGATGTATTGACTGGTTTTTGTGATGTATTACTGTATTGACAATGGTTCTGACAATATACTGACAGGGGTTCTAGTAATGTGTTATTGTATTGCTGGTGGTTCTGGTGATGTAGTCATGTGGATGTTATAATCTTTAACTTAACAGACTTGATCCTAAAACATTATAGCGCAAGTGTGCTTGACTAAAAATATAGCTGAATGTCAGCCAAACAATTGACTAATGCCCTCAAGCACTATAGATAGGAGTCCGATCTCTCAACCGACAGCGAGCTTGCTCGGGTCTTCTATACACAGGAGCACTCATTCTTCACAGTATTCCTGTATACTGTATAAAAGCTGCTCTTAGGCCACTTTCACATCAGCAGTTTGTTGATGTTTCCGGCTGATCCAGCAGATGGTGCCTGATCTGCCGCCTAACGGCCGACTTGCGACACCAATTCAGCAAGCCCTATGCCTTGTCTATGGGGCTTGTGATCGGGTGGGGCAAGTGTGATTCTGCCAGATCCAGCAGATCCCGCATTTGCTGCGGCAAAAAAAAACGCTGCTAATCATGTTTTTTTTGCAGCCGCAACTGTCAGATTTGACAGATTGCGGTAAAACCGCAATTGCCGCAAGCCCCAAAAAGAATGAATGGGGGCTTGCCACAAGTGTACCGCAAGTTGTCCGTTAGGCGGCAGATGTGGTAAAACTGCCAGATTCGGACAGAACCGCTGATGTAGAAGGAGCCTTAGATGTCTCTGGCTGCAGATTATCACTTAGAGAACAAAAGGATCTACAGCCTGAAATCGGACATGCTGGATCCTTATTTCCCTTGTCCAATCATCAGTTATAGCCCCCCTAAACATTAGACTGTCCTCGCAGGTTTGGCCAACTTTAGTCTTATGTGTATGGAGTTCCTCACTACTATCTGAAGACTACGAGCACTGACATCTGTGAACCCCCGGAGTGCTGGAATTCAGATAAAAGCTAGAACACACAGTTACAAAGGAAAACCTCAAAAGTCTGAACATATGAACAGCAGATCATTTATTCATTCCTTTTAGCTTTTATCCGTTGCTTGGTAAGGTGGAATACCAAACTGATCTGCCTGAAAAATAAAATACTGTGTCTAAATACGCTTTGTCTGACTGATCGGGGGGGGGGGGCGCGACCGCTGAAGGTGCCTGGGGTGGCAGGAACTCCAAATACGGCCCTGAGCGGAGGCACTGCAGGACCTGTCTCCACCGTGGTGATCAGTGATAGGAACTGTGGTGATGTCGCGACTTGGAGATCCCGAGTCACGTGATCACAACACGTGACTGCTACCCGGCCGGAAGACGGAAGGGAAGACAGTTCGGCGGCGAAAATTGCTCCGGCCCCGGGCTCTCCTTGAGTCCTGCTTGTTGCCATACACTGGGGTTGTGCAGAGATGGCGGTGCAGTGACAACCCCAATAGGTGAGTGGCAATTTGGCCCAATACTTACCCCCCGCATTGCGCCCCTTCTCTCTGTGTTTTAGTATAGTAGTTATATTCTTGTATATAGGGATATATATATATATATATATATATATATATAGAGAGAGAGAGAGAGAACTGCAAGAATATGAAAGTCTAGAAATTCAGAAATAATAACAGCAGAGTTAGTAGCAGACTAAAAATTAGATCTTTGAGTGTAGTGTGGGCTCTTTGGATGCTTCCGGATTATCAACGACCAAAGGGGCGGCAGCTGCAGCAAATTTTTTGACCGCCCCGGGCGCCAAAAACAGTTGCTACGCCACTGTTCTGGACCAAGGATGCCAGCATGCCCTGAAGAGTCTTTATTGTGAAACACTCACTTAGTCTGCACAAGTCTAAAATGTGTGCACTTACCCTAAGGCTAGGGTCACACTTAAGGCTGACGCAAGCGCTAAAAACTACTAAAATCAGCAGCAGCGCATAGCGTTGCAACGCTGCCCCATAGAAACCCACTGTTTACCTTAGCAGCAGCCACACACTAAGCTGCAGGATGTGCGCTTTATCACAGCGAACAGGAAACGCGGTCTGCAGCGTTTTCCTGTGCGCTCAGCTAAAGCGCACGTCCTGCAGCTTTGTGTGTGGTCGCTGCTAAGGTAAACATCGGGTTTCTATGGGGCAGCGTTGCACTGGCAGCGCATAGCGTTAAAGCTATGCACTGCTTCTGATTTTAAAAGTTTTTAGCGCTTGCATCAGCCTTAAAGGGATCCTGTCACCCCCAAATCACCTCCTAAGCTATTAAAAGCTGTCCCTAGAGCATAGTAACACTTATCCTACACTCCTTTTAGCTCCTAAATGCAGCAAGTGAAACTGAATCTAAACGTTATAAAAGTACCTCATTACTGATGTTAATGAGTGACTATGGTATTCATAGTCACTCAGCCAGGCTGCCCCTCTTCATACTATCACACCTCAATAGGCGTGATCTTCATGATACATTTAAATGCGCGCCTCCCTGCGCGCCTCCCCGCTCTCCTCTCGGCCTGGCGCTGCTGTGTGGGGGCTGTATGACGCGATTCGCGTCATTTCCGGCGCCGGGTGACGTATTTACACCCAAGCCGCTGTTAGCTTCATGCGCAGTACGCGATTCGCGTCACCCGGCGCCGGAAATGATGCGAATCGCGTCATACAGCCCCCACACAGCAGCGGTCCGGAATAGGAGAGCGGGGAGGCGCGCAGAGAGGCGCGCATTTGAATGTATCATGAAGATCACGCCTATTGAGGCGTGATAGTATGAAGAGGGGCAGCCTGGCTGAGTGACTATGAATACCATAGTCACTCATTAACATCAGTAATGAGGTACTTTTATAACGTTTAGATTCAGTTTCACTTGCTGCATTTAGGAGCTAAAAGGAGTGTAGGGTAAGTGTTACTATGCTCTAGGAACAGCTTTTAATAGCTTAGGAGGTGATTTGGGGGTGACAGGATCCCTTTAAGTGTGACCCTAGCCTAAGGGAGTAAACCTAGTAAAATCCATTCACAGAGCATGTTGCATTTAAAAAATACATCTCGGACCTACAGTTGTGGCCAAAAGTATTGACACCCCTGCAATTCTGACAGATAATACTCAGTTTCTTCCTGAAAATGATTACAATCACAAATTCTTTTGTATTATTATCTTCATTTAATTTATCTTCAATGAAAAAACACAAAAGAGAATGAAACAAAAAGCAAAACATTGATCATTTCACACAAAACTCCAAAAATGGGCCAGACAAAAGTATTGGCACCCTCAGCCTAATACTTGGTTGCACAATCTTTAGCCAAAATAACTGCTTCAGGTAACCATCAATGAGTTTCTTACAATGCTCTGCTGGAATTTTAGACCATTCTTCTTTGGCAAACTGCTCCAGGTCCCTGATATTTGAAGGGTGCCTTCTCCAAACTGCCATTTTTAGATCTCTCCACAGGTGTTCTATGGGATTCAGGTCTGGACTCATTGCTGGCCACCTTAGAAGTCTCCAGTGCTTTCTCTCAAACCATTTTATAGTGCTTTTTGAAGTGTGTTTTGGGTCATTGTCCTGCTGGAAGACCCATGACCTCTGAGGGAGACCCAGCTTTCTCACACTGAGCCCTACATTATGCTGCAAAATTTGTTGGTAGTCTTCAGACTTCATAATGCCATGCACACAGTCAAGCAGTCCAGTGCCAGAGGCAGCAAAGCAACCCCAAAACATCAGGGAACCTCCGCCATGTTTGACTGTAGGGACCGTGTTCTTTTCTTTGAGTGCCTCTTTTTTTCTCCTGTAAACTCTAAGTTGATGCCTTTGCCCAAAAAGCTCTACTTTTATCTCATCTGACCAGAGAACATTCTTCCCAAACGTTGTAGGCTTTCTCAGGTAAGTTTTGGCAAACTCCAGCCTGGCTTTTTTATGCCTCGGGGTAAGAAGTGGGGTCTTTCTGGGTATCCTACCATACAGTTCCTTTTCATTCAGACGCCGACAGATAGTACGGGTTGACACTGTTGTACCCTCGGACTGCAGGGAAGCTTGAACTTGTTTGGATGTTAGTCGAGGTTCTTTATCCACCATCTGCACAATTTTGCGTTGAAATCTCTCGTCAATTTTTCTTTTCCGTCCACATCTAGGGAGGTTAGCCACAGTGCCATGGGCTTTAAACTTCATGATGACACTGCGCACGGTAGACACAGGAACATTCAGGTCTTTGGAGATGGACTTGTAGCCTTGAGATTGCTCATGCTTCCTCACAATTTGGTTTCTCAAGTCCTCAGACAGTTCTTTGGTCTTCTTTCTTTTCTCCATGCTCAATGTGGTACACACGAGGACACAGGACAGAGGTTGAGTCAACTTTAATCCATGTCAACTGGCTGCAAGTGTGATTTAGTTATTGCCAACACCAGTTAGGTGCCACAGGTAAGTTACAGGTGCTGTTAATTACACAAATTAGAGAAGCATCACATGATTTTTCTAACAGTGCCAATACTTTTGTCCACCCCCTTTTTTATGTTTGGTGTGGAATTATATCCAATTTGGCGTTTGGACAATTCTTTTTGTGTTTTTTCATTGAAGACAGATTAAATGAAGATAATACCAAAGAATTTGTGATTGCAATAATTTTCAGGAAGAAACTGAGTATTATCTAACAGAATTGCAGGGGTTTCAATACTTTTTTTTTTTTTTTTTTTGGGGTCGCGACCCCAAAAAAAAAAAAAAAAAACACACCGATGCGAAAGGGGCCCCAATTACTCTTAATTCTACAATGATTTGTACAGAGATAGGATAAAAGGGAAGTCTGATAGAGGTCCAGTATCCACTTGAGAAAGACGCATGTAGCGTCGAAACGCGATGTGGGAGAAGGACCTGTACTGTGTTTATCGTAATAAACTAATAGGTAATGTCTACAAAAGCGTTCGGCTTGTTCCGTTATCCCTAGCCCTCATTTCTATATACCACATTTATTATTGCATTACGTTCCTTTCTCCCTTCGGGGAGAGTGGTGCGAGCAGCTCTGGGAGAGGACCTTGCTGAAGAAAACAGAAACCTGGCCCTGCACGTGTGAGAGACGGAGCACAGACCTGGGTGCAAAGGGGAGACAGGCAAAAGATGAAGACAGGGATCCTGCATATAAAAAAAATCTCACCTACTTGCAGTTAATCTAGTTGTGCAGAGGGCACAACCAACTTAGGTGAGTGAAACGTACAGTGTAACAGGAATTTATACCCCTAAATTTGCAGTGTGGCGCAACCATCTATTTTGATTTTTTTGCAGGTCCTATTTAAGGAGCTTTTATAGGTTTCATGGTGACTTATAGGATAGCGATATTTAGGTGGCACTATAGAGATAGTTGCATACTGTTCTTTTCCATTGTCTGTAACATTTGCTGCACCAGTTGGATATCCCCACCTCCACAGCTATACTGGACATTTTGCTCATACTGATCAAGAATTCACAACAGCTTCTAATTGCATGTGTTCTCAGTACTGTGGTCCTCAACCATTTTTTTTTTATCGCACCGCTGTCAATCACACAGACATATTTGACAACTGTCTAATTGAAAGTTGTTGTCATTAAGCTATAGCCCCAAGGGGTGGATTTGCTACAGAGATATCGTCCGAAAATACTGTAGCTGTGTTTTAAGTTGTGTTTTTAAGTTTTTTTTTTAAACAGATTACTAGCACTCAGCGATCATGTGTCTACTATCACGAAGACCAGTGGTTGGTGACAGTGGTCATGTGAATGAGGTATTACACGTAATTACTGCAGGAAGTAAGCAAAGACGGGAAGGAACCACCGGTGCGGAGGTAACTATAGTTGTTGTTTTTATCATTTAACCTGTTTACTAGTAGGGGTTACTTTTTATAAGTCCTGGAGCCCTTAAAAATGTTGGTTCCTTTTGATATCTGTGAACAGAGAACAATAAAATACCAACACTCTACTAATTCCACATTGAATAGTCACACTAGAAACAATATTGATGTACTTTACATGGCTCACATGGTCCAGCAAGCCCACTTGATCTCCAAAATGGCTTATTGCACATAAAACCAGCATTCTCATTCCTGACATGAGCATTGTCTTTAGCTCGAAAGTGCAGACTCCCTGGGAACATTGTGATTTCATGCAACACAAGTGGAAACTACTTAATTAGTACAATAATAAAGTGATATACACAGCAACAGCTCATCTCCAGCTCAAAGAGGTCCCGGGGAACAGGCACATCTATACCTCAGACACCAGACGAGCGTTCCCACGAGGCGGTGGATTCTGCTCTACTGAACACAACTTGTTTTCCGGCAAATAAAGAACGTTTGTGCAATAAAAAGCTCAAGACAAAAGAGGGGACTCCGACTGCAGGAATGAAGAGGAAAAATAATAGCTAATAATTACACATCTGCTGCTTTAATATATGTGGTGGTGTTATTCAATTACCAGATAATAGAGAAATATAGCATTGATATGCAATGTGATTACACACAATTTTTCTCTTTACTCAAGCTGGAAGACCCCCTTATATAACTCGGAGTCATTTAACTGTGGATTAAGGCAAACCGTCTCTCATGTGAAATGTAGCAATCTGCAGAGAAACCCCCTTATGATGAGCACAGATGGACAGACAATCTCTATTGAATGTCACATCAGCTTTTGGGTTTTCTGAGTGGCAGTTTGTAAAATGAGATTAAACTTACTGCTTGTCTTCCGGTTTAATAACAGATGGATCTGTAAGATTTTCTCCAACACCTGTAGATAAAGTAAGAAAAAACTGAGTATCTATTATGTGCGTATGTATCTTTATCTACAGTATGTATGTATCTATCTATATGTTTATCCATGTATGTATTTATCTATCTTTTTTATCTCACTATCTATCCATTAATCTAGTCATCTCTATCTTCCTCATCTATCTCTCCATCCATCCATCCATTCACGTCATTCACGTCATCCACTAGGTATTCACATAGACGTGTCAGTCATGGATCCAGCTTGTGTTGTACAGTGAATGCTTAGACTATTATTGCCAAAGCCAAGATGTAATTTGCTGTTTATAAACCTCACTGAATTATATGTACAAACTATAAAAGAGCTTTCATTGTGAATTCAATTATTTAAAAAAAAATTATATTTTGAAATCTTCTATGTACAGGTTATAAATCACACACAATACATTTTGCTGGTCTTCAGTCACTAAATTGTGATACAAAGCCTCAGACAATAGATGGCTTGCCGGAGAGATCGCGAACAGTGAATCACTGGAGAAAGCCACACTGGGTTTAAATATGGAAAGTCTGATAAAGCTGCCATAGTAAAAAAAAAATCCTTTAAAAGAGAGACAGGGACATCTACTGTATATTTGTGGGAAATCCAGTATGGAATTTTATGTGTGCAAGTGAGCGAATTTAAACCTTTGACTAAAGCAAGCAAAATGTCGTTTTCTACACAAGGTCCTAGGTAAGGCTATGTTCATACAGTACATTTTTGCTGCATTTTTTTCTGCACCAAAAACTGATGTGATGATTGTAAACAAATTCTATATCCTCTGACAGACGTCATCCTGCGTAACGTTTTGTTCTGTTTTTATGTTCGGTTGCGCTGATTTTTACTGTGGATTTCTAGTTTGGTTTTACAACTGAAAATATATAAAATGTATTCTTGACCTCATACATGTGATGAATAGATTTCTGGCTACTAAAATTCTCTTTATATATATCTCTATCTCTCTGTCTCTATCTTTCTCTGTCTCTTACTCTCTGTCTCTGTCTCTCTGCTCTCACTGTCTCTCTCTCACTGTCTCCTCTCTCACTTCTCTATCTCTCTGTCTCTATCTCTCTCTCTGTCTCTATCCATGTCTCTGTCTCTATCTCTCTGTCTCTATCTCTCTGTCTCTATCTCTCTGTCTCTATCTCTCTGTCTCTATCTCTCTGTCTCTATCTCTCTGTCTCTATCTTTCTCTGTCTCTATCTCTTTCTCTGTCTTACTCTCTGTCTCTGTCTCTCTGTCTCTACTGTCTCTCTCTCACTGTTCTATCTCTCGTCTCTATTCTCTCTCTTCTCTTCCCTAGTCTCTGTCTATCTCTTGTCTCATCCTCTGTCCTATCTCTCTGTCTTATTTCTGTCTTATCTTCGTTCTATCTCTCTGTCCTATCCTATCCTCTGTCTTTCAATTAAATTAATTCAATTCAAATGGCTTTATTGGCAGACTAAATACATATTAGCATTGCCAAGCAATGTAAAAAAAATAGGGGGATGGGGGTAGGGAGTGGGAAGTAGAGGTCCAAAATATATTAGGATCCTTTTAGAGGGTAGTGGCATGTCCGGGGTGGGGTATATAAGTCCATGGCATATCAGGCTCTTAGTTGTGGAATAGGGACATGTCCGGGGTGGGGTACAGAAGTCCATGACATGTCAAGTTCTTAGTGGGGGATAGGGACATGTCCAGGGTGGGGTACAGAAGTTCATGGCATATCAATCTCCTCTTAGTCTAAGGCAGGCACTGACATATTACGCTGCTATGGCTGCTCCACTTTCCTCTTCCCCCAGTAGTATTGGCATCTTTTCTTCCTCCTTCATGGAGATGAAGTCTGGGAGGAGATCAGACAGTCTCTTGAAGTGAGTGTCCCTCAATGCGGCGTATTTAGGGCACTTCAGCAAGAAGTGGGCATCATCCTCCACAGCCTCCTGGGGCACTGCTGGCACAGTCTGCTCCCTCGGGGCTTGTAGTTCTTTCAGTGCCGCCCGGATTCGATAAGTAGGCTGTGGGCGCTCAGTCTGTACCGACTCAGGATCTGTCGCTCTTTGGGGTTTTCCAGTTTCGCTAGATATGGGGCCAGTTTGTACTCCCTCTGTAGGTTCTGGTATATTGTCAGTTTCTGTGATTTGTTTACATTGTTCCTCCAGATGCTGAGATATTCCTCTTTGCCTTTGTTCACCATCTTCTGGATTTTGCCTTTTGTCAGGCCGTGTGGGTTGGTTGCTTGGTCAGGCTGTCTGTCGGTACTTTGTGTTGGGAGATTCCTGGGGCTTCCTGGTGTAGGAAGGCTTTGTGATGGTAGGAGCTGGGACTACTGCTTTGCAGATGAGCCTTGAATGACAGCGCCTCTTCTGGATCTCAAGGTGTAGCGGGAATCTGCCCAGCTCTGCTTGGCAGGCGCTGTTTGATGTGCTCCGATAGACTTATAGAAGATACTTGCAGAACTCTAGGTGGAATATTTCTGTTGGCCCAGCGTCCCACTTTGACCAGTTTGGGTATGAGACTGGGCCCCAGACCTCACTGCTGTATGGAAGGATTGAGGCAATGATGGAGTCAAAGATTTTTAGCCAGGCGGGTACTGGTGCCTTGAGATGGTACAGAAGTCTTCTGATGGCATAGAAGGCTTTGCATGCCTTGTCTTTCAGTAAGCTCCCTGATTGGCTGAGTTCTAGGCTCAGGTAGGTGTACTTGTTGGTTTTTGTAAGTGGACAGTTGTCTATCATAAAGGGAGGATGTCCAGCAGCTTTCTGCTTTCTTTTCTGGAACAACATGAATTAGTTTTCTTCTGGTTGATTGGCATTGCGCATGTGCTGCTGAAGATCTCTAGGATGTTCAGATGATCTTAGAGGCCTTTCTCGGTTGGGGATAACAGCACAAGGTCATCGGCATACAGCAGAAAGCTCACGTGGGTGTCATGGAGGGCGAGTCCTGGTGCTGAGGAGGACTCCAGGGCCACCGCCAGTTCATTGATGTAGATGTTAAAGAGCGTTGGACTGAGGTTGCAGCCCTGTCTCACTCCTCGGCGTTGTTGGAAATAAGCTGTCCTCTTTCCATTGACCCTCACGCTGCAGCTGTTCTCAGTGTAGGAGCTTCAGATGACATTGTATGTTTTGACTCCTATTCCGCTCCCCAGCAGTTTTAGGAATAGTCCTGGGTGCCACACTGAATCAAAGGCCTTTTTGAAGTCCACAAAACAAGCGTATATTTTCCCGTTCTTTGTATTGTGTATGTGGCTCTTGATGAGGCTGTGCAGAGTGTAGATGTGGTCAATGGTGCGGTGGTTTGGCATAAACCCTGCTTGGCTCTTGCTAAGGACGTTGTGCTCAGTGAGGAAGGTGAGGATCCTCTTGTTCAGGATGCTGTTGAAGAGTTTGCCCAGGTTGCTGCTGACACATATTCCCTGGTAATTTGCTGGGTCGTACTTGTCTCCGTTTTTGTGTATTGGGGTTATGAGGCCTTGGTTCCAGATTTTGGGGAAGCAGCCAGCCTGCAGCACGATATTAAGTAGTTTTGTTATTGCAGCCTGGATATCTGGCGGGCTGTATTTTAGCATTTCTGGTAGGATCCCATCTGGTCCACTGGCTTTTTTACCTTTTATCTGAGTGATCCTTTCTGTTATTTCTGGCAGTGTGATTGGTGCATCCAGAGGATTTTGGAAATCTTTGATCTTTTCCTCCATATCTTTCAGTTTTCTCACAAGCTCTTTTTGTGCCGGGTTCAGGTCTTCACTTGGGATTTCTTTGTAAAGGCCCTTGAAGTACTGGAGCCAGATGTGGCCGCTCTGGATGTGGAGGCTGTTGCTTTTCTGGCTAGAACCAAGTTGATTCCACAGTTACCAGAATTTGTTGTCTTCCAGGGCGTCTTGGAGTTGGAGGAGTTTGGTGGAGATGTGGTTTTGCTTTTTCTTTCTGAGGATGGCTTTGTAACTTCGTTGTATGGTGTGGCAGGCTTCTCTCAACGTGGCGTTCTTTGGATCTCTGTGCTTTTTATTTGAGGCCATTCTTAGGGCTTTACGTGTGGTCTTACATTCTTTATCAAACCAGTTGTTGGGATTTGGTTTACTCGGCCTCTTGTTGATGCTTTTTTCAGGTCGGACATTTCCGCAATGGCATAGAGAATGTTGTTGAGGTCCCTTACCGCCAGTTGTGCTCCTTCTGGGTTAAGCTCATACACATTAGTATGGAAGTGTTGGAGCTTCTCCTTGATCTCTGGTCTATTGATGGCATGTTTATATTTTGGGGCCGACATCTTGGAACAGTCTTTTGCGCGGTTTGTGAGGATGATTTGTTTGTGGATTTGATGTATAGAAGCAGTTGGTTGTGGTCTGACAGGTGTGTTTGTGGAGTGACTATGAGGGCACTAATATTTGTAGGGTCCATATCTGTGATGGCATAGTCTATCACACTGCTGTCCACATGGGAGTTTAGGGTATGTCTTCCCAATGAGTCTCCCTTGGTGCGGCCATTGAGGATACGACGTCCCAGGCTTCGGCATAGGTTCAGCAGTGCTCTGCCGCTCTTATTGACTGGACAGTCATAGCTGTTTCTGTCGGTGTGCACTGGGTTGTCACAGTCAGTATCTGCTCCAAATATATGGATGTTTCCATCAGTGGTCAGGCAGTCTCTTTCCCTTCCAGTCCTTGCATTGAGATCTCCATGGATGAGAACATTGCCCAGAGTCTGGAAGTGGGCAGCTTCAGTTTTTAGGGTCTCAAAGCTGTCTGGGTTGAAGTATGGAGACTCTGGAGGAGCTACATACGCTGCACACAGGTAGATGTCGGCCTGGGAGATGAGGGTGGAACGGCTTATTCTTATCCAGATGTGGCTGTCTCCTCTCTTCATGGCTCTGATATGTTCATGGAGCTCCTCTTTGTACCAGACTAATATTCCTCCTGAGCTCCGGCCCTGTTTGATGTATTTGTTTTTCAGGGCGGAGACAGAGAATTCCCTGTATCTGGTGGGGACATAGGATTCATTATTTGCCTTAAAGTGCTGTCACACATAACGATTGCTCCAACGATCCCAACAGCGATAACGACCTGCTGGGATCGCTGGAGCGTCGTTACCTGATCGCTGGGGAGCTGTCAAACAGGCAGATCTCCCCAGCGATCAGGCCATGGGAGCCACCTCCGACATCGCTCCCTGCTTAGCGCTGCCTTATAGGCAGCGCTAAGCAGGGAGAATGCTGGTAACTATGATAAACAGCGGGGTATCCAGGCAGCGCGCGCTGCCTGGATACCCGCTGTTTATCATAGTTACCAGCGTTCTCCCTGCTTAGAGCTGCCTGTAAGCAGGGAGAACGCTGGTAACTATCATAAACACCGGGTATCCAGGCATCGCGCCCTGCCTAGATACCCGCTGTTTATCATAGTTACCAGCGTTCTCCCTGCTTACAGGCAGTGCTAAGCAGGGAGGACGCTGGTAACCATGGTAAACGCCGGATATCTAGACAGTGCGCACTGCCTGGATACCCGGTGTTTACCATAGTAACCAGCCCTGTGAGGTCACAGATCGCTGGTTTCTCGCTGTCACACGCAGCGATGCGTGCTGACCAGCGGGAAACCAACGATCTAAAAATGACCCACAGCACTTTGCAGCGATCAGCGACCTCACAGCAGGGGCCTGATCGCTGCAAAGTGTCACACAGACCGATATCGCTGGAGAGATCGTTGTAACGTCACAGTTACAACGATCTCTCTAACGATATCGTTATGTGTGACTGGGGCTTCAGTCCATGTTTCCAGGAGGATCTGTATATCAATGTTTTTCAGTCTCTGATTAAAGTCTGGTTCGTTTGTCTTACATCCGAAGGCAGAAGTATTCAGGCCCTGGATGTTCCAGCTACTAATGATGAGGATTGACATGGTGTAGCTGTATACCTTGTAATGGGCTACCCTGTATAGGACATCTTGGATTTCTGACTGGTGACCTTGTAGTAGGTAATTGATCCAGTCGCATGAGTTCCTTGCACACGGAGCTGAGCATCTCTATCTTTGTATTTCTCTATATAAATCTTTCTCTCTGTCTCTCTCTATTGCTATCTCTGTCTCTCTATCTCTCTATTTCTATGTCTCTATGTCTCTCTCTATTTCTATGTCTCTCTCTCTCTTTCTCTCGACCAGTAGAAGTGTTTTCAATATGTTTGTGTGCGAATTTTTCTGAATCAGGCTGGGGTCACACATAAGCCCTTGCTCCGTTTTTGGCATCAGTTTTTGCATTTTTTTTTTCTAAGACCAAAAACTGATGGAAAAATGGATTAGATGTAATAAACACTCTATCCGTTTTTTACTGCACCCAAAAACATTGCTAGGGGCGTTTTTTAGCCAAAAATGTTGTTGGGAGCGTTTTTGGGTGCCGTTTAAAACATGATCCATTTTTTTAACTATGGAAAAACGGATCCGTTTTTTTGGTGCCTTAAAAAAATGGATCTGTTTTTTCTAGCATTTTTCCAAAAAACGTTCGGGGGTACAGGAGGCTCAAAAAGCACCCAAAAAACCAGATTGGTCATGGAAAACACTTTAAAAAACGGATTGCTATGTGTGACCCTAGCCTCACATAGGTTTTGTTGGAAACGAAAACACAGGTTTTGATCATAAATTTGCATAAAACCTAGGTAACATCGCAGCAAATAAACACACCATAACCACAGCAAAAATCGACTGTGTGAACATAGCCTTCATTATTCCAATTGTGATTCATCAAAATAAAAGTCATGTATACTAGAAATAATATTGTTCTAGTTGTATGCTTAGTTCAAAGTAAATAAATAGAATCAAATGTTCAACAATATGAGAGCAGTAATGATATGCTCCAATATAACATTTTTTTGAAGATTTTCAGATGGACAATCCACAGTGGATTACAGTTACAGCAGGAGGGTTGAGTAACCCTGATTTTATGCACATGTTGCTATTATTTTCAGAGCAGAAAATGATCTATCTTGCAGGTTTTTACATCAGCAGCATGTTATTGGGGTTTTTGCTATGCAATCTGAGAACAGCAGGAGACAGAGATGCGTTTCTTATTACGCTGTGTGCTTTTGTATTCATTCAATGATTGTTTTATCACCAAGAGAATATCACTGACAGGACTACAGTCTACACTGAAAAGACAATGTACACAGAGAGCTGTGGTGTGGGCAGGGTTAGCTTTCTGAACTATAATAAATGCTACATCTTAGAACTATGATTCTGTCACAACTGATATGCCCAGTAAACAAATTGATACATCATTGGATTCAGAGTCTCTTTTCCTACATAATGTTACTTTCATATGAGGTAGCAAAAAGTAGTTCCATAGCAAATTTTCTTCTTTCCAAAATTACCAAAATTCTCAATTCTGATGTGAAATCTGTTATCAGTGAAGACTTACCTATTACTGAGATGGCAGTTGTTACTGATAAGGCAATCTGCCTTGGTACTTCAGCGTGACCTAGTGGAGGCCATTTTATCATGCACAATAGAGTAATGACAGACAAGCAGATAGGACATATTTTTGATTCTCAGGGCAGAAAAAGTGGACAGCTGCCACCCCCAGCTGCCTAGCTTTACTTTGGCAGGCAATTAAAAATACAGAGGAGCTCATTATTTTTTAAATTATTGAAATAAATAATAATAAAAAAATGCATGGGCTTCACCCTATTTATGATTGCCAGCCAATGTAACAACCAGGCAGCTGGGGGTTGCTATTCTCAGCATTGTGAAGCCCATAGTTTGGTCCCCCCAGGGCTATAGAATAGCAGTCCACAGCTGCCCCATAAATTGTTGCATTAATTAGCATCGCAAATTCCTTGCGCTTTACATGGCTTTTCCTGATGCCCTGGCATCAGGGTAATAGAAGGGATTAATCACAGCCAAGTATTGACAGCTTGTCATTAATCCGAGATTGATAACGTTCAGGCTTCTATGAGACACACCCATTATCAATCCTGCGAGTAAATAGTTAATAAATACACATAGAGAGAAAAAACTTTTATTCTAAATAAAACACACAGACAACCCTCATTTTCCCATTTATTAATGCCAAACATACCCACCAATAGTAATCCACAGCAATATCCAGCGAAACACACGATCCAGGCTCTGCTACATACAGAGACTCCAGCGATGGAACAAGTGTCCAATCGCTGCAGTCTCTGGGATCACACTAACTTCCATGGGGAGCAGTGACATCACTCGCTGAGTCACTGAGGGCTCCCTGCAGCAGTCAGTGAACTTAGGTGACCCCTCTGCTGGATGGTTGTACATTTCAGCACAGCTGTTTAGCAATCTTTATTAATTATTAATATTATTAATAAATCAGGTTTAGCTGAGTTCACGACATTGGAACCTAATCACGTGAACTCAGTTGAACCTGCTGCCGAATAGCCAGACTGAAGTGCGACCATGTGCTGAAATCTGGCAGCGTGGTCACCTGAGTTCACTGACAGCCGCAAGACCCTCACAGACTCAGCGAGGGATGTCACTGCTCTACAAAGCAGTCAGTGTGATCCCAGAGACCGAAGTGATAGGGCGCTTGTTCCCTGCAGTTCCTGGATGTGGCAGAGCCAGGATCATGTGCTTTGGTGGATATCTCTGTGGAATACCATCAGAGGGTATGTTTGGGGTTAAAAAATGGGAAAATGAGGGTTGTCTGAACTTCATTTCAAATAAAAGATTTTTCTCTGCGTGTGTGTTTTTTAACTATTTATTCACAGGATTGATAATGAGCGGCTCTCATAGAAGCCTGAACATTATCAATTTGAGCTTAATGACAAACTGTCAATACTCAGCTGTCATTGCCACCGCATGAGGACATCGGAAAGAGCTGGGTAAAGCACCAAAAACTGATGATTCTAATGAATGTCCCAATTTCTGAGGTGGCTGCGGGCTGCTATTCTGTAGTCTGGGGGGCCCAATAACTATGAGCCTCACCACGCTGAGAATACCAGCTCCCCACTGCCTGGTTTTTACCTTGACTGGCAATCAAAAATAGGACAAAGCCCTCACATTTTTCACATTTTTTTTAATTATTTACAGTATTTACATAAAAATAAATAAATAAATAGGCTCCCCTGTATTTTTAATTGCCAGCCAAAGTAATTACAGACAGCTAGAGAGGTAGCTTGTAGATGGCTGCTGTATCTGGGCTGACAATCAAAAATGCAGCAAAGCCCTTCGTAATTTTCTATGAAATTATTTATTTTTACACTCCTATGGCAACCAATCACAGATGCCAGCACAATGGGTAGGGGTGCAACAGTCAATCACAGATGCTGTCACAGAGAGTGAGCATCTGTGATTGGCTGTTGGAGGCAGAGTACCGTGAATAATCAATAAGTTATTGAGTAGCCTCGGTAAGTATAATGCTGCAGTTTAATCACTGTTTTGCTTTCTTTTACAGCCCCCCAGCCAAACCGAACATGAACAGTAACATGGACTTCTAAGGGAAATCCGTATTAGGGCTCCGTTCATGAACACTAGGAGTTTGGTATGGATCCCGAACTTTACAGCTACTAGTGAAAAACACTGTTCCTGTACTAAAAAATAGACTTTGACATATTAATTGTTTTGTTAAAGGGAACCTGTCATGTAGTTTACACTGCCTAACCTATCGCTTCCTGTCCTTGCAGCTTCCTATTACATCTCTAATCATCCCTGTCTCAGCTAAATGTCTAGTGTAATAACTTACATATTCTCTGCAGGGTCTAGATGTGTAGGTATTTCCTATGTGGCTCCATGCCATCCTCCTTCCCTGGTAATCACGCCATGGTGGGTGTTTTAACATATGCTCCAAGCGTGCTCACATGAAAGCTGTGTCCTGAACATTGCGCTATTAGGTGTACCAGTGCAGGCTTCATCATAAACAGTTCACATGCCCAGAAGCCTGCACTGGTACACCTATCATAGCAGCGCAATGCGTAGGACTAGAAATGACATTGGTGGCGTCATCCCTGGAATGAGCAAACAGCTTTCTTATGCTAGAAGAGCGCTTGGAGCCTATGTTAATACATCTACTGGGATGTGATTACTAGGGAAGGAAGACGGCATAGAGCTGTGGCGCCGATGCGTTGTGGTCTCCACAGTAGTACTGCACCTTCTCCACAGACAGGGACACAAACCTGAGGCACACCATCTTATACCCAACACCTTTCCCAACTCCAGGCCAGGAGATGCAGAGTGAAAGAAACCCCTCTAGAGGGCATTCCCCATCTGCCTACTGGAGGACGGAGTAGGTTAGGGGGTGGGAACACAGTTAGTGAGGAGTCTCAGACAGAACAGTGAAGAGTGAGAAGCAGCAAGATGGAGTTCTAGGGGAGGCTAGAGCTGGGGTGGTGTGGGACCAGTGAGTAGGTTGCCATGGAAATCTGGCCAGAGGGACCCAGAATCTAAAGCCGCCTTCCAGGTAGTTGTAGAGGAACTAGATGCATGAGGTGACCGGCCCCAATCTGGTGTGAAAACTATGTTCAAGCCTGGAAACCGGAGGCTACTGGACTGCTAGTGTAGTGGCCAACCCCATGTACACTCCCAGGCACAGTGACTACAGAGAGTCAAGAAGACGTTGCAGGCCATCACTCGACAGGGCCCGCAGTCGCCTGCCTTGGAACTAGTAGCACGAAGGCGCAGGAGAGGGAAGGAGAGAAGATCAGCACAGAGAGAAAAGTGCAGCAGAGAAAGGCTTATGAAAGGTGTCTCAGAAGAGTGTTACTGAACTATCTGAGGGCTGGCCAAGCTGCTCACTGGAAGAGCACAGTACCCCCGCTGGGTCTGCACTGAACTAAGAACTGCAAGTAAAGGAACCTGGTAAAAACTGCAACCCCTGTGTCTGTCCACTCCTTCTGCACCTCCTTGCACTTAGAACTACCCCCATCATCCACTTAGACTTTAATATTAAACTCTGGGGACACACTCCATTCGTGGGGTGTGATAAACCCAGCTGCATCTACACCTATTCCCCTGGGTCACTACTAGCACCACTGATCATCCTGATTAGAATACATGGATGGTGTCACAATAAACTTTATTCTCCTGTAAATAACTCCTTTCCATGCTTGGTCAGGGCCACGACCACCGGAACTGCCAACGTCACATCTTCCTGACTGAACCTGATTGGACGGGTACCCCGGTCCTCATGGCCGTTGCAAAGCCACATAAGAAATACCTATACATCTAGTCCCTGCAGGGAATATGCAAGGTATTAATAAGCATTTATTAAAGCATTACACTAAACATTTAGCTGAGACAGGAATGATTAAAGATGTACTAGGAAGCTGCAGGGACAGGTAGTGATAGGTTAGGCAGTGTAAACTACATGACAGGTTCCCTTTAATTTATTTGTAATATTTTAACTGTCAGTTTTGAAGGAAAATTTTTATCCTTTGTAAAAACGCAATGTTCCAGTAAAATACAATTATTTATTTTTTAAGACCCGATTCCCACTATCTTTCATGTGCTGTCTTTGTCCTCTATTCATATGCTTGCCTCACCTTGCAGGTCAAGAACAAGTAGTTCTCCACTGGTATATTCATAGGTCCAGTGAGAAAATGACAACAGCGCCTCCTCCAGTGAAGAAGTGGGGGTGATTTCATCTCCATTGTTGTTATTGTACTTTCGGAATTCGCCTGTCATATATTTTTCTATTGTCAACCATTGATTAGCAGAATGACAATAGATCAGGAATACTTCAAGGAACCTGAAAGCAAAACAAATAATGAAGTTGCTGAAATATTATTCAAAAGTCACTGACGTCCTTCTATGAATAAGGGAATAATGCATACAAGTTTGTAATACATTATATCTGTGGTATAGTGGCAAATCAACAAGAAAATATGGAAACAGTACATTTAATACATATTGATCATGATGAAAGAGTGAGTCTTTTCTGCCTATAGGAATAGTAGGGGCTTTTAGTGAACCTACTTTAGACTTTATCACTTTAGACTTTACTAGACTTTACCTACTTTAGACGTTATCCCAAATAACACCAGCTACCCCAAAATGTGTTAAAAGTGATGATGTCACCTCTGTATTAAATCTTGTTTTTTGACACACAACCAAGTAGGAAGAATAAAGTAATTAGGGGTATCTGTCAGAAGGATTTTGCTACCACATCTGATAGCAGCATGATGTAGGCAAAGGCTTCTTGAATCTAGTGATGCATCACTAAAGGTACCGTTATATGGCAAGACGATGGATCGATGTAAGCAACGATCACGTGGGTGCACGGTCGTTTCCGACATCGTTTTGACATTATTGGTGAGATGTCACACGTCTAGCTATCATGGACAACTCACCAACGATGTTGTGAGCAGGTATCGTTCGCACAACCCAGCCCATCGTTATCGCGGTGTCAAACACAATGATATACCAGCTTGGCTGATCGTTGATTGTGTGATTTGAGAACATGTTCTCAAACCTGCGATCAGCAATCCAATGACTTATCGTAGTTGAATCTCGGTGTTTCACGAAACGACATCCTAACGATGTCACTTGAACGACTCCAATCCCGTGACGTTTAAGCGATATCAGTAACAATGTTGTGTCGTGTAATGGGACCATTAGATTACTGAGTGCAGTCGTTCTTACATTTAGAAATGCAGCAGAAGCTGCCTTGCCCCCGGCAAACTATGTATACAAAGTCTATAGACAGTGAGAAGCTGCTAATCACAGCAGGTGGCATGCCAAACTTAGGCTCATGCTCAGCTGAGTCCCAACAATGATAAACTACAGGTGCAAAAACAAACATTGCAGGAAAACAACAACACACTTTGTGATAAGAGACACATCAGTAAACCTGCTGTAAGGCTGCCTTCACACTTGCGATCCCCTCCGCAGCGTCCTGCGGAGGGGAACCGTAAGCTGAGTACAAGCACTGCAAGACGCTATGTTTAACATGGGGACGCAGGTGCCTGCGCTCGGGTGCAGATGGTGTGCAGCCTAACTCTTGCAGCATGCTGTCTTCAGTTTACATAGCAAAAACCTGCTGACAGATTCCGTTTAAGTGAATGAATTAACTTGGCCAATTGCATTGAATATAGAAAACCTCTTGTGTATCAAGTATGTTTTGTTTTTATTCCATTTCAATTGTTTGCTCTTTTCTTGTCGAAAGAACTTTAAATGTCAACAATTTAGTGTCTTACAGACTCCATTAGCATTTTTCATCCATAAAGAAGCTTGGTAACTCTACCCAGAATTTCATCATTTAGCTTTATAGCTATTATACAGGGATAAAGGGTTATTCTCAAACTCACATATAGGATGGAGGATGAATGGCCCAGCGATAAACAAGTCATCCACAAGGGAATAACGTAATTTGGGGAATAACACTTTAAGCTCTTTTTGACAAAGTCCTCTGCTGTACTTTACCATTTCATCTTGTATCACATCATACTTGTCAACATCTGGATTATGCACAACTTGTTCTATTGACTGGACCACAAAGAGGATGTTGACTTAACAAAATCACACCAAAACTTGGGCATTTTGTGATTGTTCCTTGCTATTTAGCTGCATTATTGGATAGTTCTGGGCTTACATGTCCCATGCCTAACGTTACTAGGTAAGTCAGTATACAAAATGTCACCATGTATAGATATTACATGACTGTCTTAATATCACAATGGGCTAAGAAACCAACAATCTGTTGCCTACTAACTGTATAATTAGGCATTGTATTTTTACCTTAGTGTGTAGGGAATACTGCTCGGTTTCATTTGATTGAAGGTGAAAATCAACTTCTGAGCAGCCCTCTGTTGCTGAATTTCCTATATGATGTAAAGCATGCATATTAACTTTAATGGTTTTCATTAGTCTCTTTGTCTAGTTGAGACCCCTTGCTATTTCTGTATCCCTTCTTGCCTGGATATAGACCCAGGGATGGCACCTGTAGTGCATAACACTGGATAGAGCTGCCTGCATGATTCGACATAGGAAAAAGGAACGTATGTAAAGCAGCTGGCAACACCCTATAGAATGACAGCAATTAGTAGCATAATTAGGACTCCCACTTGTTGAAGCTGAAAACCAGGGCACCCGTATGACATGAAATATTATCCCTCTATAAATTACAGTCCTGCTCTTTCTTGTGTACCAAGTGCAGTAAGTATTTATAGATGTCTATTTGTAGCACATACAATTCATTCAGAGCCAGAAGAAGTCTGAAATTAATCATTCTTTGTTAATCCAGCACAAAAAAAACTAAAAGATCAGCTCATGTGAGATAAGGAAATAGTCATATAAATTCCTATTATGTTTGAGATCAAAATGATTTAAAAATGTTGTCTAATTTACAAAGGTCTTTGATAGTAGGAATGGTGAACTCATGGTCTGAGTTTTCAACTTTTCAACCTTTTGCCACATTTCAGGCTTCAAACATCTACTTATATAATCGGGAGTTGGGCACTGTAGCCCAATCCCAACATGCTTTGCGCGGGACTGCGAGTGATGACGCGCAGCGTCATCACGAGCCGCAGACCCGCACTACTCTAAAAAAAATAAAATCCTCACCTCTACCCGAGCCCGCGCTGTCTCCCGCCCTCTCCCGCCGTCTTCTGCCGTGTTCCGCTAGGCTCCCGGTGGCTGTGCAGGCTCCCGGTGCCTCCAGTGATCTTCTATCTACTGAGACTGAAGGACCTGTGGTGATGTCAGAGTCACGTGACACCAGCTTACTCCAGGCAAATCGCGGGTCACGTGACTCTGACATCACCACAGGTCCTTCAGTCTCAGTAGATAGAAGATCACTCCAGACACCGGGAGCCTGCACAGCCACCGGGAGCCTAGCGGAACACGGCAGAAGACGGCGGAACACGGCAGAAGACGGCGGGGGCTCGGGGTGAGGTGAGCATAATCTTTTTTTTTTTTTTTTAACCCCTGCCTTGCACGAGCGCACCACAGACACCTCTATACTCCACCACCACACACGCCTCTACACTCTGCCACCACCACACACGCCTGTATACTCCACCACCACACACGCCTGTATACTCTGCCACCACACACGCCTGTACACTCTGCCACCACACACGCCTGTACACTCTGCCGCCACCACCACACACGCCTGTACACTCTGCCGCCACCACCACACACGCCTGTACACTCTGCCGCCACCACACACGCCTGTACACTCTGCCGCCACCACACACGCCTGTACACTCCACCACACACGCCTGTACACTCTGCCGCCACCACCACACACGACTCTACACTCTGCCACCACCACACACGCCTGTACACTCTGCCACCACCACACACGCCTGTACACTCTGCCGCCACCACCACACACGCCTGTACACTCTGCCGCCACCACACACGCCTGTACACTCTGCCGCCACCACACACGCCTGTACACTCCAACACACACGCCTGTACACTCTGCCGCCACCACCACACACGCCTGTACACTCTGCCACCACCACACACGCCTGTACACTCTGCCGCCACCACACACGCCTCTACACTCTGCCGCCACCACACACGCCTCTACACTCTGCCGCCACCACACACGCCTGTACACTCTGCCGCCACCACACACGCCTGTACACTCTGCCGCCACCACACACGCCTGTACACTCTGCCACCACCACACACGCCTGTACACTCTGCCGCCACCACCACACACGCCTGTACACTCTGCCACCACCACACACGCCTCTACACTCTGCCGCCACCACACACGCCTCTACACTCTGCCGCCACCACACACGCCTCTACACTCTGCCGCCACCACACACGCCTGTACACTCTGCCGCCACCACACACGCCTGTACACTCTGCCGCCACCACACACGCCTGTACACTCTGCCGCCACCACACACGCCTGTACACTCTGCCACCACCACACACGCCTCTACACTCTGCCGCCACCACACACGCCTGTACACTCTGCCACCACCACACACGCCTGTACACTCTGCCGCCACCACACACCCCTGTACACTCTGCCGCCACCACACACGCCTGTACACTCTGCCGCCACCACACACGCCTGTACACTCTGCCGCCACCACACACGCCTGTACACTCTGCCACCACCACACACGCCTGTACACTCTGCCACCACCACACACACCTGTACACTCTGCCGCCACCACAGACGCCTGTATACTCTGCCGCCACCACCACACCTGCCTGTATACTCTGCCACCACCACACACGCCTGTACACTCTGCCACCACCACACACGCCTCTACACTCTGCCCCCACCACACACGCCTGTATACTCTGCCGCCACCACCACAGACACCTCTATACTCTGCCACCACACAGATGCCTGTATACTATGCCACCACAGACACCTATATACTCTGCCACCACCACCACACACACCTGTATACTCTGCCACCACCACCACACACGCCTGTATACTCCACTACCCACAGACCCACCTGTATACTCTGCTACCCACAGAGTCACCTGTATAATCTCCTACCCTCAGAGCCGTCTGTATACTCTGCTACCCACAGAGCCCCCTGTATACTCTGCTACCCACTGGCCCGCCTGTATACACACAATTCATTTCACCCTGCTCCCGATGCAATTGCATCGGGCCTTTTTACTAGTAAAGATATAAATACTAAATTTTGTGAAGAATTAACAAGTGGGAAACAATCGTGAAGTGGAACAAAATTTATTGGATATTTTAAACTTTTTTGACAAATAAAAACTGAAAAGTGGGGCGTGCAATATTATTCGGCCCCCTTGTGTTAATACTTTGTAGCGCCACCTTTCGCTGCGATTACAGCTGCAAGTCGCTTGGGGTATGTCTCTATCAGTTTTGCACATTGAGAGACTGAAATTCTTGCCCATTCTTCCTTGCAAAACAGCTGGAGCTCAGTGAGGTTGGATGGAGAGCGTTTGTGAACAGCAGTTTTCAGCTCTTTCCACAGATTCTCGATTGGATTCAGGTCTAGACTGTGACTAGGCCATTCTAACACCTGGATACGTTTATTTTTTAACCATTCCATTGTAGATTTTGCTTTATGTTTGGGATCATTGTCTTGTTGGAAGATAAATCTCCGTCCCAGTCTCAGGTCTTTTGCAGACTCCAACAGGTTTTCTTCCAGAATGATCATGTACTTGGCTCTGTCCATCTTCCTATCAATTTTAACCATCTTCCCTGTCCCTGTTGAAGAAAAGCAGGCCCAAACCATGATGCTGCCTCCACCATGTTTGACAGTGGGGATGGTGTTTTGAGGGTGATGAGCTGTGTTGCTTTTACGCCAAACATATCGCTTTGCTTTGTGGCCAAAAAGTTCAATTTTGGTTTAATCTGACCAGAGCACCTTATTCCACATGTTTGGTCTCCCAGGTGGCTTGTGGCAATCTTCAAACGAGACTTTTTATGGATATCTTTGAGAAATAGCTTTCTTCTTGCCACTCTTCCATAAAGGACAGATTTGTGCAGTGTACGACTGACTGTTGTCCTAAAGACAGACTCTCCCACCTCAGCTGTAGATCTCTGCAGTTCATCCAGAGTGATCATGGGCCTTTTGGCTGCATCTCTGATCAGTCTGCTCCTTGTTCGAGATGAAAGTTTAGAGGGACGGCCGGGTCTTGGTAGATCTGCAGTGGTCTGATACCCCTTCCATTTCAATATGATCGCTTGCACAGTGCTCCAAACCCATCTTTAAACTTTGCCACAACAGTATCACGGACCTGCCTGGTGTGTTCCTTGGTCTTCATGATGCTCTCTTCACTTGAAACAGTATCCTGAGACTATCACAGAGCAGATGCATTTATACAGAGACTTGAATACACACAGGTGGATTCTATGTATCATTACCAGTCAATTAGGACAACATTGGATCATTCAGAGATCCTCACTGAAATTCTGGAGTGAGTGTGCTGCACTGAAAGTAAAGGGGCCGAATAATATTGCCCTCCCCACTTTCAGTTTTTTATTTGTTAAAAAAGTTTAAATACACAATAAATTTCGTTCCACTTCAAGATTGTGTCCCACTTGCTGATTCTACACAAAAATATTAGAATTCATATCTTTATGTTTGAAGCCTGAAATTTGGCAAAAGGATGAAAACTTCTAGGGGGCCAAATACTTTCACAAGGCACTGTATGTAGGACTACTGTAGTAGTTGCGGCCCTCAATTCAAGTTTTCAGAGGGCCATCAGGTGGCCATCAACAGTCAGTGTAAATTGCTATCGCATATGTTTCCCCTATATCAGTCACAATGTGTTAAAACCCAGGAATGTTTTTTGAAAGCAATGGTGACTGACTGTAAATTGCTATTGAATATGTATCCCCTATATCAGTTGCAATGTGGGGCAACTCAGGAATGTTTTTGAAAGCAATGGTGACTCATTGTAAATAGCAATCGAATATGTATTCCCTATATCAGTCACACTGTGAGGCAACCCAGGAATGTTTTTTGGTCATCCTCAGCAACCTTCAGTGAAGTCAACCAAGGCTTTGCGTATGCGTGCTATACATCAAGACGTCTTGCAGATGAGGCAATTTCAAGACTCTGCAATTATGAAATCCAACTACACTTTAAGGCCAGGTCTGTAACATGTTCCAATACGTGTAAGGCCGGGTTCACATCACGTTTAGATCCGATCTGAGGCTGTTCGTTGTAAACCGGACAGCCCCGGATCAGATTTCGGCCCCATAGTATCTTATGGGGCCGGATGGAAGCTGGATGGCAGCTATCTGCCATCCGGTTTCCATCTGTCGGGGAGAATCTGTGAGGATTCGCATTTTTCTCCCGGACACAAAAATGCTGCATGCAACATTTTTGTGTCCGGGGAAAAAAGGCTGATCTTCCCGTATCCCCCCAGATTCTCCCGGATCCTCCCGGACCGATGCGATCCAGCGCCCCGTAACATGGGGGTCTATGGTGCTGGATTGCACCGGAGCGGCATCCGGGAGCCGTACGCCAGGTGTTGAAGCTCATCGTCAGCCGGCGCTGAACTTCAGCACCATCGAGCTGTCCTCTCTTGACAGATCATGACCGCAGCTCGCTTCCCGCGAGCCTCGGTCGTGATTTGTCAGCAGCAGCAGCTGAGTCCGGCTGCACACCAAACCGGAGGGCATATTTGGCCCTCCGATTCTGTGTGCTGATCCGGTCCGGGACTGTCCGGTATATAGCGGACAGCCCCGGATCGGATCACACCGAGGTGTGAAGCCGGCCTAAGTCGGTGACCTACAAAGATCTGCAGAGCGTATTACCCCAATAATATAGAATAGTATAGAGCAAAGCTAAACAACCCAGCATGGGGATGGATGTGTTCTAATACGTGTAAGGCTGCGACCAGAAAAGGTCTGCAGAGTGTATTACTCCTATTTCTCAGGCGTAGAAGAAATGTCCTGAATATGGAGCATACAGCAACTGCCCACCTTTTGGACTAAATTTAAAGGCAACAACGACTTAGGGAAAGAGAGACAATCATCTCATATTGGACTCTGGACAACCCAGGGTTGTTTTTTGGCTGGCAGTGGGGACCGTAAATTGCTATTGAATATGTATCCACTATATCAGTAACAATGTAGGACAACCTGTGACAAGGGCCTCCAATTGTTCATGTAGGACTACTGTAGTAGTTGGGCCAGTGGAGAATGTGCATTGGTTTTCAAAAAATTTGCCCTGTGGGCTGTGTCAGAGGCAGGAAGACACCACAACAAGGGCCTCCAATATTATCTCTGTAGGACTACTGTATTAGTGGAGCCAGTGCACAATTAGCATCGGCTTTTAAAACATTAGCCCTGTGGGCTGTATAACAGACGCAGGATGACACCATGGCAAGGGCCTCCAATGACAAATATTATTTATGTATGACTACTGTAGTAGTTGGGCCAGGGCATAATGTGCATCAGTCTATATCAGATATAGGTAGAAACCAGCTCACCCTTGCAATCTTCGGTCGAAGCAGCATGAAAAATTCTCCGACTCGTAGTACAACAGAAAAAATACTGATTTTTCAGCTTCAAATTTCCAGTATAAAAGTTTTCTCCAGCATTATTTTGTAAAAAAAAACAAACAAAACAAATGAATAAAAACATTATGCTGCTGTAGAATAGCAGCTATGGGCCATAGTGCTACGTGTTTCAGATGTAAGATTTTTTTTTTTTACAAAATAAAGCCGGAAAAAACTTTTATACCAAACATTTGAAGCTGGAAAAAATGTTTTTTTTTTCTGTCACATGTGCGTCGGTTTTCAATATCAGGGGTTGTGTCATAGATGCAAAACATTAATGAATGTAACATTGTTAGTATAGGATGTTGTTCACCCTGAAGTCATGTTGCAGAAGCAGGAGTAGGATTTTAATTTAAGAAAAAGAAAACGGATGGGAAGGGATGGACACTAAAACGAGTTGCATAAATTAACATTTTGAGTGAATTTAGGTTGGGTTGGGTTGCTGTCATCCGGAGGGATTATAAAGTCTGGAGAAATCCAATCCTTGTTGATTTTTTTGAGTGTAAGCCTGTTTGCATTTTCCGTTGAAAGCTGTGTGCACATATCTGTGATGATTGCCCTGTCGGAGCTAAAAGCAAACTAAGACAACGCACTAAGAGCAGGGCAGGCTAGCACCTCCAAAGTGTATAAGGTGGGTGCATGGCTGGTATTTACACTTCTTTTCCCAGATCTGGGGCAAGGACAACTGCATGCTTCGCTGGGACAATGAAGTGGATGTGGCTGTTGTTGACTGCTGAGTCTGTTAACCATAGGTTGAGGGCAGTAGGTCTGAGTGCCTGCTTCCTGGACAACAGACTGTGAAGGACATAGCACAGACAAAATGTCAGATTTTGTACCCAGGTGTTCCACCCATCTACTGGGATGCTTGGCTGCCATGTGCTTCAGCATACTGCTGGTGGTCACATTGACATTACTCTTGCCTCTGCTCAGCATGGTATGACAGATTCTACAAATTATTGTGTTTTTCTCTGAAGGACAATCAGAAGAAAATACTATACAGTGGAAAAACGCCCCCTTGGCATGGCATCTGGTGGAGTGGGTGTACTCTTAGGAACAGTTGACCCAGTTCTCACTCTGGTCAAACCACTACCCCATCCTGCCTGTATTGGTGCTACAAATCCATCCCCTTTTATGTGCTCGCTATGCATGCCACCAGTCTAGGCTGCATCAGTGGCCTCATTATTGAGCACCTCGTCTTCCAATTCCTCAATCTTATCTTCCTTCCAAGTTGAAATTTTAGGCTGACCTTATAGCAAATGTGTCTTATCATTCTCCACCTCTTAAGACAGTACATAACGTTGCTCAAAGTGACTTTCTTCTGGCTGTGGGTGCTCAAATATTTGCGCCTCAACGCATGCCACTGTAGTGCTCCTGCGGACTGGTCGGCACAGAGGTATTGCACCTAATCTATAGGTGTGGTAACTCACTCCCTGGTAAAATAGGGACACAATACCGAAACACAAACACACCTTGCACCCAACACCCATCCTAACTCCAGACCAGGGGAGGAAGGGCGGAAGAGACTCCGACTGAGTAGACCCCATCACTTGCTGGAGGAGGGAATGGTTAAAAAAGGGAGTGGGAGGAGTTAGTGAGTTAGGTAGTTCCACAGCAGTACAAAGGAACGATAGGACCACCAAGAGAGATGGAGTTCTAGGGGAGGCTAGTGCCAGGGGAAGGAGTGGGACCAGTGGGTATGTCGCCACAGAACCCCAGCCATAGGGACCCCGAATCCACAACTGCCATATTAGTCATTGCTGGAGGAACTGGTTGCAAGAGGGGATCGGCCCCAATCTGGCAAGAACACTGCAAGTTTAAGTCATGAAACCGGAGGCCACTGAACTTTATGTGCAGTGACCAACTACTGTGGATAATCCGCAGGACGGTGGCTAGACCTAGAGCCAGAGGACGTGTTGACCGTCGCTCGATAGGGCTCGCAGCTACCTCCTTGTGATCCTGTAGCACGAAGTCACAGGGCAGGAATAGGAGTGAAAACCAGCGCAGAAAAGGTTAACCTGGAAAGGCAAATAAAAGGGTGTCTTGGTGGAGTGAACCTTAACTGCCTGGGAGTTGACTGGACCACTGACCCGAAGGACAAGGTACCCCAGCTGGGCTGGAATTGCTAAGAACTGCCAGTAAAGGTAAAATAACTGCACCCTTTGTGTCCTCCTGCTTATTTCTTGCACACTCCTTGCCACCTCCCGCACCATAACTACCACCATCATTCCCCAAAGACACTTACATTATACCCCTGGGGCCCGCTCCGCCTATGGGGAGTGTCACCATCCTGGCTGCCACTACATCTATCCCCTAGGGGCTCATCTAAGCAGCGCAGGTCATCCTTGATCAGGTACCACAGGTGGCATCACGTAAAGACATTATAATACCATGTAAATACCCCCTTCATCTGCTCAGCTAGGGCCATGATCGCCGGACTGCGACTATGACATCCCCCTGACTACACCAGGCTAGACGAGTAGCCCAGACCCTTGTGGCCATTGCATTTGGTGTCATGAACAGAATTTACGGACCCCCGTTAACCAGGTCCTGTGCGCTGCAGAGGCTGTATTTTTAAAGACTGTGCAATGGCAGCCACCACAGTCTAGTGCCATGTGTTGGCTAGGAGGAGTATGCAGCCATCCCATCGTGGGCCGGACTGGCCAGTGGCGCCAAAATCAGCATCCACCTTCTGCATTGATTGTAATCCGTCATGAAACGCCTGTCAGGCATACCGATCCACCCCCTGATGTGGCCGACAACACAGGGAGCGAGAAAAACCCACAAACGGGTGGGAGAGAGAGAGGAGACGCTGCAGTAGGAACAGAAAACAGATACACATCTATGATGGCGGAGGCGAGGGGGAAAGACCCTGGCCAAGAGGGTTTGAAGAATCAGACTGGCTGCTGGATGGCTGGTTAAGTGGATTGGCTGAGGAATGAAGGGTCCCCTGCTGTGTCTGGACATTGCCTTCCCCAGACGTCCGCACAGCCTACATATTGGGCTGGATACATGGCGCTAGAACCCCCGCCGAGTGGAGGAGCATGTGCAGAGATTAAATTTAAGGTGGATTGGGGTGGTTCCCACCAAGTTGCACTTGAAAGCCTGTAGTGGGACACACTGGATTAGTCTCGCTGCAGGACGTGACTAGAGTTGTTGCTGTTTTTGTATTTTTATCTTTTTCTTCTTTTGTATTGGTGTAACATTCAAAGAAAATGTGCCTCCCACTGACAGAAAGATGTTATTGTTAAAATGCTGCAGCAAAGAAAATTTTTGCATGTTCTTGCTTTAATACTCTTATACTGTTTTACAGCCCAAAAACGTGCTGTGCTTAACAAGGGGGTATGTGGCGCCCTTGCACATGGTCACCACTGAGGTATTGCACCTAATCCATAGGTATGTTTCACTCCCAGGTAAAATGGGGAACAATACTGAGACACCCAACACCATCCTAACTCCAGACCAGGTCTCTTGTATATTTTTCATGTAAGACAAATTAAATGAAGATAATAATACCAAAGAATTTGTGATTGCAATCATTTTCAGGAAGAAACTGAGTAATATCTGACAGAATTGCAGGGTGTCAATACTTCTGGCCACAACTGTAGATGCAATGGAATTTAAAATCACTGTTTTGTTAGATTTAGATGACGGAAACACTCACTGTACATGCTGCTGCTCTGTCCCAAAACTCACACTAAGCTGTTTCCTGATTTACTCGGTAATTGTTTGGATGACAAAAAAAATGACTATGCGAATTTGAAAATCACTAGATTCTTCGTTGTTGGACATACATCATGTAATGCAGATGTGCTCATGTCTAGAAGATAGCAGGCTGGAAGTTCCGGTAGGTGTTAGTCGGTAGATGATTGGATCATCACAGGTCAAATAAGATGCATTGGTCATATATGTTTTGTTTACATTTTCAGAGTGTCAGTGTCTAGGATAGCAGGTGAGAAGGGAGGGGAGAGAGAGAGTCTCACAGTCAGATAAGTGCAGGTCTTTTTTTCCACATTTACTGTGGTGTCCAGTCTGGCAGACAATCACACCCATAAAGTAAATTGCACTTTTTGCACACAGCGGCTTGTGTCATTGGCTGGGTATGTCACATGTCCTTGGCATATACAGTGGGTACGGAAAATACTCAGACCTCTTTACATTTTTCACTCTTTGTTTCATTGCAGCCATTTGGAAAATTCAAAAAAGTTCATTTTTTTCTCATTAATGTACACTCTGCACCCCATCTTGACTGAAAAACACAGTAATGTAGAAATTTTTTCAAATTTGTTAAAAAATAAAATCTGAAATATCACATGGTCATAAGTATTCAGACCCTTTGCTCAGGTACTCATATTTAAGTCACATGTTGTCCATTTCCTTGTGATCCTCCTTGAGATCATTCTACTCCTTCATTGGAGTCCAGCTGTGTTTAATTAAACTGATAGGACTTGATTTGGAAAGGCACACACCTGTCTATATAAGCTCACAGCTCACAGTGCATGTCAGCCCAAATAAGAATCATGAGGTCAAAAGAACCGCCCAAGGAGCTCAGAGAATGAATTGTGGTGAGGCACAGTTCTGGCCAAGTTTACAAAACAATTTCTGCAGTACTCAAGGCTCCTAAGAGCACAGTGGTCCCCATAATTCTTAAGTGGAAGAAGTATGTGACCATGAGAAGTCTTCCTAGACCTGAGTGTCCAGCCAAACTGAGCAATCATGGGAGAAGAGCCTTGATGAGAGAGGTAAAGAAGAACCCCAAGATCACTGTGGCTGAGCTCCAGAGGTGTAGTTGGGATATGGGAGAAAGTTCCACAAAGTCAATTATCACTGCAGCCCTCCACCAGTCGGGCCTTTATGGCAGACTGGCCCGACGGAAATCTCTCCTCAGTGCAAGACATATGAAAGCCTGCATAGAATTTGCAAAAAACACATGAAGGACTCCCAGACTATGAGAAATAAGATTCTCTGGTCTCATGAGATGAAGATAGAACATTTTGGTGATAATTCTAAGCAGTATGTGTGGGGAAAACCAGGCACTGCTCATCACCTGCCCAATACAATCCCAACAGTAAAACATGGTGGTGGTAGCATCATACTATAGGGGTGTTTTTCAGCTGCAGGGACAGGACAACTGGTTGAAATTGAAATAAACATGAATGTGGTCACATTCAGAGATATCCTGGATGAAAACCTGTTCCTGACTGCTCTGCACCTCAGACTTGGCCGAAGGTTCACCTTCCAACAAGACAATGACTCTAAGCACACAGCTAAAATAACAAAGGAGTGGCTTCAGAACAACTCTGTGACAATTCTTGACTGGCCCACTCAGAGCCCTGACCTAAACCCAATTGAGCATCTCTGGAGAGACCTGAAAATGGCTGTCCACCAATGTTCACGATCCAACCTGACGGAACTGGAGAGGATCTGCAAGGAAGGATGGCAGAAGATCCTAAATACATGTGTGAAAAAATATCATTCCCAAGAAGACTCATGGCTGTACTAGCTCAAAAGGTGCTACTACTCAATACTGAGCAAAGGGTCTGAATACTTATGACTATGTGATATTTCAGTTTTTCTTTTTTAATATATTTGCAAAAATTTCTACATTTCAGTTTTTTTTTTAGTCAAGATGAGGAGCAGAGTGTTCATTAATGAGAAAAAAAAGAACTTTTTTGAATTTACCAAATGGCTGCAATGAAACAAAGACTGAAAAACTTAAATGGGTCTGTATCCCCTGTAAGAGCCACTTTACACACACCAACTTATCTGTCCAACTTCTGACCAACTTGCTGGTTGCAGTGAAATCATGGACACATTGCTCCATTTTGTGGCTGTGTACAAATGTAACAATGTGTCCATGATTTCACTGCAACCAGCAAGTTGGTCAGAAGTTGGACAGATAAGTTGGTGTGTGTAAAGTGGCCTTAAGAACCAGCCATTTCCCTCATCACCATTTTCCCAGTGTTAGGGGCCTTTCACACTTCCTTTTTTTTCCCGATCTGGAAAGGTGGGTTTACACGCTTCAATCGCGTTCCGATATCGCAGTTCAATGGTGCGGGAGCGCGCATTTAGTGCACGTTTCTCCCGCATCGCATTGAATGTTTACACGCTGCGATATCGGAATACAACGTCCGTGCGATGTCTCCGCCTCCGGATCGCATACTTAACATGGGAGTGAATGGGTGACGTTTCAAATCGCATCGTAATTGGGCGTTTACACAGCACGATCCGGCTTCAATCGCTATGCAATATCGGAGCATTGAATAGCACGCTCATTCAATCCCCGATATCGCATTGACATCGTTCCTGCATCAAAATTGGACATTCACACCATACAACGCAGGAACGATTTCGCCTCCGACGATTGAACCACGTGCCTTTTGATTGAAATCGTACTACGATATCGCGACGTGTAAACCCGCCAGAAGATCAGGAAAAAACCTGATTCTTACAGGATTAATTTTTTTGCCCATTTACTTAAGACTGGCTTCAAACCAGACAGCCCCGGACCGGTTTTTGGCCGCATAGTAGCCTATGGAGCGGGATGGAGCTGGATGGCAGCTCTCTGCCATCCGGTTTCCTCTCTGCGGTGGAATCCGGGAGAAATCTGATTTTTCTCACCGTACACAAAAATGTTGCTTGCAACGTTTTTGTGTCCCGGGAGAAAAATCTCCCCAAAATGCCGTATCCCGGATTTGCCCGGATTGTCCCGGATCGAGGGCAATCCGGTTCTCCCTAACATGGGAGCCTATGGGGCCAGATTGCCCCGGTCCGGGCGAATCCGGGAACCGGATATGGGCGGCTGCACGCCGCTGTTGTTTCAGGACTGCGGCTGGCTCCATGCTAGCTGCGATCTTGAAAAATCAGCAGCTGCGGCTGCAATTACAGCCATCCGGCTGCACACAGGACCGGAGGGCACATTTGGCCCTTCGGTTCTGTGTGCTGATCCGGTCCGGGGCTGTCAGGTTCATGCCTGACAGCCCCGAAACGGACTGCGCCATGGTGTGAAGTCAGCCTTAATGATTTCAGGAAAAAACCTGAAGCAACAAGATTCTACCTGAAATCATTAAAGTGAATGGGCAAAAAAATGAATCCTGTAAGGGCCACTTTACACACACCAACTTATCTGTCCAACTTCTGACCAACTTGCTGGTTGCAGTGAAATCATGGACACATTGCTCCATTTTGTGACTGTGTACAATGGAACAATGTGTCCATGATTTCACTGCAACCAGCAAGTTGGTCAGAAGTTGGACAGATAAGTTGGTGTGTGTAAAGTGGCCATAAGTATCAGGTTTTTTCCTGATCTTCCAGATCAGGAAAAAAATGCAAGTGTGAAAGGCCCCTTAGAGCTCAGTGATAGTCTTGCTGCTGCAGTGCCGACACTGCTGCTACTGTGTGCGCTATTTAGATAGCTAGCTAGTGATTCTATTTCTTGATAGATAGAGAGATAGATAATGGTTTAGTGATTCCTTTCTAAAACAGCCCTTTTTAGGGCTTAAAAGCAGTGTTAGCCTAATCAGCTCTGGTACAGTGGCCCATCTCCACAAGTCATGTGCTCAAAAGTATTTTGTGCAAGGTCTGCCAACATTTAGGTACTAAAACTTTTTTGGGCTACTACCAGTGTCAGCCCATGCAGCTCTGGTACAGTGATCTGTGTTGACATCTTCACAAAACCTGTGTTGAAAAACATTTAGTTCCAGATCTGCCAACATCTAGGCATTATAACCTTTTTGGCTACCACCAGTGTTTGCCAAATCTGGTCTGCTGGATTCACATCCCCAGATTTTTTAGGCCTATAACAACTAAGCTGCAAGGCTGTTACAATCAAATATCAGTGGTAAAAGCTATGGTTCATGGTGGAAAGGGGAATATGTGTGGTGGTAAGGGGAAAACATGTCAGTCGGGTAGGTGGTAAAGTAACCGCTCTGCTCAACAAACGCCAGCTCCTAGGCAAAGAAAAATGTCAACTTTTTTTTAGAGGAAAGTCTGGTATCATCACTTCTTAGGCATCAACATATTGCTATGACTTGTAGATGAGGCCCAAAAATAGCAGGTGATACAATGGATATCAAGCACTCCATCAATTGGCCTCTCCTCCACCTCAACTTCAACAGCTCACATAGTGCAGTCCTCACAGGTGTCACCCCATTTACACTTGTTTCCTTATGTGTCACAAGTCTCCAGCTGCCCTGGTGACTGTAGGTCAACACAGATGGCCGAGTCTGCAGAGCTGTTCATACATACTATAACCTAGAAATCAGAAGTCAGGTTCAAAGCTTTACTGAGTCGAGAGGAGGAACTGATCTGCACTGATTGCACAAAATCCTTGTGAGTTGGATCCAGACCCGGATTAAGAAGGGTCCGAGCATAATTTAGACCCTCATTACCAAACTTTAACCCCTGTTGATGGAGACAATGGCTAGGGTCACACATGCCAATCAGTTTTTTCCACTGGTTTCAGTCACAAATCCGTTTTTTGTTTGGCTGTTTTTCGAGACTCCTGTGCAGCTATGCATTTGGACTTTGCCATTTTTTGCAAGAAAATGCTAGCAAAAACAGATCCATTTTCTTTACTGCACCATAAAAAAACGGTTCTGTTTTCCCACAGGGCCCCATGTTAAAAAAAGGATCCGTTTTTTTTACTGCACCCAAAAACGTTGCTTGCAGCGTTTTTTGGGTTCAGTAAAAAAACTAACAGCTGTTGTTAACAATGCAGTCACACTTGATCACAGGATCAATTTTTAGCATTAGTTTTTGGACTTAGAAAAATAAAGTTAAAAAACTGATGCCAATAACGAATCTAGGGCCTATGTGTGACTCTAAGCAATGAGGCTCATGATGATGACACTGAGATACCTTAGAAGAACGCCTGCTTGAATTTGAGCTCAGGGCAGGAAGAGGGTAGCTCTAAGGGTGAGGAATGTGAGAACAGAGAGGAGGATGAGGAGGTTCTAGATCCCACTTTCTGTCAACCCACAGTCACGCAGTTGATGAGCTCAGCATAGGAGGTGGAGAAGGAGGATGATAAAGGTAACGAAGTTAGATTGTGGCTTCCTAGACAGGGAAGGAGTGCTGCAAGTACACCAAGCACTGCCTCCTCAATCACAACTCTGCCTTTGTGCAGAAGCTGTGGCGGCCCTGCAATTTGCATGGGCGCTAAGCCTTGCCTAGCCTGGGCCTTTTTCCAGATCTCGAAGGATGACCCAACTCATGTTATCTACCAAATATGTAAGCAAAATCCGAGTGGAGGCAAAAAAAACAAACAATAATTTGACTACTTTATGCATGAACTCGTCACATAGAGGTGCAGTATAAGTTACAATGGGAAGCTCACCGTGCTACAGTGCGGCTTAGCGGAGTGACCAACCACAGCCCCATGAAGCGCATCTGTGGCTTCTTCATCATCCGCAACTTTGGCGACTGGTCTCACACAGACTTTTGGCCGCACAACATCCACATCTTTACACATAATAGCCACTATAGGGGTGGATCACAGCTTGGTAGTGCGAGCACAACATAACAGTACAAGCACAACAGGCATGGACAAGAGCTGAGTGACACAGGCACTTAAGAAGCAGACCAGAGCTGGGTGGTACAAGCACATCACACTAGTATGAGCCCAGCAGGCAGAGACTGGATCTGAGTGACATGGAACCGGCATGATCGGAATAGAGCTGAGTAATACAGGTACTACAAGAATGGCTAGGAGCTGGGTAATGTGAGCACAGTAGCTTAGTACACGCTCAGCAGAAACATCTGACTCCAATTTCAGAAAATGAAAAGCAGTTTCATCACAAGACACAGGATACAGGAAACTCAAAGTCTCAAGGTACAAGACAGAGAAAGACTTCAGATTCAAGGTACAGGCAACAAAGGATTTCACATACAAGGTAAGGAAGCTGGTACCAAGGTAGACACATAGGAAAGACGGGTTCAGAGACAGGGACAGGAACAAGGACACAGAGCAACATAATACTGATAGCATGCAGCATTGGAGCTGATAACAGGCTGACCAGGAGCAGCAGGCTGGATCCCCTTAAATGTCTAAGTTAAGAAACCTAATGCAAAGGCAATGCCCAACAGGTAAGGGGAGCTTTACATAGGAGCTGCCCCTCAGCTGGGGACAGCAATTCAATGTGCACACACCACCCCTATAAAAGCGGGGAAGGTGTGGCAGTGCACACCCTAGGCGCAAACAGGGAGTCAGCATAACTAGCACAAGAACTGAGGCCTAGGGCAACTGGCAGCAGCTGTAAGCACGATGCACCTGGAAAGTCATGCACCACAGCAGAGGACCTCGCAACTCGTGGATAGCTTCACAACAGAGTAGCCAGAGACCATATAAGTGAATAGTCATGCAGCAGATAACAATGATAACCTAGCTGATTAGGGGGAAGGATAAGAGGGACAGAGCACTAACATGCACAGTAACGCCGGTAAAATAAGGGATAAACAGACCGGCGTTACATAGCACTTTCACCCAATATAATGCGACATAGGGCAATACATTTATCAGAAATTTAAGGACCCATGGAAGATGAGGTTCTGAGGGTTCAGTCAGACTTTATACAAAATTCTGTTTTGGAAAAAGAACTTGAATTGAATCATATTGAAAGTTAAAGGGAACCAACCACCTCAGATGACGTGTATAAGCTGTTAATACATGTCCCTGGACCCTACCTACACCATTGCAGCTATCTTTTTGCTAAGAATATTGATAACAGCAAACCGAAATAAACAGTTTATAAACTTACATGGCTTTAGTACATGAGGGCGTCTCCCTTGGGCTCCAGTACGAGAGGGCTGTGTCTCCAGCAGCTTGAGTGGCTTTCCTCCCCCTCCCTCTCTGTTTGCAGGACGTCACTGAAGGACGTGATATTATCTTATTGTGGGCGGGCACGCAAGCCAGCTCTCGTCCGTGCACGCCCACAGAAAGATAATATCACGTCCTTCAGTGACGTCCTGCAAACAGAGAGGGAGGGGGAGGAAAGCCACTCAGGCTGCATAACACACAGCCCTCTCGTACTGGAGCCCAAGGGAGACGCCCTCATGTACTAAAGCCATGTAAGTTTATAAACTGTTTATTTCGGTTTGCTGTTATCAATATTCTTAGCAAAAAGATAGCTGCAATGGTGTAGGTAGGGTCCATGGACATGTATTAACAGCTTATACACGTCATCTGAGGTGGTTGGTTCCCTTTAATGATTGTTCAGTTCTCTACCCTTCAGCTCTCAGCTCTTCAACTCTCTGCCCACCTGCAACCAGCCATAGGCATACCACTTCCGTGGGCTGGGTTTTATCATGTTCTTTTTTTTGTACACTCTACATCTGATAACTCTGATATTACCAGCGTGAGCCATTCAAACACTGCAAGTGGCTCGTACTGGGCCGACCACTCAGTGTGCCCGTGCACAGTGATGCTCACTTCCAGTGGTTTGCATATGTAAAGCACCTGAACTGTGACCCCAAATGCTGAAAAGTATTTAAAAATCTGTGTTCACTACGAACTCTGAACTTTAAAGTCCAGTTCGCTCATCCCTATACTTTATGTGATATTTTCATAATATGTTATAATGTATATTACTATAATATTACCCTTAGGCAAAGCTGTAATACTGTGTCCCCACGGAACACCTTCTGCCATGTTTGCACCACTTCAGGAAGAAATGATTTGACGATGAAGATTTCTCCAGGATCCAGGACATCATGTTCTGACCATGTACAGACCACTTTTAGAGCTCTTCGCAGACCTCCATCCATTTTTTCAGGGGAGATGACTTGAAGCATCGCTGCCATCCCTCTCTGAGACCAGGAAGACATGCTTTTATCCAGAACTGTTGGTGAACTCTCTTCGAGCCTGTATACAGTCACTTCCTCTCCAGCTGTAGAACAGGAATGCAAAAAGACGTTACTGTAATGTATGTTACTTTATACGATAAAAAAACGATAAAATGACAAAGTATGAAGGCCAAGATTATATTCATTTTGATATTTTTTTAGACATTTTTTGTCGGACTCATTTTGTAATTATTGTATAATACAAGAATCTAGAAGGCCAAATAGAGTTTTCATAAGACATGAAATAATTTACTCTGTTTCCCTTTTATCCCCATATACAAGAATATTCTCCTCCCCATAGTTCTGAAGAAATGAAATGGACATTGGATACAATTTAGCAATCTATAAGTAATAAATGCTGAAATCTAATTGATAAGAAATGAAAAGCATGAACAATTAAGACTAATGTAATACAGCTTAATAATACAGAAGGAATTTAAATTTGTGGAAAAACTGATCTCAAATAATTTTTTATTATTTTCGATCAATATAAATTGTAAGCAATGTAAAAGTTGAAAAAATTAGAGCTCACCAAAGAGATGCACTGGAGTAAAAGGTATAGTCTGTGCAAGCCTCATTAAGTTATTTCTTTCCACCGCTGAAATGAGAGAAAAAAAAAACTACTATAAAATGATATCCACAATAATAAAAAAAATATACGTAATTTTTTTGTGCACAATAATGTTATTGTCTGTGTTCACAATGATACCAATAGTTGTGATAAAAGAAAAAAATATAATTTATTTCAAAATCCTTGGGCCAATTTGGTTTATTAAAGTGCAACCGCTGTTTAATAATAATGTAGAACGATTGACTATAATACAGTTTCAGATATACTTCATAAGTGAAATCTGGAAAAGAGCCTTTCAAAAACCTTCCAGAAGATGTCCCCAGTAAGCTGTTTCTAAACCTGGCATATGCTGGTTTTCATGGAAATCTGTCTTCAGCTTCATGCATGAATACGGCCATATAAGGGTGGGGGATCGGGCCTATACAGCATTTACAGCTGATCAGTGTATTAGGTAAACTCAGGCTAAGGGAGCCCCAGGCTGTCGGCACACAGCTCCTGTTATCTTATGTCCACTGCATTCACATCACTCTGCTCTGTGTTATCAGCTGATGGCCCCCACACAGCTCCTCAGCTGATTGCACAGAGCAGACTGATATGAATGGAGAGGAGTCAGATAAGACCACAGAAACTGTGTGCTGACAGCCTGAGCTCAGCACTATCCATGATTGAGGTAACCTGAGACTCAATCAGCGGTAGTGTGAACACTGTATAGGCCGCACCCCCCACTCTTACATGGCCGTATTCAGTATGTGGAGCTGAAGACGGATCTCCCTGCCAACCAGCATATGTCAGGTTTAGAAATAGTCTAGTGTAGACATTTTCAGGAAGGTATATGAAAGGTTTTCTTCCAGATTTCACTTCTGAAGTACCACATATACTCGATCATAAGCCAAGTTTTTCAGCACAATTTTTGTGCTGAAAAGTGCCTCCCTTGGCTTATACAGTTAGGGCCAGAAATATTTGGACAGTGACACAAGTTTTGTTATTTTAGCTGTTTACAAAAACATGTTTAGAAATACAATTATATATATAATATGGGCTGAAAGTGCACACTCCCAGCTGCAATATGAGAGTTTCCACATCCAAATCGGAGAAAGGGTTTTGGAATTATAGCTCTGTAATGCATAGCCTCCTCTTTTTCAAGGGACCAAAAGTAATTGGACAATGGACGCTAAGGGCTGCAATTAACTCTGAAGGCGTCTCCCTCGTTAACCTGTAATCAATGAAGTAGTTAAAAGGTCAGGGGTGGATTCCAGGTGTGTGGTTTTGCATATGGAAGCTGTTGCTGTGACCAGACAACATGCGGTCAAAGGAACTCTCAATTGAGGTGAAGCAGAACATCCTGAGGCTGAAAAAAAAGAAAAAATCCATCAGAGAGATAGCAGACATGCTTGGAGTAGCAAAATCAACAGTTGGGTACATTCTGAGAAAAAAGGAATTGACTGGTGAGCTTGGGAACTCTAAAAGGCCTGGGCGTCCACGGATGACAACAGTGGTGGATGATCGCCGCATACTTTATTTGGTGAAGAAGAACCCATTCACAACATCAACTGAAGTCCAGAACACTCTCAGTGACAGGTGTATCTGTCTCTAAGTCAACAGTAAAGAGAAGACTCCATGACAGTAAATACAAAGGGTTCACATCTAGATGCAAACCATTCATCAATTCCAAAAATAGACAGGCCAACAGGCCAGAGTTAAATTTGCTGAAAAACACCTCAAGAAGCCAGCTCAGTTCTGGAAAAGTATTCTATGGACAGATGAGACAAAGATCAACCTGTACCAGAATGATGGGAAGAAAAAAGTTTAGAGAAGAAAGGGAACGGCACATGATCCAAGGCACACCACATCCTCTGTAAAACATGGTGGAGGCAACGTGATGGCATGGGCATACATGGCTTTCAATGGCACTGGGTCACTTGTGTTTATTGATGACATAACAGTAGACAAGAGTAGCCGGATGAATTCTGAAGTGTACCGGGATATACTATCAGCCCAGATTCAGCCAAATGCTGCAAAGTTGATTGGACGGCGCTTCATAGTACAGATGGACAATGACCCCAAGCATACAGCCAAAGCTACCCAGGAGTTCATGAGTGCAAAAAAGTGGAACATTCTGCAATGGCCAAGTCAATCACCAGATCTAAACCCAATTGAGCATGCATTTCACTTGCTCAAATCCAGACTTAAGACGGAAAGACCCACAAACAAGCAAGACCTGAAGGCTGCGGCTGTAAAGGCCTGGCAAAGCATTAAGAAGGAGGAAACCCAGCGTTTGGTGATGTCCATGGGTTCCAGACTTAAGGCAGTGATTGCCTCCAAAGGATTCGCAACAAAATATTGAAAATAAAAATATTTTGTTTGGGTTATGTTTATTTGTCCAATTACTTTTGACCTCCTAAAATGTGGAGTGTTTGTAAAGAAATGTGTACAATTCCTACATTTTCTATCAGATATTTTTGTTCAACCCTTCAAATTAAACGTTACAATCTGCACTTGAATTCTGTTGTAGAGGTTTCATTTCAAATCCAATGTGGTGGCATGCAGAGCCCAACTCGCGAAAATTGTGTCACTGTCCAAATATTTCTGGCCCTAACTGTATGTGAGCAAGTGTCATGTCAGTGGGGGGGTGGTGACCGGGGGCTGGAGGAGGCGGAAGGAGGCTGCAGAAGGAGCAGGAGGTCACGAAGTCCCACTCATTAGTGTAATGTAATATGCACTGCATCCCCCTGTCCATCACCGACGAGGGTAGCGACACATATTACATTGCACTATGCATACTCGTCCCCCATCACTAGTATATAGGCCCCATGCTGGCGGTCATAATAAAATAACAACAGTTTTAACTCACCCTTCCGACGATTCTCTGCAGGCTCCATGCGTCCTCCATCTGGTCTTCCTGCTTCTAATCATGTGACAGGCACTGCAGAGATGTCATCGCTGCGCTGGTCACATGATTCGAAGCAGGAAGTCCGGAGGGAGGATGCACGGAGCCTGCAGAGACTCATCGGAAGGGTGAGTTAAAATGGTTATTTTATTGTGACCGCCAGCATAGGGCCCATATACTAGCGATGGTGGCCCATATACCAGCAATGGGGGCCCTATACCAGTGATGGGGGCCCATATACCAGCAATGTGTGCCCATATACCAGCCATGGGGGTCCTATACTAGCAATGGAGTCCCTATACTAGCAATAGGGGCCTTATAATAGCGAAGGGGGACCTATACCAGCGATGAGGGCCCTATACCAGCGATGGGAGCCCATATAACAGCGATGACTGCCCATATACCATCAATGGGGAGCTATATACCAGTGATGGGGCCCATATTCCATCAAGGGGGCCCATATACCAGCAATGGGACCCATATACCATTGATGGGGCCCATATGTTACTATGGGAGCCATTTTCCAGCGATGGGGGCACAATACCGGTCATGGGGGCCCTATACTATGCAATGGGGGCCCTATACTAGTGAAGGAGGCCCTATACCAGCAAAGCGGGCCCTATACCAGCGATGGGGGCCCTATAACAGCGATGCAGACCTATATACCAGCGATGGATGCCCATATACCAGTGATGGGAGCCCATATACCAGTGATTGGGCCATATTCTAAATATACTAAAAAAGTGAATGTCAATTCTTTAAAGTGTCTCCTGATCATAAATGCCTCAGACTTTTTCAAAAGGATGCTAAAAACACTTTAGGAAAAATACTCTAACAAAATGCTTCAAAAACTCTTCAAAATCACCTCAGGGAACAAAAAATTATTCAACAAGCTGCTCATAGAAAAAAAGTGTTGTTTATTTTCCAAGCAGTGTCGCTCTTTGTCTTTGGTGTTTAATGGTCCTGAATTGCCTTTATTGAGTTTTTTTTTGGTCGTTTACTTTCTATTTTTCATTGATGTTTTTGAAATCCAAAAAAAATGAGGAAAACAGCATTTTTCAGGTGAAATGGCTACAAAATGCTTAAAAAGTCGCATCTTTCGGGCATCATTTTAGCGTTTCCATTGATATGTATTATAAAGTGTTAAGTATCTTCCTAAGGGAGTGCTCATATCCGCGTATGAAAAATTGCTCCAATTTTCATCCATTTGGTATTTCATATGTCATGTGTGTGCTATGCCAGAGTGAATTTTTTTCTCGCCTAGCATCCGTATGGCATCCGCATACAATTTGTTTTCTTTTTCTGAGCATCTATTCTTCTACAGTCATTTACAGGATAGTAATGTATCCGTAAAAAATGGACGTTATATGGATGGCTCGTATACTATCCGTTTTTTCTTTAGTTCGTGTACTATTCGTTTTTTTTCTCGCAACCATTGACATGCATTGGGGAGTCATGTCCGATGCTGCAATACGCACCAAGCAGCAATTTTTCCGCCAGCCAGATAACAGCTGAGGAAAATCTCACAGATCCGCACTGCCTTACTTACTGAATACCATTGGTGGTATATTTCATTACATTCGTCCATTTTATATGTAAGAGGGAAAATGTCCAAAGAATGTACGTTACTTCTTTTATACAATAATGAATGGGACACTTATTTACGGCATTTTGTGTGCGCTTTTTTGTATTTTTAAGAGCTAATAAGTTAAAAATTTGTGGGAAAAATTGCAATGAGCACAAAGACTGAAAGATTGGCTTATAATACTTCTCAGGACAAATATGAAAAAAAATAGTTAGATTTGTTAATTTTTTTCTTATTAAAACAACTGGCCAAAAGTTCACTGTTTTTCGAAATTGTCTAGCAGATTATAGTAGATTTCCACTTGTCGCACTATTGCAGGCAAAATATGGTAGATATAATTTTTTAGAATAATTGTCCAGAATATTTATGATAATTACTACAAATATAACATTACTTTAAGGGGATAGCTGGGATTTTTTATAAAAAAAAAAAAAAAAGTCCTCAAGCACCAACAAGCAGGTAGCTGCCACCTACCTGCCTGTTGTGCAGCCTTTCACCCTTTCAGGATAAACACAGCAGAGCTGACTTCATGCTCTTTGACAGCCGGCTCCTCACTACCTGATTGGGAGAGCCGGCTGTCAATCAGCATGACATCGCCTCTCTGTAGTCATGACATCACCAGAAGCGGCTAAATCGCCGACAGGAGCGGTCTCAGCGGTGAACAGTGTCGGGCACAACAGGCAGGTAGGTAGCAGCTACTTGACTGTTATGGCCACTTTACACGTCCCGATATCGTCGTCCAACTTCGATAAAAAGGTCAAGTGGTACGTGCGTTGGCCCCGATATCGTTCGTGCGTTGTGTGGTGTAAATGCGCAATTCGATGCAAGAACGATGCCAAAACGATATCGGGGAATAATTATGCAGGCTCTCCAACTGCCCGATATTGTATGGACAATCTGGCAGGATTGTGCTGTGTGACAGCCCAACACCGACTTGGAGCACAACTTCCCCAATTCACTCCCATGTTAAATGGTCGTTCCAGGTTCGCTCGTCTAAGGGGCGTATACATCGCAGTTGTGTTGCCTGCCGATATTTCCATGTGTGACAGCTCCTATGCGATCTTGGAATTCAGCCAAAAAAGTGCGCACTCCCATGTCGTTGTATACAATATCGAAACGATGTTGGGACGAGTAAAGTGGCCATTAGTGCTTGGGCACAATTCTTTTTTTTTTTTTTTAAACCCAGATATCCTCTTTAACAGTCATTTTAGAATAACATATTGTACAATTTGTCTGCCCCCATACGTTTAATGTAACTTAAAGGGAACCAACCACCCCCAATGACCCCCCCGGACTATTAATATTGGTCCCTACACACAGCACATACATGTGCTGCAATGATTTTTGCTAAAAAACCTGTTTTTTAAAACTAAAGATAATGCTTTTGAAAGTTTAAACCTAATGGACGGATGGGCGGTACTTATCTGGTGCAAAAGCCGAGATGTGCTGCCACTCATCCTCCCGTCTCCCCTCGCAGCAGTTATGGACAGCCCTTTGTTCAGCGTCACTGCCTGGTGCACGGGCTCGCATGCCCGTGCACACGTCATCATCTGCAGCCGGGAAGCGAGCGCGCGCTCTGACTTCCATAGCCGAGCGCAGGAAGACAGAGCGCGCGCTCGCTTCCCGGCTGCAGATGATGACGTGTGCACGGGCATGCGAGCCCGTGCACCAGGCAGTGACGCTGAATAAAGGGCTGTCCATAACTGCTGCGAGGGGAGACGGGAGGATGATTGGCAGCACATCTCGGCTTTTGCACCAGATAATTACCGCCCATCCGTCCATTAGGTTTAAACTTTCAAAAGCATTATCTTTAGTTTTAAAAAACAGGTTTTTTAGCAAAAATCATTGCAGCACATGTATGTGCTGTGTGTAGGGACCAATATTAATAGTCCGGGGGGGTCATTGGGGGTGGTTGGTTCCCTTTAAAAGCACAACCTGCACATGTTAGTAGTGAATACACAAGCACTACTCTGCATGATGAGTCACTACATTTTAATATCCCCACTAGACGAAACAAGATACATTTTGTATGATACCTTTTCTCAAGCTAGGACTGCTCCACAGTTGAGCAGGTGAATCACCCGGTAAGCCCCGATGCAAGACTGGGCACCTTAACCCCTATGTATGAGCAGTAGTTGGCACAATACACTCGATTCAAAAACAATGACAGCATCATATCATTCATGTAATAAACTAGCCAGATTATTATTCTATAAAAATAGAGGGATATTTGTGAATGAGGGGGAATGTAATATCTGCAAGTAGCTGAATTGTGGGCCACATAAAAAGTATATAATAAATATATTACACACCATGTATTTTGCCTATTTGAGCCATTATAAGACATTTTACTTTCCCTCCCTGTCTGGAGGTGGAGGTTTCTGTATATCTAGAGAATAGTGTGGTAAGTCAGAACTGGTACACTGAAATACATTTATAACTGGCATACGTACAGAACTAGCATACATATAGAACCAGCATCCATATAGGACTGGCATATATATGGTATTGGCATCCATATAGGACTGGTATACATATAGGACTGGCTTACATATAGAACTATACCAAAAAGGTATTGGCATGCACACATAATAAGAACATACAGTCTAATTGAAGTGCTAGTGAACAGCTTTGGGGAAATCCAACCATAGAATCCAGAAAGAGAGATCACTGCACATTCTATTGCATTTATAGAAATCCAGTTTATTCAAATTCTAAAAGATGCGACTAGGGAATAACACTGACCTTGTTCATATAAGCCGTTGTGGATCCTGTGTTTTTAATTAATTACAGTAAGGAATATCAGGAACTCTGTTCACATACGTATATAGGCACTGTAATTTTCTTATGGTTACCGTAGATGTTCTAACCGAAGCCCCAGGGAGAGTATGAAAAATATTTAGTATGAGTTCCTGCCCAAAATGAGTAACTATTAGCATGAGAGGATCTATTTCCAGAGATGGTGGTATAGCAATCTCGCAAGTTGTGGAGCGGGATGTTCTAGTTGTCTTGGTAATAAATAGTAAGGTATTGCTGAGGCCCAAAATGTGGGATACCCGATTGTTGAAGACTAATATGGTCTAAAAGGTAACATATATAAGATGTGTTCAATTAAAGGGCTTTCTCGGTAGTAACAGGATATAGCTTGAGTTCAGATTATTGGAGACCTCAAGTGCATCAAACGGAAGAAATGTTCAGTAATAGGGCAATAGTATGCTGTACAGGGAACACCCTGTTATCTGTATGATGAGAAGCCGGCCCTCCTGAGCTGTGGCTGTGGCTGTAGTCAAAATGTTATTCCCTAGTCGTATTTTTTTTAACTTGAATAAACTGAATTTCTCTAAATGCTATAGAATGTGCAGTGATCTCTCTATCTGGATTCTACATGTAGGACTGGCGCATGAGGGTTGATTCCTTAAAAATTTCCCCTGACCCACTTCTATTTATTGCAGGACACTGACACTGCACATGTGCAATGATATAAGTATAGGTTACGTGCCAATTTACAACTCTGCACTGATAATGGTTTTTCTTTTCCAGGTGCTTAAGTGGTGTGATGTGTGATAATGGACCTAGTGGAATACAGAGCAGTCATCAAGTTCCTATATCTGTATGGTGTGTTCACCAATAGCAGATTGGGGTCACTCTAGAATTGGAGCTGTTTCCATCGAAGTTCGGCAACATTTAAAATTACGATGGCAGTTCTTGACTACATCATATGATGGGGAATCGTCACTATAAACGTCTTTCATCTCATCAAACGTCTCCTTTTGTGTGTGGCCTTTCAAGTAAAGAAAATTGATGACTGCTTTGTATTCTACTAGGTCCATTATCACACCTCATACCACTACATCACCTGTAAAATAATGACCGTCATCAGATCAGAGTTGCATATTGGCACGTGTAATGATATGTCTCTATAGGTTATAACTTATATGTCCAGTTTCAGTGTCCTGTGACAAATAGAAGTGGGTCAGGGGAAATCTTTAATGAACGCCCCTCATACATATAGGACTGGCATATATATTGAACCCCTGGCAAAAATTATGGAATCACCTGGCTTGGAGGATGTCCATTCAGTTGTTTAATTTTGTAGAAAAAAAGCAGATCACAGACATGGCACAAAACTAAAGTCATTTCAATTGGCAACTCTCTGCCTTGAAGAAACACTAAAAGAAATCTTGAAAAGAAAATGTGCTAGCCAGTAACGGTTACTTTTGTAGACCAAGAAGGGGGAAAATTAAGGAATCACCCTGTAAATTTTAATTCGCAAAACTAAAACCTGCATCAAATAAGATCTGCTCGTTAGTCTGCATCTAAAAAGGAGTGATCACACCTGAACTGGTTTACATATAGAACAAGCAAACATACAGAACTGGCTTTCATATACGACTGGCATTCATATAGAACTGGGTTACATATACAACTTGCATACATATAGAACTGGAATACATATAGAAGTGGTATAAACATAGAACTAGAATACATATGTTATCTATGGAGGTGTAATAAAATTATTAGTCAGAATTTTTTTCTCCTTTGACTCACCTGAGTAATGACTGTTTAAATCTTGAGAGCCTTTTAAAGAAGCTGACATTTCTGTAAAAAAAAATGGATGAAAGTCATTTTAATGGATTCTTAATTTACATATTGATTTTACAATACTACTGACCTAGTCCTGTCAAAATCACTAAATGAATAACTAATGTTTTCAGGACTGAGGGAGCACTGAAATCAGCTTCCCCATATCAAGTTTATCATCTCATTATCTTAATTACATGCATTGGGATGCAGCTGGTGACACTTCGCATAAAGGTTGCACCTCAATATTTTAATTGAGTAATGTTAAATGTGGACATTGCTTTTTAGAAAACGCCTACAACATTTATATATGTTTTATTTTTGCAGCTATAATCAATTTTAAATTTAAAAAATTATAAAAAAAAAAAGGGAGGCAGCGTAAACAAAAACATATAAGGGAACCTATCAGCTTAAAATTGCTGAGGAATTTTAAGGCCCCTGTGAAAGAACAGTATGTATGTCCTTTGCAGTCCAATAACTCATCCTACTTCTCTCCTTTATGTGTCTGAGACAGTAACTTCTTGCTTCTTTTGCAGGTAGAAATGAGCCCCCTTTAACCTCTTTGTAACATTGGACGTACTTGGGGTTCATCCAGGAAATGTTGTGTTCCCGACATTGGACGTACCCAAAACGTACAGGTAAATCTACGGACTTCATGGCTGTGCTTGCATGATTGCTGCCAGGTCTGTAGCTAACCTTACAGTTGAGACCTGGCACTCACTACTATAAGCAGTGCTTTGCCGCTCCTAGCAGTTAACCGCATAAATGTTGTGATCAATAGTGATCGCAGCATTTAGGAGGCAGGGAGAGGTGCTAAATAGATAGGTTCACAGCTCTGACACATGCATATAATCCACTACAGTGGATACAGTGGATATGAGTGATCAGGATCGTGGAGGGTTATTATGATGGTAATAAAGATGGCTGAAGAGGGCTCTGTTTGTGTTCTTTTTAAAAATAAACACTCTTTCCCCGTTGTGGTGTATTATTTATTATTTACTTAGAGGTTCCTAATGGCTGGGTCTAACATTGGACCGACATTATGAACCTCGGGCTTAGTGTCAGCAAGCAATACATAACTGGCATTATATAGCTGGCATTAACCTCTTATTAATCAGTCTGGTAATCATAGCCCCACGTCAATTTTTTTTTTATTGTTTCATGAAATAATTTTTTCAAAAAGGCTCTGCAATATTTCTGATTACCAGCCAGGTAAAACTAAGTAGCTGGGAGTGTGTGTCAGGCTGTACCTGTGCTGGTGACCAAAAATACAGTGAAGCCCCACATAATTTTCTTTTACGGTAATTATTTCAAACTCTTTTTTTCCCAAAATCTACATGAAAAAATACGGCAAAAACACTATGCTATTTCATCATGCCGCTAAAAAAGTGGAATAAAACGCAATCAAAAAGTTGCATGTAAATAAAAATGGTATCACTGGAAATATCATTTTGTCCCACAATAAACAAGCCACCACACAGCTCCATCAATGAAAAAAAAAGTTACAGTTCTCAGAATTCAGAGATGCAAAAATAATAATTTTTTTCTATAAAAATGTTATATCGCTGTGTTTGTACTGACCCGGTTACTGACCCGGAGAATAAAGCTGTTTTATCACTTTTACAACAGTGAACAATGTAAGAAAAAAAAACAGTTCATGAATTTCTTTTTCTTATTCATTCTGTCTCACAAAAAGCATAATAATAAGCGATCAAAAAACATTATTTATGTGGCCCAAAATAGTACCAATGAAAACTCCACCTCATCCTGCAAAACACAAGCCATCTTGTGAATCTGTCGGCAGAAAAATAAAAAGACTACAGCCTTCAAAATTCAGTGATGCAAAAAAATCATTGTTTGTACAAAAGTGTTTTTAGCGTGATAGTAGCCAAACCTAAAAAAAAACCTACCGTATATACTCGCGTATAAGCCGAGTTTTTCAGCCCAAAAATTGGGCTGAAAAGTACCCCCCTCGGCTTATACGCGAGTCAGTGACGGTATACAGCGGTATACAGCAGCCCCCGCATCCCCAGTAATCCAGGGCCCCCCAGCCTTGCTCCGGTCACCTGTAAAGCAAAATATACTTATCACTGTCCCGCTGTCCGCGCCCGCTCGCCGCTGCCGTCCGCGATCCTCCATCTTCATGCGTCTTCTTCCTGTTTCCTGTGTTCGTCGCAGGGAATGACGTCATTCCCGGCGCCGAACACAGGAAACAGGAAGAGGACGCATGAAGATGGAGGATCGCGGACGGCAGCGGCGAGCGGGCGCGGACAGTGGGACAGTGATAAGTAATATTTTGCTTTACAGGTGACCGGAGCAAGGCTGGGGGGCCCTGGATTACTGGGGATGCTGTATACTACTGCTGGGGCTGCTATATACTACCACTGGGGCTGTATATACCTCTGGGGCCCTGTATACTACCACTGGGGCTGTATATACTACCACTGGGGTTGTATATACCACTGGGGCTGTATATACTGCTGGGGCCCTGTATACTACCACTGGGGCTGTATATACCACTGGGGCTGTATATACTGCTGTGGCCCTGTATACTACCACTGGGGCTGTATATACCACTGGGGCTGTATATACTACTAGGGCTGCGTCTATACTACCACTGGGGCTGTATATACCACTGGGGCTGTATATACTACTGGGGCTGTATATACTACTGGGGCTGCGTGTATACTACCACTGGGGCTGTATATACCACTGGGCTGTGTGTATACTACCACTGGGGCTGCTGTATATACCTCTGGGACTGCTGTATACCACACTGCTGGGGCTGTATACTTGTGCTAGGGTCCACCCTCGGCTTATACACGAGTCAATAGATTTTCCCAGGTTTTGGGGGCAAAAGTAGGGGGGTCGGCTTATACATGGGTCGGCTTATACACGAGTATATACGGTATATCAATCTGGTATCACAGTGATCATACCGACCAAGCGAATAAAGCAACCTAATCACTTATTGAACAGCGTAAAAATAGTAGTAAAGTAGGGATGAGCGAGTATACTCGCTACTATTCAGTATTCGCCGAATAGTAGCGGTATTCGGGCTACTCGCTACTCTTCGAGTACTTATGAGTACTCGGGAGTAGCGAGTAGTCCTAATACCTTCGCAGTGTATCTATAGATACACTGCGAAAGTAGTCTAAAAGTGATTAAAAGTTGTTAAAAAATAATAAACTTACATACTCACCTTCCAACGGCTGCACCAGGAGTGGCAGAGAAGCCATCCGATTGCTGGAAAAGGACCTGTCACTACCAGCCAATCAGATGACCAGAAGCGATCTGGCCACCTGATTGGCCAATTTGCAAGGTTCTATATGTACTATCAGGACCTTGCAAACTGGCCAATTAGGTGGCCCGTAGCAATGACGTAGTTGTGACATGGCGCCATCTGATTGGCCAGATCGCTACCAGCTATCTGGTTGGCTGGTAGTGACAGGTCCTTTTCCAGCAATCGGATGGCTTCTCTGCCGATCCCGGTGCAGGCGTCGGAAGGTGAGTATGTAAGTTTATTATTTTTTAACAACTTTTACTCACTTTTAGGCTACTTTCGCAGTGTATCTATAGATACACTTCGAAAGTATTCTTACTCGCTATACTCGCAACGAGTAGCGAGTACCGTTACCAACTCGTTGCGAGTATAGCGAGCACCGTTACCAACTCGTTGCAAGTATAGCGAGCACAAATATTAAGGTACTTGCTCATCCCTATAGTAAAGTCAATTGTTCCACTGATGTTGATTTGGTTATCCTGCTTCCCAAAGATCACAGTGAGGCTCAACTCAACATCCGCTAATGATTTCAGACAATTTTTTCGTTTGAAAAGTCAAATGGCACTCCCTCCATTCTGAGCCCTGTTGTGTGCCCAAACTGTAATTTTCCACCACATGAGGTATCGATGTACTCAGGAGAAATTGCACAACAATTTATGAGATCCATTCTTTCCCATTACCCTTGAGAAAATCATTTGTGATTATTTTTATTTTCATGGCCAAACTGTGAAGCACCTGGGGGTTCAAGGTGCTTACCGTACAACTACAAAAGTTCCTTAAGTGGTCTAGTTTCCAAAATGGGATCACTTGGGGGGTTTCCACTGTTTAGGCACATCAGGGCTCTCCAAATACGACATGATGTCTACTAATGACTCCAATTTTTTGCTTGAACAGTCAAATGGCGCTCCCTCCTTTCCGAGCTCTGCCGTGTACCCAAACAGTAGTTTAGTTTTCCACCACACATAAGGTATCAGCGTGCTCAGGAGAAATTGCACAGCAAAGTTTGGGGTCCATGTTCTCCTGTTACCCTTGTGAAAAAGCAAAATTTTGTGCTAAAGTAACATTTTTGAGAAAAAAGCAAAATATTAATTCTTTCCTTCCACATTGCTGTAGTTCCTTTGAAGCATCTCAAGGGTTGATAAACTTTTTGAATGTGGTTTTCAGCAGTCTGAGGGGTGCAGTTTTTATAATGGTGTAACTTTCAGGTATTTCTGTTATGTAGACCCTCAAAGTAACTTCAAATGTGATGAGAATTTGTAAATTTTGATGGAAATATGAGAAATTAATCAAACTTTGAACCCTTCTAACTTCCTAACAAAAAAAATGTTTTCAAAATTGTGCTGATGTAAAGTAGACATGTGGGAAATGTTATTTATTGACTGTTTTGTGTGACATAACTTTCTGGTTCAATGGTATAAAACGTTTGAAAATTGAGATATTTTAAAAATTTTCACCAAATTTCCATTTTTTTCACAAATAAACGTAAAAAATATCGTCCTAAATTTACCACCAACATGAAGTCCAATATGTCACGAAAAACAGTTTTGAAATCATTAGGAACCATTGAAGTGTTCCAGAGTAAAAACCTTATATAGTGATTGAATATCAAGATGAGAAGAAAAAAAAAAACTCTGGCACTTCTCACATCACAGTGCAGAGAGTCATCTTGGATCCTTATGTCACCTCCTCATCATGCAACAAGGACCTCAGTGCGTGCTCGTTGGCTGATAGAAATGCAGAATCAAAGTTTCAAACAGGAAAGTCCATAAAATCTCTATTTAGAAAACTTTAAAACATGCTTGGGGAGGGTAACGCTCTTCTGCATTGTACGACAGCCTGTTTCTCACTGACTAGCCCTTCTACTGGTCCCATCTCGTCAGCTCGAAACAGGCTGTCGTCCAGTGCAGCAGAGTGTTACCCTCCCCAAGCATGTTTTAAAGCTTTCTAAGTAAACGGAGATTTTATGGACTTCGAGTGCTGCGGCCTTTCTTCTTTGAAACTTTACCTTATAAAGTGACGCTGGCCAGAGTTGCAAAAAAATGGCCTGGACCTTAAGGGGCAAACCATGCTCTGGGGTAGAGGAGTTAATCTTCAGCCGGTGCACAGGTTGACACAATGATATGTCCACCCTTGGACAATATGATGGAGTAGGAGGAGCTAAAATGACTGATATTGTACTTACATTTGTGAAAAAAGATTCAGTATACCTTTATTTTATTTATTAAAATCCCTTCTTCTCAATCTGGGGTCAGGAGTCCAGTGGGTGGTCGTCATCAGTGGTCGTCAGTCTTTGCTTTAAAAGTATACATAAAGAGGTGGCTTTAATTAACTGATTAGAACCACTCACTTGACTGTTCCAAAAAGAGCATGGATCTCAATGAATAAAAGACAAGCTATACTTAACCTTTTCCAACAAAACCATATATCAAACAGTCTATCCCCACCTGCTTTATAAAACTATACCTGCAGATCAAACTGCATTTTCAATAGGGCAGGTTCCCTGGTGTATCTATCTCCTTGGCTTCTTCATATCAGTTTTGTACTGTTCAATGAGATTTTCTTCCATGATCCTTGTATGTAGCGTACACAGCAGAGGCTTGTATTTCATGTGTACCATCATTCAGTGTATTTGTATGGCATCACAGAAAAACAGATAGTGTGTGGGCAACACCAAAATATTACATAAATACTCCAGATATGACAAATAAAAAATATATGAAGTAAGCCAGCATTAGAAAAATAATGCATTTTTTAAAATTACAGTAAATAAATTGCACTTGAAAACTTACGGTAATTCTTTTTCCAAAATCTTTTACACAAGATGGATATATTATCATGGTAAAACAGGCCTCCCCCAACATTGTCCTAATACATTGTCCGATGGAGTATGTAACATTTTTTTTTGACAGAAGTAACAATTATATTCTTTCATATGAAATCAAGAAGTCCTGATTTAATACAGATGACTGAGTGCTGTAAAATATGTCCAGAAAATATAGAGGCTGTATGTAGCCATTACATGACACAAGTATAAGCTTTTATCTAATGTATTCTTCTATGTAAAACAATACAGCATTGTACCATATACTTGCTGACACAGTCCCACTCTTTGTTGAATATATAACTATCCGAAGGCAATGTTCACACGCATAAGGTTTTGCTGCAGCAAAAGCACAGCACAACCTTAGGGGGTTTTCAAGGTTTCTCCTAACTCCAGGATTCTTGGCAGAAGGAAACATACATTTCTCCTGCAGGTTTCCCGCGTGTTTTTGCTGTGTTTTTGGTTGCTGCGGTTTTTTTTCAACTTTTTGGCCATAGAACCATGACAAAAACGCAGAAAAGAATAGACATGTTCATTCTTCCCAAAACGCAGCAAAACCTGGGTTGTTTCCACTTTCTGCACATGGATAAAACCAATGTGTGCGGATAGCTAATCCCTGAATCACATAGGTTTTGCTGGAAACCAAAAACGTAGATTTAGATTAAAACCAAGGCAAAACCTGACCCCCAAAATGCAGCTTAACCACACTGTGAACATAGCCTAAAAGTATACTCCTGTATAGCGCATGCCTATGGCACCAAAGTACATATATTTTACAATGAATCTGTCACCAGGTTTTTGCTGCATTATCTGAGAGCAGCATGATGTAAAGGCAGAGACTCTGATTCCAGAAATGTGTCACTAACGCTGCTTTCACATAAATTGTAATTCCCGGAAGATCTAGCGGATGTCGCTGCATCCTCCACATAACGGCCAACTTGCGGCACCGATCTGGCAAGTCCTATTCATTCTCTATGGTGCTTGCGGTCGGGTGCAGCAAGTGCAGTAATGCCGTATCTGCCACTTGCGGCACTGCAAAAAAATGCTGCTAGCAGGGTTTTATTTTGCACAACTGCAAGTGCTGGATCTGCCAGATTCGACAATACCGCACTTGCCGCACCCGACTGCAAGTCCCATAGAGAATGAATGGGGCTTGCCAGATCGGTGCCACAAGTCGGCTGTTATGCGACAGATGCGGTGACATCTGATGGATCTGACAGGAATTACACCTCACCGCTGATGTGAAAGGGGCCTTACTGAGCAGTTTTATTAAAATCACTGTTTTGTCTGCTGTAAATCCTAAAATTATCTGACAGCTTTCTGCGAATGCACAGTGTAGGAAGCTGTTAATATTCAGTGGTGGGGTTATTGTTATACAGAGTTAATTAATATTGAGGACTAATGGTGGGTTTAAACGCTCAGATATCTGAAACAATATCTTTTGGAATGTCACGTGACTGCGATCGTTTCGACATCGTTAGTGCGTTGTCAAACGCAATGATATTGTTAACGATGTGTAATTTGGCAATGCGCCAGCGTCGTTCATTACAACTTTGTGAACAATTTGATAAAGTGGCAGGAATAGGAGAATTCAGAACAATATCGTTCATCTTGGTGTCACACTGAAGAACAATGCTGCACTTTGCTGGTGCGTTAATTGGACGACGAAAGATAATGTGAGGTCCTGAGCACACTTTTGAGATGTCCGATCCAACGATTCTTCCTTCAGATATCCTGCGTTTACACGCAACGATGCAAAAACGATATCGTTCGAATGATGTCAAAAGCGTGACGTTTTAACGATATCGTTTCAGATATCTGAGCGTGTAGTTGCAGCAGATTTAATAGTAATAATCTTCTGCTGATAAAGCAATGATTTTATCAAAACAAAACCAAGCAGCCCACACTGAGTAACACATTGCTGAATTCAGTGTCTGTGTCTTTACAGGTTGCTGCTCTCAGATTATGTGGCAAAGCCTTGTGACAGATTCCCCTTAATTATATAAAAAATAATATAATAATATAAGTATATAAAAAATATAATATAAATGATATAAAAAATAAGCAAACAACAATCACAAAAATAAGCACAATTACAGTAAATTTTTGTTAATCACAACAGTATAAGTATTTACTTACTTTTGGCAGAATCTGAACTTCTAAATCTAGAGTACAAAACAAAAGAAACATTTTAAATGTGTGCCCGTAAAAATCTAAATATTATAAATGATTAAAAATATTATAAATGAATTAAAAAAAAAATTCTCTATTTTTTTTTTACAGTATGTTAAATTCTTTGACTCAATGACTTTGGTTGAATGGGTCAGGTTTACCCTACTTATCTTTAAAATTGTTCTTTCATATGAGCAGTAAAATAAACAACTAATGCAGCATTTAAACATAATTTCAGCATATCCATGTCCCATTAACAAAGTACATTTTAATTAATGGATCTGGGAAGAATAAAAATTTCCACAATTGGATGTGTTAATAAACTGTTCCTGTCCTGAGATAAGCTTTTAAATGTGCCCTGCTATGTACTATGTAATGGATGTGTCCAACCATGTATAGCTACTCCAGTTCATGTATGATACTCCAGTTCACATGCTGGCCAGGGGAGAAAACATAAGTCAATTATAATAAGCAATAAGTAATCATACAGATGACAAAGCAGGGGCTCACAATGTCTGAGGTAACACTTTTCCATATCTGATTTTACACATTTCCCTGTCTGATTTATCACTGGAGTGAGTGTTTCTGCCATGACTTTAGAAGGCAGACCTTAAACTCCTGTCTATATTCAATTTAATGGATTTCAGGGTCTTACCATTGGTGATCAGCAAACCTTACAAGGTTCGGTTCAGGTTGGCAATCTTCCCAAACCACATTGAATTTATTGGGAGGAAAACCAAACTCAGACAACACCTTCAGGGGGGCCCAAAAGCTTCCAAAACAGCTCAAATTAGGGGCAGACACTATTGGCATCAATTGTCACAGATTACAAATAGTATCCAGGCACAGCATGGATGCATGAGACAGAGTCTGGGCCACCAGTTAATGCTTTCAAAATGAGTTAAAATTAAGAGGTGGGTGAGTGACCAGTGTAGACCTTCTTTGCTGGGTGCTGTGGCACCTTTTTGGTAAGGCCAGAGCCTGCCGGTCAGTGGTTTGGGATAAACCTTAACAAACCGCCTCGGTTCCAGAGTACCGGTTTGACCTGAGCACTCCACACAGCGCCGACCAGTCTTGGAGTGCCCCTTCCTTGTCTGGGTTACCTCTTTAATTTTGAGATACCCTCTTGTCAGAGCTGCAGGTTAATCTGCGTCTGTTTGTTCTGCTCTCCTCACACCGTCTGACTGCTGTCAACTGTCACCTATGTCACGTCTCCCGCTCTGCTAAGCTCCACCCCCCAGGGACCTACTGAATATACTGTCCCTGGTGCTAGGGTGGCTGTAATTGGGATCTTGTGGCTTTGTATACAGACTCTGTAGCTCCCCTCTCTACATGCGACTATGGAGGCACTACACCTTCTGTTTGGGATGCAGTGGGAGTACGCCAGTGTCCTTGCTGCGGGAGCTGATTTTACAATGCCTTTAAGGATACATCATCAATATAAAATTAGTGGACATCCCCTGTAATCTGTAACTTATTGGAAGCCCCATCTTACATTATAGTTTTTGGCCTTCTGACTTGAAAACTCACAATACATGACAATGAATGATGTGATATTTTACTTACAATAGAGTAGGCAGATATGATTTTTAAGAGTTAAATCTTAAGAATATAAGTGACAAAAAAAATTTAGCAATAAAAAAACAACAAAATTCCTGGATGTAAAAATGATTCACTTCTCCATAAAAATGCCCTCTAGGTGTTTGTCAGTTTATGAAAACTCAACACCCATGTCATTAAAGCTTCTATTTCAGAACGTTTTCTTCCCATAAACAAGGAATAAGCAACCAAGAAGCGCCTGCAGACTCCTTCAGGGTTTAAAATCTAAGGTCCTGCGAATATGGTCTACAGTATATTTAGAAAATATCATGTACATCCCAGCACTCTGCACTTGAATATTTTTTCAGCCTTAAAACCCCACAGATATTACAATAGTTTGTACCTGACATTTTAGCAAGTTATGCATAAAATACAAAAACTCAATTATACTTTTTTCTTGTCATCTTGGACAAAAAAATTAATAAATATCCTTCATCTGGTCATTAATAATAAAACATTTTACATCATACAAGTCTGTGAATTGGGAAACTAAACTGAACACTTTTCACAGAAGACAAGTCAGTGTAGTTTATTATCCCATCTGACACTAATTAAACTACAGTAAAAGGTTCTTAAGGTTCTTTCAAGTGTTATTTTTGTTTTAACTCATTTTTTTTCATTAATTAATAGTACATGAGAAAATAGGAAACTTTGTGATACACACTTGAAACCAGACGTTTACATACACTATATAAATAGACACATATACATGTTTTTCTCACTATCTGACGTGAAATCAGAATAAACCTTTCCCGTTACTTTAATTATTTATATTTGCGAAACGCCAGAATGATGAGAGAGAATTTTTTAGGGTAGGGACACACTTCAGTTCCTGATCAGTTTTCCTGATCAGTGTTCATCAGTTTGTGTGCCAAAACCAGGAGTGAACCTCGCAGAGAAAAAGTATCATTGAAAGATTGACACCTGTGGTGGGTTTTGGAGTCACTCCTGGTTTTGGCACACAAACTGATGAACACTGATCAGGAACTGAAGTGTGTCCCTACCCTTAAGGCACTTTTATTACCTTCTGCAAAGTAACATGTTTACATGGACTAAAGGTACCGTCACACGCGGCAATTTTGCTAGCAATTTCTCTGGTAACTTACTGGTTGCAGTGAAATCATGGACACATTGTTACATTTGTACACAACAACAAAATAGAACAATGTGTCCATGATTTCACTGCAACCAGTAAATTGCCAGAGAAATTGCAAGCAATATTGCCACGTGTGACGGTACCTTCAAATTACTTTGCCTTCAAACAGTTTAGGACAGCCCATATGATGATGTTATGTGTTTGGAAGCCTCAGGTTTATTGGCAACATCTGAGTTAGGGCCCTTTCACATCAGCGTTTTTTTAAATTTGCGGCAGATGCGGTGAAAAAACCGCATCTGCCGCAACTGCCGCATAACGGTTCCACTTGCGGCACGGTTGCGGTTTTTTCCATAGGAAGTATAGGGGGACTTGCGGCAGATGCGGCAAGTGCGGTATTGCACTTGCGGCAGGTGCGGCAGAGAAAAAAACCGCGGCTTACTGCGGTTTTTTTCTCTGCCGCACCTGCCGCAAGTGCAATACCGCACTTGCCGCATCTGCCGCAAGTCCCCTATACTTCCTATGGAAAAAACCGCAACCGTGCCGCAAGTGGAACCGTTATGCGGCAGTTGCGGCAGATGCGGTTTTTTCACCGCATCTGCCGCAAATTTAAAAAAACGCTGATGTGAAAGGGCCCTTAGATGTCAGATAGTGAGAAAAACATGTATGTGTGTCTTTTTATATACAGTTGTGCTCAAATGCTTACACACCCCGGCAGATTTTTTGCTTTCTTGGCATTTTTTCAGAGAATAGGAATGATAACACAAGGACTTTTTTCTCATTCATGGTTAGTGGTTGGGTGAAGCCATTTATTGTCAAACTACTGTGTTTTCTCTTAAATCATAACGACAACCAAAAACATCTAAATGACCTTGATCAAAAGTTCACACCCCAGTTCTTAATACAGTGTATTGCCCCCTCTGACATCAATGACAGCTTGAAGTGTTTTGTGGTAGTTGTGGATAAGGCTCTTTATTGTCTTAGATCAGGGGTCTCAAACTCGCGGCCCGCGGGCCGCATGCGGCCCCTGGGGCTTCCCTGTGCGGCCCCCGGCACCTTGGACAATTGACCATGCTGACGGCGGTCCAGTGCATGGGGCCGCCGCGGTCTCTGCTATAATATTACTTCCGGCCGCTGCCCGCTTCACTCCGACGCTCGCTCTGAGTGTTAATGTGAGTGTTAATGTGTGTGTTAATGTGTGTGTTAATGTGTGTGTTAATGTGAGTGTTAATGTGAGTGTTAATGTGTGTGTTAATGTGTGTGTTAATGTGACTGTTAATGTGTGTGTTAATGTGAGTGTTAATGTGTGTGTTAATGTGTGTGTTAATGTGTGTGTTAATGTGTGTGTTAATGTGAGTGTTAATGTGAGTGTTAATGTGAGTGTTAATGTGAGTGTTAATGTGTGTGTTAATGTGAGTGTTAATGTGTGTGTTAATGTGAGTGCCTGTGAGCCTGCCTGTGTGCCTGCCTGTGTGCCTGCCTATGTGCCTGCCTGTGAGCCTGCCTGTGAGCCTGCCTGTGAGCCTGCCTGCCTGTGTGCCTGCCTGTGAGAGTGCCTGTGTGCCTGCCTGTGAGAGTGCCTGTGTGCCTGCCTGTGAGAGTGCCTGTGTGCCTGCCTGTGAGAGTGCCTGTGAGCCAGCCTGTGTGAGTGCCTGTGTGCCTGCCTGTGAGAGTGCCTGTGTGCCTGCCTATGAGAGTGCCTGTGTGCCTGCCTATGAGAGTGCCTGTGTGCCTGCCTGTGAGAGTGCCTGTGTGCCTGCCTGTGAGAGTGCCTGTGTGCCTGCCTGTGAGCCTGCCTGCCTGTGAGCGTGCCTGCGAGTTTGTACAGAAGCGCAAGAGCACAGGAGGCACACGTTTAATTATCTTTGATATACCACAACACGTTTCCACGGCAGTCCGCTGTCTTCATCAGGTGGATTTACGTGATGAAGACGGTGGACCGCCGTGGAAATGCATTGTGGTATATCAAAGGTAATTAAATGTGTGCCTCCTGTGCTCTTGCGCTTCTGTTATAATCTCACACTTCTGTACAAATATCATATCCCCATCCTAGGGTTGCAGCAGGAGCAGCTGTGAACCAGAGTCACCGCTAACAGAATCCAAAGGACCTGCGGTGACGTAGCTGAGAACGGCACAGGGGCAGGTGATCGGCTTGCTCGAGTCACCTGACTGGAAGAAGGAGTTGCTCGTGGAGGAAACCCCGAATGCTGGAGTCCGGAGCCATCCACTGTGATACGCTGAGGTTGTGCAGGGTTGCACAACCTGCAAAGGTGAGATGCGAACCCCCCACATCTGTTATTGTCGCCCCACTAGACCACCAGGTACCGCTCATCGGTTGTGGTCCCCCCTCCTTTTGTTCCACATGAGTGACAGTGAGTGAGTGTGTTAGTGTGTGATAAGAATTCAGACCAGGTTGGGGACATCAGTAAAAAAGGGGTCCAGCATAGGGGACATTACTGCACTATGGGGGTGAGGATGGTGACATGACTACAAAAGGCGCCAGAATGTGGACATTACTACACTGTGGGGGCCAGGATGGGGACATCGCTACAAAAGGGGATCAGCATGGGGGACATTACTACACTATGGGGGCCAGGATGGGGGACATTACTACAAAAGGGGACCAGCATGGAGGACATTATTACAAAAGGGGACCAGTATGGGGAACATTACTGCAAAAGGGGACCAGGTTGGGGATATTAGTACAAGAGGTGGACCAGGATGGGGACCAGGATGGGGACCAGTATGGGGACATTACAACAAGAAAGGGACCAAGATGGGGACATTACTACAAGAAAGGGGTCAGGATTTTGACATTACTACATTGAGCAAAAAAATCTGGTATTACTAAAAATGTCACTTAGGCTGCTTTCACATCACGTTTTGCGCTGTTCGCGGCAGTTGCGGTGAAAAAAAACGCAACTGCCGCGATTACCACATAACGGCCGCGATCGTGGCACACTTGCGGCAAGCCCCATACAATGTCTATTGGGCTTGCGGCAAGTGTGCGGCAGGTGAGGTTTCGGCACTTGCGGCAGGTGCGGGCGCGAAAAAAACGCGGTATGCAGCATTTGCTGCACACTTACCGCAAGCCCCATAGACATTGTATGGGGCTTGCCGCAAGTGTGCCACGATCGCGGCCGTTATGCTGTAATCGCGGTAGTTGCGTTTATTTCACCGCAACTGCCGCGATCAGCATTTACCGCTGATGCGAAAGCACCCTTAGTCCTACAAGCAATGCGGCCCCCCGATATCAATATTTTTCTATGTGCGGCCCACCAACCCAGCCGAGTTTGAGACCCCTGTCTTAGATAGTAAAGCTCCCCATTCTTCTTGGCAAAAAGCCTCCAGTTCCTGTAAATTTCTGGGCTTTCTTGCATGAACTGCATGCTTGAGTTCTTCCCAGAGAGGCTCAATGATATTGAGATCAGGAGATTGAGATGGCCACCAGACCCTTCTGGTTTCAACTGTATCTTATCATAGAAATCTGCCCCCCCTTTTTTTTTTTTTTTATCATTTTCAAAATTCTCAATTCTTGCGTGCAATCTATATTCAGTGAATACAAGTTTTCTCATTACTGAGATGAGAGATGGCAGTTAATGCTCATAACACTCTATGTAACTTCCAGCATAATTTATTTTCTGCCCTTAGTTTCTCTCTTCTCCTCTTCTCTTTATAGAATGTTTGAAGCACCAACTGTCATCCATCTCAGTAGCAAGACAAGTTGTTTCACTGAATACAGATTTTACCCATGAATTGAGAGTGAGAATTCAGTACAGGAGTAGACAGAAGCAAATTTCTCTGATAAGATATATTACAAATTTGTTTATTTTCTTATGTATTATTGATTTATAAAATTAAAATCCTTAATTGAAGAAGAGGTAAATAATAATGCTAAGGCTGTGTGCACACATTGTGTTGTTATCATTTTTTAATGCGTTTTTGTGTGCAGAGGTGTCGCAAAACCTGAAAGTAATTCTGATGCCAGCAAAGCCAATGAGAATTTTGAAGTGTTATGCAAACATTACTTATTTTGATTGCAATTTTGGTTTAGAAAATAATCTGCAGCATGTCAATTCTTTCAGTGTTTTTGCAGCGCTTTTTCATAAACCGACGTTTTTTACCCTATGAAGTCAGTGAAAAACACTATAAAGACAGAGGAAGAAAAGATATTGCAGATTTGCTGCATTTTTGTAGTGTTAACTAAAGGAAAGCTTGATTACATAGATAGGTAGTAGATAGAATAGATAGACAGATAGACAGACAGACAGCACAGCTGGTATTTGGGTGCAAAGACAGTTAAGGCAACAGGGGTGTAACTACAATAAGTGCAGGGGTTGCGATCACACCTGGGCCCTGCAGCCTAGGGGGGCCCCAAAAGTCCCTTTGGCCTATAGAAAAAGACTAATGCTATTAATGATTTGCAATAATTGGGGGCCCCGTTGGAACTTTCGCACCGAGGCCCCTGGGCCTGAAGTTACGTCACTGTAAGGCAACACTTCCATTTGCATTTATACAATCCATAATTAAGTGCAGCACTCCCAGACAAAGGTTTAGCAAGCCTTTATTGAGCCAACAGGACTTCATGGCAAAGTTTCGGTTCTAGGAAGAAGAAGGTTCCTAGAACCGAAATGTTGCCATGAAGTCCTTATGGCCCAATAAAGGCTTGCTAAACCTCTGTCTGTCAGTGATGCAGTTTATCTATAGGGGGTGAGACAATGCGCAAATAGGGTCTTATCTCCTTACAGATATCGGCAAGAACCTTATTGAAAGCTGCTCACCTGGAAAAGTTGTGTTACACACAACAAGTATGCGCGCCTGGATACAGCTGCTGCAGGACCCACACATCCACGATTGACATGGCGAACAATAGTTGTATTGGGACGAAGTGTCTCAGGATCTGCGCTGCTGAATGAATGAAACCAGACACTGGAATTCTGGTTTCAACGGGTGTTCTTTATTCCTACACGTTTCGGAGCGTTGCCATGCTCCTTCCTCAGGAGTTTGTCCCTGAGGAAGGAGCATGGTAACGCTCCAAAATGCGTAGGAATAAAGAACACCCATTGAAACCAGAGTTCCATTTTCTGGTTTCATTCATTCTGCAGCGTGGATCCTGAGACACTTTGCCCCAATACAACACGTGATGCAGTTTAGATAGATAGATAGTTGGTATAGCTTTCCATTAACCACATATATAAATATTGAAATAGAAAAAAATTATGTGGGGTCCCACAATATTTTTGATAACAAGCAGATGTAAAGCAGACAACTTTACATGGTTATTGAGACCTTCCCAGACTAAAAATACCAGCCCGCAGCAGCCCCATGAGATATTCAAATTCTGCTCTTCCTGGTTGCCCTGATGTTTTTGCAATTGCATTAAAAGTTTTGGGGGTTGATGTCAGCTGTGAAGTGTCCAACAACACAGCTGACATCAAGCCCTGGTGCTAGCAGTGAAGAGGTGTCTACCAGACCCCAACATTACTAACAGAGTAATTTTAAAAAAAAAAGACACACAAAAAATACTTCATGGAAATTATTACTCCCCAACATTTTCCTTGTTCACTAACTTATTAAATTAAAAAATCCCCAGCAAGTACGACATAGTCCATAGAATCCAACATCCAAAGCCTATGGAGCCTTGTTCTGCTGCTCCATTGACTTTTGCAACAGATACTGCACTGTGCGTGACCTGGAATATCTGAAGAGCGGTGATGTTCATAACAATACATTACTGCTAATCAGAATTGACGAGTCACAAAAGTGCAGTGTGACACCGCAGTGGCTGTTGCTAAAGTCTATGGAGTATCAGAATGAAGATCCATAGGCTTTGGACGTTGAATTTTATGGACTGCATCAGACCTGGTGGGGAGTTTTTCATTTAATAAATTGGTGAACGAGGGAGTGATTATTTCATTAAAAGGGTTTTTGTATGTGTGTGTCTTTTTTTTTTCATTACTCGGTTAAATATTTTGATTTATTTATTAGGTTCCCTATGATAGAAATCTGTAGAATAAACTCCACATGCAATGCACTAAAGTGTGCAATTTTATAAAATGTCAGGGGTTGTGCAATGATATGTCTGCTGGATATCTATCCAACTATCTATTTCTATCTCTCTTGCTATCATCTATCTATTTTCTATTATATCTATCTGTTTTATTTGTCTGTCAATCTACTTAGCCAACTTTTTGCAGTATTTTGGAGTGCTGCCTTCTGTTTATTATACTAGTCATTAGTTTTGTTCTGCTCCATTTTTACTCATAATTTGTCGATCATTGTGGTGAATTCAACTTGGAAGTTTCAAGCACCGAGATTTGACTGTATATAAATGAATTGGTGTATGTGGTCCTTTTTGTGATACTCACCCCATAAATATTTAAAGATATTTTGCTATACCCATATAGAACTTAATCACAGTTATATGTCACTACTATGTAAACACTAATAAATAACACAGCATATTTAATCCTTTTGTATGTATTTCTTATATATAATAGGGTAGAATGGTTATAACAGAGGTTGAGCTTACGGTGCGAGCACGGAATATTGGAGTTATGGCAAAAGAGAGGATGCCTTGTATGAGTTGTGAAACCCTACTGATCCTTAGAGCTGTCTGGAGAGGGGAGTGGTTTGCATGAACTACAAGCCTTGTATCGGACTAATAGGTGAACCAGTCTTTACCCCCACAGGGGAAAGACTTGGTAATCCAAGGTGAAGGGTAATAAACTACAGCAACCTCTAGCCTGATAAATTACACCACTTATGAATGGCTCTGGATACAACCAAGTGGCTCATACACCAGACAAATACCACTACCTGGCACAATGTTTTAAAATCAAAATATATTTTATATATGTAACATATTAAATTTATATAGACACATAAGCACTTTATAATAAGTAATAAGCACATAGACACAAAGCACTTTACATATAAAGACTAGGATGCAGAGATAAGAATATATCAATTGAGCATGCGCAAAGGATGTAGTATAGCTGACTGGAAACAGAGAGCGCAGGCGCTGGAGCCCTTATTTGGTGCCTAGGTGATACTAAACACTGAGAAACCCACGCAGGCGCATTAGTGTTTCTGGGATGCCAGAATCATTTCACATAGAAGCATATGGGTGAGTGTAAAAAAGATGATTACATTAATGAATAATTAAAAATACAGATTAGCTCCTAAATAACCCTTCAGAAAGATTTATGATTGATTATGAGTACATATGGGGATGAAATGTATAGTTATAACATCCATCAATGATAACAATGAGACCTGATGTTATTGTATGTGTGGCGTCAGTATAGCAAGGCGCCACAGGGAGGTACTGCACCCCAAACAGAAGGTGTAGTGCCTCCGTAGTCACGGATATGGAGGAAGCGACAGAGTCTGCACCCCAGCACCCATACAGTAGGCCACTTTAGCACAGGGGACCGTATATTTAGTAGGTCCCTGGGGGTGGAGCCTAGAGAGCGGGAGACAGGGAGTAACAGTAGTGTCAGGCAGACGGTGTTAGGAAGAGAGAGAGGACGGACGCAGGGGACCCTGTGGCCGTGATAGGAGGGCACCTCTGAGGAGAGAGGTGACCCAGACGATGAGAGGGGCCACTCCAGGACTGGTCAGAGCCAGCTGGAGACCCAGGTCATCACTGGCACACTGGAGCCGAGGCGGTTAGTCACAGTTTAACCCTGACCACAGATCGGCAGGCTGTGGGCCTAAAAGTAGGAGCTGCAGCACCACAGGACTAAATCCCCACCTGTGTCCCAAATTGGGTCCAAGACACTAACAAGGGAAGGACTAAATACCGGTGGCAGGAGGATTGGCTTCTTATCGCTCCCGTCCGTACCGGAAAGGGGTCAGAAGTAATTTTAGTAACAGACCTGGTGACCAGCAAACGGGTTCTTTAGTGTGGTTGATAGGCGAGCTACAGCAAAACACAGACCAAGAAAGCCATTAGAAGAACACCTCTGACAGACTCTGTAAAACATCTGCCCGGTACCAGTAAACAACTGTATGAGCTAATTTGGACTCTGTCTTAGTTATTCGTCGCCAGGAGAGATCTCTACAGAATCACAGAGGTGAGGACTACAACTCCCCTTATCCACCCCGCTGCCCTGAGGTAAAGCTCCACCTGTGGAGAGCTGCACTACCAAAGCTGCATTTGCATCACCTCAGCGGCCGGCCGCAGCACTGGTAACCCTATTACTAGGCACCATAGGCAGCGTTACGTTACAATTTCCCCCATCATCATCACACCCACCCCGCCATTGAAGGTCCAGGGCACGGAACCAGGAACTGACCAGCCATGATCCCCACCGAAGTAACCCCCTGTCCCGGTATCCGAGTACCCCCTACCCTGTCGACTGACTCATTTCTGGCGTCACGAACAGGATCCCGTGCCGGTAAAACCAGGTACAGTGTGCATAAATTGAACCTTATTGACTGTTTTGCGAACTGTAAATTTGGGCCGCCATTACTGCACCACAGAGCAAGAAGAGCGTCGTGCCTGCGCAGCTGAAAGGCGCGAAGACAGTCCCCCCCCATGTTCTGACGAGAACCGCCGAGCACATCGGCCAGATCCGCAAAGACCCGAAGCCTTATTGACTGAACTTACTCAAATAAGCAGGTCTGCATATGTAAAATACTATGTGCTGGCCCAGGGGCGTGCCTCGGACCCTTGATGAAGTAGGGCCATGCAAGAGGCGCCAACTTGTCTCCCCGCCCCCCTTGCCATCAAGCAACCAAGGGGTCGGGTTAAGAACCAAAACGGAGGATCCAGCGAGCACAGAGATTGGAGAAGAGGAGGTCGCCGAACCGGAAAACCTGATCCGGTTCATCGAGGAGCCCGACCTGATTGTGGAGGAATTCGAGGAAGAAAGACTCAACCCACCAGGCGAGTTCCGGGGAGGAGGACCGAGAGGAAGGAGCAGCCGGCGGCGCAGAGGCGTCCGAGCCCCGCAAGCTATGGTGGGCCGATCGCCTGGAACAACAACAAGACTGGGTCGGTATGGAGATGAAGCGGTTTGAATACCAGCCTCCAGCCCCGATCCCGCACTCCTGGCAACCCATTGGGAGGCCACAGTTCCAGGATGACCGGAAAGGCGACATCGAGGAAGCCGGGGCATTCGTGCCCCGCACGGTGCAGAAGGAGCTCCAGCCACACAGACAGGCTAGACAGGCCGGTGTAGCCGCAATCACAGGTGAGCCGAACCATGCACCAGATCCGAAGCACCCAGACCGGGACTTGTACCAAAATGACTGGTCTAGCCATGAGCAGCACGCAGGGCCGAGAGGATGGTATGCCCCTATGTGTTCACAAATGGTGGACTAGAGACTGCAAAACCCGGTCATGTACATAGTTGTTTGATGTGAAAATGTGTGCATAGGCTGCTTTTTGCCTTTTTTAGTTATAAGACTCAGACTTTAATGAGGACTGTTTGCAACATTATAAGAAATGCGCCTCCCGGAGAGGAAGATCAAGAATAATGCTTGTTGTTATTAAAAGTGTTTATTGTTTGATTTGCATATAAAAAGTTGGCTCAAGCCCGTTTTGGTTGTAACACTCGCAGATGAGTGTAATTCACCAAGGGGGTGTGTGGCGCCCCTATGGCAAGGCGCCACAGGGAGCTACTGCACCCCAGAAGGTGTAGTGCCTCCGTAGTCATGGATATGGAGGAAACAACAGAGTCTGCACCCCTGCACTAGTGATGGGCGAATCCTAAATTACTCGGAATCGCTTGACTCTAGCGAGTCCGAGCCCAGGACTCGCTACTCGTTGCGAGTCTAGCGAGTCCAATGTTAATGAATGGGGAAGCGAGTAATAGCGAGTAGTGTGAGATTTACAAATCGCAGATGTGTCTCGGAAACTTCAGCCTGAAGCAATCCTAGTTTTGTCATTTATTTGCATTGCTCGTTTACTTTGTAAGTAATCGCTGACTCGCACAGATAAGATCCTGTCTCCTCTGTGCTGGCTGCCAGCTCCAGGGTCCTAGAGCCCGCCTGCTGCCTGATGTAGCAGTGCTGAGATTGTTCTCAGTCTGCTCATTCCCTGTGTACAGACATGAATGTCTGTGCGCAGAGATGATGTAGCAGAGCTGAGATTGTTCTCAGTCTGCTCATTCCCTGGGCATAGACATCTATATTTATGCACAGGGGATGTAGCAGAGAGGACATCGCGTTTTGGACTGCGTCGGACGGAAGAGGATTTTTTTAATTAAAGATGGAGTCCCTAATGGCTTTTTTTTTTATTTCTAATAAAAAAATTTCTCTGTGTTGTGTTTTTTTTAAAACAATTTAATAGAAATTCATGGCGGTCATGTCTAATATTGGCGTGACCGCCATAAATTTCGGGCTTAGGGCCAACTGATAATACAAAGCTGGCCCTAATCTCTATTACCCAGCGTGCCACCGCCACCAGGGCCGCTGGAAGAGCGGGGTTCAGCGCCAGAGGATGGCGCTTCAATGAACGCGCCATCTTCTGGGGCGGCTGCGGGCTGCAATTTGCAGCGGGGGGTGCCCAGAAAGCTTGGGCATCCCTGCGCTGCGGATTCCAGCCCCCAGCTGCTTAGCTGTACCTGGCTAGACATAGAAATTGCGCGGAGCCCCACGCATTTTTTTGACTCCGACTCCGAGACGACTCCGACTCCGAGACGACTCCGACTCCGAGACGACTCCGACTCCGACTCCGAGACGACTCCGACTCCGAGACGACTCCGACTCCGAGACGACTCCGACTCCGAGACGACTCCGACTCCGAGACGACTCCGACTCCGAGACGACTCCGACTCCGAGACGACTCCGAGACGACTCCGACTCCGACTCCGACTCGACTCCGAGACGACTCCGACTCCGAGACGACTCCGACTCCGAGACGACTCCGACTCCGAGACGACTCCGACTCCGAGACGACTCCGACTCCGAGACGACTCCGACTCCGAGACGACTCCGACTCCGAGACGACTCCGACTCCGAGACGACTCCGACTCCGAGACGACTCCGACTCGACTCTGAGACGACTCTGACTCCGAGACGACTCCGACTCCGAGACAACTCCGACGCGACTCCGACTCCGAGGCGACTCCGACTCTGAGGCGACTCCGACTCTGAGGCGACTCCGACTCTGAGGCGACTCCGACTCTGAGACTCCGACTCTGAGACTCCGACTCTGAGACTCCGACTCTGAGACTCCGACTCTGAGGAGACTCCGACTCTGAGGAGACTCCGACTCCGAGACTCTGACTCTGAGCCTCTGACTCTGAAATTCATTAAATAATAAAAAAAAAAATGCGTGGGGCTCCGCGCAATTTCTATGTCTAGCCAGGTACAGCTAAGCAGCTGGGGGCTGGAATCCGCAGCGCAGGGATGCCCAAGCTTTCTGGGCACCCCCGCTGCAAATTGCAGCCCGCAGCCGCCCCAGAAGATGGCGCGTTCATTGAAGCGCCATCCTCTGGTGCTGAACCCCGCTCTTCCAGCGGCCCTGGTGGCGGTAGCACGCTGGGTAATAAAGGGGTTAATACCAGCTTTGTTATACAAGCTGGTATTAATCCCGAGATTCTTAATGTCAGGCCACGTTTGACCCAGCCACTAAGAATCTCCAATAAAGGGTTAAAAAAACACAACACAGAGAAAATTTTTTATTTGAAATTTAAAAAAAAGCCATTAGGGACTCCATCTTTAATTAAAAAAATCCTCTTCCGTCCGACGCAGTCCAAAACGCGATGTCCTCTCTGCTACATCCCCTGTGCATAAATATAGATGTCTATGCACAGGGATGAGCAGACTGAGAACAATCTCAGCACTGCTACATCATCTCTGTACACAGACATTCACGTCTGTACACAGGGAATGAGCAGACTGAGAACAATCTCAGCACTGCTACATCATCTCTGTGCACAGACATTCATGGTCTGTACACAGGGAATGAGCAGACTGAGAACAATCTCAGCACTGCTACATCATCTCTGTACACAGACATTCATGTCTGTACACAGGGAATGAGCAGACTGAGAACAATCTCAGCACTGCTACATCAGGCAGCAGGCGGCTCTAGGACCTGGGAGCTGCACAGAGAAGACAGCTGGACTCGGCTCGCAAAGAAAACAGCAGTTACTTTGCGAGTTTCCCTGCTATCACTGGCACAGTAGCAGTGATTACTCGCACGAGTCTAATGCAAACAATGGCAATCCTAGTTTTGTCAGCGTTTCTGACAAAACTAGGATTGATATTGATTTGCATTGGACTCGTGCGAGTAATCACTGGGAAACTCGCAGAGTACCGAGTCCTGCGAGTCCCTTACTACTCGCCGAGTAACGAGTCCTAGCGAGTAGATTCGCCCATCCTACCCTGCACCCATACAGTAGGACCTTAGTACAGGGGACCGTATATTTAATAGGTCCAGGGGGTGGAGCTAGAGAGTGGGAGACAGGGAGTGACAGTTGTGTCAGGCAGACGGTGTAAGGAAGACAGAGAGGACGGATGCAGGGGACCCTGCGGCCATGATAGGAGGACACTCTATGGAGAGAGGTGACCCAGACGACGAGAGCGGCCACTCCAGGACTGGTTGTAGCCAGCTGGAGACCAAGGTCATCACCGGACACGGAGCCGAGGCGGTTGGTCCTGGTTTACCCCTGACTGCAGACCGGTAGGCTGTGGGCCTAATAAATAGGAGTCGCATCACCACAGGATAAATCCCCACCTCTGTCCAAATTGGGTCCAAGACACTAACAAGGGTAGGACTAAATACCAGTGCAGGAGGATTGGCTTCTTATCACTCCCGTCCATACCGGAAAGGGGTCAGAAGTACCTTTTAGTAACAGACCTGGGGACCGGTGAACAGGCTCTTTAGTGTGGTTGATAGGAGAGCTACAGCAAAACACAGACCAAGAAAGCCATTAGAAGAACCCCTCTGACGACTCTGTAACAAGCCTCCTGAATCCGTGGCTTACCAACCCGTTAAACAGTCTGTATGTGTATCTTAACATCTGCCTGATACCAGTAAAGAACTGTTTGAGCCAATCTGGACTCTGTCTCAGTTAATCATCGCCAGGAGAGATTTCTACAGCATCACAGAGGTGAGGACTACAACTCCCTCATCCATCCCGCTTCCCTGAGGTAAAGCTCCACCTGTGGGGTGCTGTACTACCAAAGCTGCATTTCCATCACCTCAGCGGCAGCCATAGCACTGGTAACTCTATTACCAGGCACCACAGGTGGCGTCATGTTACAATTTCCCCATCATCATCACCCCGACCCTGCCATTGAGGGCTCAGGGCACGGAATCGGGAACGACCAGCCGTGATCCCCACGAAGTAACCCCTGTCCGGTATCCGAGTACCCCCTACCTGTCGCCCGACTCATATGTGAGCACAAATGCACATGGTATATGTATGGATCAAATTTGTAAATTGATTATTTGTAAAGTGGTATAAAAAGCCTAACATACCAGTGACTAATTGCTGAAGAAGGTTCTATGTAACTGAAATGTCGCCATTTGATATCCCGTAGGGCCCAATAAAAGCACTGAACACCTCTAAGAAGGTGTGCTGCTTTTCATTTTATGAAGGTTTATATGACTATCTATCTATCTATCTATCTATCTATCTATCTATCTATCTATCTATCTATCTATCTGAAAAATGCTGCAGCACTCCGTCATATGATGTATCTTATGCCTTTATTACGGCCACAGGTACCATAGGGCCCTATAGTACCTGTGGTCGTAATAAAGGCATAAGATACATCATATGACGGAGTACTGCAGCATTTTTTCAAGTATATCAAGTGCTGGGAAGACAGCTGAGCTGATTTGCACCACTGGGCAGTGCTGCTCTATTTGTTTCTACTTATCTATCTATCTATCTATCTATCTATCTATCTATCTATCTATCTATCTATCTATCTTACTATCAGTCTTTTAGGCTTTATTAGATTACAATTGCATATAGCGCTGTTTAAAATCCGGTGTAATTTCCTGTGCGGTAGCATCCAGTTGCATCAGGTTGCGTCTGTTTTTTTGATGGATCCGGTAACAAATGACACCCCCCAGTGGGTGTGTCTTATCAAACTGACTTCTGAGCATGCTCAGTCTGGAAACCGGATACATGCACCAGAATGCACATTGATCCATGTTTCCCTGGATCCGTGTTCCATAGAGCTCCATTTTAAAGTCAGACGGATAGCAATGGATCCGAGTGCTTCCGTGTTTTACATGAGCAACAAAAACGCTACAAGTTGTGTTTTTGGTATCGGACAAGAAACAGAGAGAAATGGATCAAAGTGAAAACGAATACAACTGGATGCAACCGCAAGTTTATCCATCCCCATTGACAGTCAATGGGGAAGAAAACTGATCCAGTTTTACACAGAATCCCACAGATTTAAAAAAACGGTAGTGTGAGACCAGTCTAAAAACGCTACAAAAACATAGTGAAAAATGAATGCAAAAATGAACAAAAAATGCATTAAAAATGTTTAAAAAAGTATGTATTGTCAGCTGCTTGTTTCCTGCCAAACTAATATTTGAAATTATATGTTGCTGACAATTTAATTCTAAAATAGCCCCAACATTTCTACCATCTATATATTGTAAAAGCTAAAAAATAACCCAGTGCACAAATAAATTGCTGGGAATGATTAATGTTCTCGAGTTAGATTCAGAAAGCAAATAATGTCTTCTTTTTCTCACGTCATTTCCTTACATAACAAGCCTCCGTTAATCTCTGCCACATTCAGTCTTATTACATAACCTATTAACAGATCTCCTGCATCAGTCAATAAATGAACGTATTTAGCACATTGAGCGATGAATGATTGTATAAGATGCTTCATACATAGTCAAAGCTGCAGTGTGGAGGCTGCGTCCTCTAATGTTCTTCAAGTGAGCAATCCAAATACTACACTACTAGTAAAAAAACAAGTAAATCTACGATGCAGAAACAAAGACCCTGATTTGGTCTTGAGTAATGTACTTACAACAAACTCCTTTTCAGCTGAGCGTTGCTATTGTGTAGTTCCTAAAGAAAGACCATAAGTTGTTATATAGGCTGGCGAAAAAATCCATTATAAAACACCTTCAGTTTTCTACAGATTATATAACGCAATGAATAGTTATCAATTATTATTGAAGGCACATGAAAAGTCAAATGGGATTCATCTGCAAACCTACAGGGTGGGCCATTTATATGGATGCACCTAAATAAAATGGGAATGGTTGGTGATATCAACTTCCTGTTTGTGGCACATTAGTATATGGGAAAACTTTTCCAGATGGGTAGTGACAATGGCGGCCATTTTGAAGTTGGCCATTTTGCATCCAACTTTTTTTTTTTCAATGGGAAGAGGGTCATGTGACACATCTTATTTATTGAGAATTTCATAGGAAAAACAATGCCGTGCTTGGTTTTAATGTAACTTTATTCTTTCATGAATTATTTACAAGTTATGACCACTTATAAAATGTGTTCAAAGTGCTGCCCATTGTGCTGAATTGTCAATGGAACCCTCTTCTCCCACTCTTAACACACTGATAGCAACACCGCAGAAGAAATGCCAGCACAGGCTTCCAGTATCCAAATGGTTAAACACCGGAGCAATCTGTTGTAGGTTTGGATGGTTTTGCTGCTGTAGGTCTGGGGGGATCCGTGTGTGGCCCTGTCCCAAGTAATGGTTGTGTAAACAGCTTATGTTTTTTTTGGATATGGTGTTTCACTAAACTTTATGCAGTATCAAGATACTATCTGTGATGGTAAGACTACAAAGCCAAACATAAAACTTTATACAGTAACCTGCAAAGAGGTACCACACTGATTCAACGTTTTTTATTTCTAGAATACGTATAGGACCATAACTCCCACCGTTTCCAGGAATCAGGATATTTTACAAGAAGGAATCAATATCGAGTGGTGTAATCTACCACCACCACCCCATCCCACATAGAGTGTTCGAGTAGTTAGAATAAGTCTTGTAATTGCTCAAAAAAACACAGCGCAATATACCCCAAGACCATATGATTTTTAGAAGTTTTATGATTTTTGATGAAATTTTAAACATGTTTTTATGTATAATTTTATTTGAGAATAAACATCCCACATAAGTGTTATAGCAGTAACAATTTTCAATCATTTCAGTACTACATATTGGGACAATATTAGCCATGGCATAATGGAGGGAGCGCTGGGTCTCCTAAAACATAGGCTTCCATTATCCTTTGTTTCAGATGCTGCACATCTTGTATCTTCACAGCATAGACTATTGCCTTCAGATGACCCCAATAATAAAAGTCTAAGGGGGTCAGATCGGGAGACCTTGGTGGCCATTCAACTGGCCCACGACGACCAATCCACTTTCCAGGAAACTGTTCATGTAGGAATGCTTGGAGCTGACACCAATAATGTGGTGGTGCACTATCTTGTTGGAAAAACCCAGGGAACGTGCCAACTTCAGTACATAAAGAGGGCAACACATCATCATGTAACAATTTCAGATATCAAGTGGCATTGCGGTTTCCATTGATGAAGAATGGCCCCACTATCTTTGCACCCCATATACCACACTATACCATCAATTTTTGTGTTCCAACAGTCTTTGAGGGATCTATCCACTGTGGGTTAGTGTCCGACCAATAGCGGTGGTTTTGTTTGTTAACTTCACCATTCACAAAAATGTTTGCCTCATCACTGAATATAATGTTCTGTGTAAACTGAGGGTCCTGTTCCAATTTTTGTTTTTCCATTCTGAGAATTCAGTGCGCAGATCTGGATCATCCTCGTTGAGATGCTGCAGCAGCTGGATTTTGTAAGGCGCTATTGGTGAGTAGCTAATATCTGCCAAAAGGTTGTTCAACTGATGCCACTCTCCAGTGCTACGCTGTGGGCTCCGGCTGAATTGCCACATTTTGGCAAATCTAACACTGAACCTGATTCAGGAAATTTGGCAAGCAGTTTTCTAACTGTAGCATGGAAGATGAGTGATCTCGTAGGGTGTCTTGCATTGAAATCTGCCACAATAACCCGAGAGCTGCGTTCACCAGACATCAACACAATTTCTATCAGCTCCTCACGTGTTAACCTTTGGGACATGTCACTGGCTGTAAAAAAAGTGAAACTTGTAAATAACTCATTAAAGAATAAGGTTAGATTAAAACCAAGCACAACATTGTTTTTCTCATGAAATTCTCAATATGTTTGATGTGTCACATGACACTCTTCCCATTGAAAAAAATAAGGTTGGATCCAAAATGGCCGTCATGGTCACCACCCATCTGGAAAAGTTTTCCCCCTCACATATACTAATGTGCCACAAACAGGAAGTTGGTATCACCAACCGTTCCCATTTTACTTAGGTGTATCCATATAAATGGCCCACCCTGTTTTCCTTTATTTTCTATTTTGTTTGTATCATATTGTAATTAAGTTATAATGAGGACTTATTGTTTATAGGACGAGTACAGGTTTTGAATGACTTCATCCATTTTACCTTGTGGTGTACTGGAAAATGGGGAAACAATTCCAACTGCGGCAACATTCGGGGAAAAAAATCCCAAAATTCTGCAATTGTTCTCTGGACTTTGTTTTTACAATGTCCATTATGGGGCAAAAAAAAAACCTTGGAAATATGAGTCTTCAGGTCAGTAGTACGTTAGCGGTTATACGAAACTTCCAATAGACAGCCAAAAGTTCTGATAACCAATGCACTTAGCAGGATGCAGCAAACCCCAGTAACAAAGGCAATACAGGTCATACCAAATTTTGCTGTGTTGCAGTTTCCAATACAATTCACTTCTAGTGTTTCCATTTATTTCACTTTATGGCATCAGGTTAATTTCATATTTTGATAGATTGGACCTTTACATGGCCATACCACATATGTGAATTGATTTTTGTATTTATTTATCATAATTGAGGCATAAAGGGTGCGATTCAATATTATATATACATTTTTTTCGTTCACATCTTAATACAATTTTCTTTAATTTAGGGACTTAAACTGACAAACAGCCAATTGCTTGCAGTATAAAAGCAAAAATCAGTCTCTTATGACATACATCCATGGGACTTCAACGGAACACCATCATGACAGGTATGGAGGTCTTTAGTAGACCCGACTTTCCATGGCAATCAGTCGTCGTATGGGGCAATTATCAGTTAGGACAACATGTTACCTGGGCAGCACACTATAAATACTGCTGTTACAGACTGACAGTGGCATTTGACATGTTAACAGGAGAGATTCTGCTCCACTTGTTAAAGGCAGATGATTGGTGAATTAAGCATCTATCATCTCCTAGGAAAGATGTAGGCTATCTACTGAATTACGTGCTAGGCAAGTAGTTTGTGCTGCTAGCAAGCTTTATGCTTTAAAGCCTGATCGTGGTGCTCTGAAGTTGCATGGGAAAAGTGATCAGTCCAGATCAGCAACACGAACACTTGGTTGGTCCAGACTGTCAGGAGCACACAGTCCCAGACAAAGAGAATTTAAGACAAACTCTTCAAGTAGGAGCTTATTGTACAGCTTTTCTTACTAAAACAGTACGTATCAATTCTATACAACTAGAATCTTCAGTTCTCTTCCATTTTGCAATTCAATCTCAGCTATTAAAGTCTGTGGAGGTTTGTGTAAAACAGATGATGCAATGAAGGCATATTTTGTAATTCACAGTTCTATAAGTGTTTCATCCGTTTTTATCCATTAACTCTTAAAGGAAATCTGTCAGCAGGTTTTTGCTACTTAGGCTGCTTTCACATTACGATTTTGTTAAATCCGATGCTGTCCGATGAAAATCGGACAGCATCGGACGCTCAAAATCGGATGCCATCGGATGCCATCCGATCCGATTTTTTATCGGATCCGATTTAAATGGCTGGGGGAGGGCTGTGGGAGGTTTTGGGAGTGGTCTAGGGTATTGAGCATGCTCATTACAGAAAATCGGATCCGATATCGGATCCAATTTTCCATCCGATCCGATCCCCCATAGACTCCCATATTATTTTCATCGGATCGCATCGGATCACATCGGATCCGAGGCGATCCGATTTTTGAATCCGATACCAAAATCGGAGCAGTCTTCGATTTTGGCTCCTGAAAAAAATCGGACAGAATCGGATCGGATGCAAATCAGATGCCATTAAGTGCACATCCAATCCGATCCCCATTGGAGAACATGGGGGATAAATAGGATCCGATGCTGTCCGATTTTTATCAGACAGCATCGGATTTAACAAAATTGTAGTGTGAAACCAGCCTTAATCCAAGAGTATCTTAAAATATGTCACGAGAATCTGATTCCTAGGATGTGTCCCTTATTAGACTATGTGTTGTAGTTTCAATACAGTGTCAGCAGGATATTTTCACATGTAGAAACGTCAGGCTAATCTGTGTGACCTCCACCACTGATTAGCAGTGTGCTCATAATACACAGTATATAGAGGAAGCTGCCAGTAAAGAATGTGGGTGCGGTTATACACAGAAGACTTACTTCTGCTGCATCTATATGAGACAAAACAGGTATTCTATGAAAACTACAGCAAGCAGCCCAGTACGTGATGCATTTTTGTAATCAGGCTTTCTTGTCCTATGTAATGTACCAGATAATATAGTAACAACTTACTGACAGATTCCCTTTAACAATGGTTAAGAGTCAAATGAATAGAAAAAATAGTTAAGGCTGCCTTCAGATTTGCAGATGCCTCCGCAGCGTTTTGCGGAGGCATCTGCAAGCATCTGCATGCAGACGGCAGCCCCTATGTTTATAATGGAGCGCACGGCAGTCTGCAGATGCTTGCAGACCGCCGTGCGCACCCATTCACTCCTATATGTGATCTGTGCGCAGGTGGATGCCTGCGTACAGATCACACACTCTCGTCCGCACCAGGGACGCGACATGTTGCGTCCCTGGTGCGGGCGAGAGTGTGTGATTTGTGCGCAGGCATCCGCCTGCGCACAGATCACATATAGGTGTGAATGGGTGCGCACGGCGGTCTGCAAGCATCTGCAGACCGCCGTGCGCTCCATTATAAACATAGGGGCTGCCGTCTGCATGCAGATGCTTGCAGATGCCTCCGCAAAACGCTGCGGAGGCATCTCCAAATCTGAAGGCAGCCTTAGGGAGTTTATCTGCTTCAGTGAACAGAACAAAAAACGGATGAGAAGAAAATTGATAAAACATAGATGACACATGGCAGAAAAATGGTTATTTTACAGACATGTATAAGTAGCCATGGATTTTTGAATGTCGCATTACAAGCAGTTCCTGGTCTGCACTTACCTCTCGGGAATGCCTTAAGTATTCATTTGTCTGTAATAGATTTCTTCCAATTTCTTGAGCCTTTAGTTGTTGCCGAACATAAGTCATGTGCTCCAATCCTGGGTGAAAAGTAAAGTAAGAATCATCTGTGTGTCATCATCTACATTCACATAAATATCCATATGAGATTGGAAAGTGAAATTACATGTTGGCCCTGTTCTATCACTACATAAATGGTATACGAGATGTAAAATTTATATGTAAAGGAGGCAGAATTATAGAAGGTTTGTCTTTTTAGCAAATACAGGATGGAATATTGATGCCCACATACCGTATATTTTTATATTAGGGTTGTTGTTTTCCGGTCATGGGAAATTGGACAGGTAATCATAAATGAGCATTAGACGCCATAGATTTACTGACTAAAACTCTATACACCAAAATAATATGCGATACACTACTAGACATGCTATATTTTAATCCAGTATACCTAAAAAAATATAGTAGATGAACAGGATAATACTACTTGATCTACTACATTTGGATAGCACAGTAATAAAATCTGGATGAGCATATAATCCCAGAATAAAATAGTTACAGTCCAGCGACAGCAGCAAACAGGAATTTTTTAAAACACACAGTTTTATTTTTCTTGATCTTTCTTGATTGATCCATGACTAAAGGCCCCGTTAAACCTAATGATGTCCCAGCGATCCGACCAACGATGTGGATCGCTGGGACATCATTATCTGAACGCTGGTGAGCTGTCATACAGGCAGACTCACCAGCAATCAGGACCAGCGAGAACGTTGGTAACCAGGGCAAACATCTGGTAACAAAACGCAGCTCTGCACTTAGTTACCCACTGTTTACCCTGGTTACCAGCCTCCCAGCGCTTGCTGTGCGTGCTGGGAGATCATTCATCGTTGGTCTCCCGCTGTCACACGCGCCGATGCTGGCCGGCCAGCGGGAGACCAACAATAAATTTATGGTCCAGGTCATTTACTAACGGCTAACGATCAACGAACTTATCATTGGTCGTTGGTAAATGTCACATAGAACGATGTCGTTACGACGTCGCTGCAACATCATCAAATCGGTGATGTTGCAACGATATCGTTAACAATATCGTAGTGTGTGATGGGGCCTTAAGGCTTCCTAGTTGAAATGAGTAGGACTAAGTCCTGTGTTCAGCTTTGGGGCTCACTAATGCTGCACTAGACTTTTAATCAAAAAGAAGAAAACTGTGTTTTAAAAAATTCCTGTTTCCTGCTGTCACTGGGCTACAACTATTTCTATCAGCATTATTACCTTAGGCCAAGGGCAGTCTTCTGTGCACCAGGAACCCGGATCTATCAACGCTGGAGGAGTACCGCAGTGGGGTGATCTGAATAAAACTTCATGTTTTCTCTATTATAATCCCCAATTATACTTTATACAGTCCAGATAACAATGGCACAGAATGTTCTGCAGGGTCTGCGGGGGTGGCACATGGCATATTGATTCTCTCTTTGTACAAGCCCATCATGACACACACTAGGTATAAAATAGTTTCAGGAGGAAGAGAATCACATAGCACCTGAAGCCGAGAATTAATGGTAAAATAACATCTTCTTTATTAGGTATCCATATAGATACCTAATAAAGAAGATGTTATTTTATCATTAATTCCCGGATTGAGGCACTATGAGATTCTCTTCTTCCTGAAGCTGCATTGCTTAGTAGCAGAGCTGACCAACTGGAGGATCGAGCATGCTCGTGTCCTTGTAGTAGTGAATATTCTTCCGATGCTCTGGAAGGTGGTGAGCCTTTTTCCTTACCTCATACTTAAGTATAAAACAGTCTGTATGCAGAGAGGAAAACTGGGCACTATCCGTGCATAGAGGTTTGTGCAGCTCCATACATTATGACTGACTGAAGGAATCCAGCACTTTGGGGTGCTCACTATAAGTGAGAATAGTCAATCCAATAAGGTAGATAAAAAAGCCAGTGGCACTCACCAAAGTTGATCTTCAATTCTTTTTAATTCCACATTACATGTGCGGAGTACAAAGAGAGGGGGGAGGGAGGTGCTGCAACGAGGACGACGGTAACCGTTTCGCGGTTGATCAACCGCGAAACGGTTACTGTCGTCCTCGTTGCAGCACCTCCCTCCCCCCTCTCTTTGTACTCCGCACATGTAATGTGGAATTAAAAAGAATTGAAGATCAACTTTGGTGAGTGCCACTGGCTTTTTTATCTACCTTATTGGATTAAGTATAAAACAGTATCAGTTTTGCCAGAGCTTTTCTTCAACATTTTACAGGATGACAATAGGTGACCCTTTTCAAAATTTCCCTTCCAACATAAAAAAACATTAAATATATACATATGAAATATAGCCTACTTGTGATTAGTCATGGGATGATACTGGATTTACTATCAGTTATAGGTATTGTCTAGGGAACCTCAGGTGTATGCAGTGAGCAGATGACAGTGAAGCCAGTATAGTTGAGCATGCGAAGTGTAATAGGGCGCAGAAATCTCAGATTCATCTGTGCATTGCATTTGCTACTGTCGATGTATTGAATGAAAACGGCTTTTGTATTTTGGGAAGGTGGCTGTGACATGCCCACCCAGGGCCGTGGGGTACTCAGAACTGAGCTAACAGTTCTGCTGGGGAGTCACGGGGCAGTGTCAATAAAAGTTCGATGAATATGGGTTTAGGGATGGTTGTCATGACGCCACCCGTGGTATTCGGCTATTGGGTGGAGCGGCTCCCCAGGTCAACTGGTGTAGTGTTCAGTGATGGATGGCCAGCAGGGTTGTTTCTAACAGGAGAGGGGCATTGGGGCATCTCACTGGCAGGCCTACGCGTCTTATCAGTCTACTGCTCCGCAGGCAGGAAATGAACAGTCTTACACACAGTTCTGAGTTTTATGCTTGGTTTACTTAGCTTTTACTTTGGTGGCACCACAGGGTACTGTCCTTGCACACCCTCAGCCCGGATGGTCCCCAGTGAATCGGGATAGCTTGTCCAAGACAACCCCTTTATGATCCTTCCCTCACGGGTTGCTCTTTCTCTCAGCTCCGCCTGTCCGTCTATCTCCTGCTCACGCCTCCACACACAATGCCTCAATCCAGTAGCCACAGGTCTTCTCGCACGACCAGTACTAAGTCCCCTGACCCTAGTACAGCTACCTTCATGGCGTATGTGTCAGGAGTTAGGCACAGCTCCTCTAGATCTCATGGCCTCCAGTTCCGTGGTTGGAGCATAGAGTCTCCTCGCCACCTTCAGGGCCGGGGCCCTGGTTCTCAACCTGCCACTCCACTTCACTCAGATTCAGGCGCATGAGTGGATCGCTCAGTGCCTGCGCCCATGGGGCCCTCTCTGTCCCTCTTGAAGTCTGCTGTTCCGGGACCCAGGATGAGCTCCTTGCTGCTCAAGTCCTCCGGATCCTCCTCCTTCCACCGCTTCCTCTCGACTGCCTAAACTAAACTTCCCATCCTCCACCTTTCTTCCCTCCATCCCAATGACTAACTGAGCCTTCCCTCTATCGGGTCTGCCCTGGTACCGGGTGTGTTGGGCACTTTTGTGGGTGTCTCAGACTTGCCATCCCGTTTTCTGAGAACAGGAATACCACACCCCCGTGAAATGGGTGTAGTACCCCTTTGTGGCAACCAGACCGCAGGGGCACCACAGTTGTATGGAATTAAAAAAACAAGGCTGCTCTCTTCTAGAAACAGCACCATTGTTTGCTAGTTTTGTTTGGCATTGGAGCTGAACTGCAATATCAGACAAAGCCCATGAATATGAATGTAACGACAGACACTGCCTATAGATAAGTGGTTCTGTTGCTGAAAAAATTGCCCTTTTTATCAATATTTGATGGTCCCTTTTTTTCCTATCAGTAATTGAAGCATTCATTAAAATATGAAGGTTGTGTTATTGATGTACTTTGTGCATTTTGCTCAACTTCAAAGTCCAAAGACTTTAATCTTGTTTTTTTGAAGCAAGTGTTTTTGTTCAAGTACATGGAGGACAAGTAAGGAACCTTCCTATCTCTGCTCCTTACTTGGGGAGATTAATGTATATTAGGGAAGGATCACAATGTTTTGTCAGCAGCAGGTGGCCACTTACTTAGCTGATTAAAACTGGATACCGAGAGCCTGTTCTTGCTCGGTTCCTCCTCTTCATTCTCCAGGCCATTGCATTCTGCCGGTTCGGAGCTCATCTTGGTGCTCTGGGAACAACTATCAACTGTAATCACCTGCAGGAGTGAACAGGCATAAATAAGGCCAGACATAGGATATCTTATTTGTGCTGAAGAACATTTTATCTCCCATTGGCGTCAGGTCATCAGGTCAATTTAAACCTAGCAAATGCAGGAGTGATGTAACCATCCATTTCTGCAATGTACAGATTACAATATGGGTTTTCTAATCCTGCAGATTGTCTAACATACAATATAGACATTCACTTAGGTAATATTAGCTGAAAGTCAAGCGTAACAGGCGTGCAGGATAAGATTTCTCAGTCATTTGATTTCGTAAGGGTTTACTTTACTTGTTACAAACATCAAAGTAAAAATTAAAAGACAACAATCCAAGAGCACGAAAGAGGGGGCACTCACTGTAAGTATAAAATCCATCTTTATTTCTTCATTTAAAAAGTTAATATCAAAGTATGCAGGGTGGTTGCGGGGGTATAGCACTTCAACGGGTCCAATCTCCCATTCATTGAATGACAAAGATGTCATTGCAATTTTTTTTTATTTTGTATCTAGAAAATCTAGCATGTAAATTTTAGTTCAAGGTTATAAAAAATGTAGTGATAGAAAGTACAGAAGGTGTTTTAGAAGAAATACTGCTTTAAAAAGTTTTAAATAAAAATATTGTTTGTCACAATAATCAATAATGAGCAACTGGAAGAGAATTATTGAAAACTCCTCTAGAATGAACTCAGATTTCTTATTAGTATTGTCTCATCACAACACTGAAAATGGAGATGATTTTGCAATGGTAAGTAGTGGTCAGGCAGATATATTCTCTGCACCATGTTCTCTGATATGGCTTTATTGGGAGGAGAAATAAACTACGCATGCCGGAGGGTGGCGAGCATCCGTGAGTGGATCCGCTGGGCCCTAACACCAAACTCCACTGGAAGAGAGACTTCTGCTACAAACACCGGAGGTGAAGAAAGACTTAAATCGAAAAAGATGGCGGCACTCAGCATTCCAATTTTGCAGCTGGTTAATTTATGCAAAAATTACAGCAGCAGGAGCATTGATACAGGGAGGGAGGTGCTAGGATCGACGGTGACTGCTTCGCGGGATGTCCCGCTTCTAGGGTCCAGTGTCACCCGGTCCAGTGTCCAGCAAAGTGGTCACCGTCGGTCCTAGCACCTCCCTCCCTGTATCATGCACCTGCTGCTGTAATTTTTGCATTAAATTAACCACTGCAAAATTGGAATGCTGAGTCCCTGCCATCTTTCTTTTTGGATTTATTGTCTTGAACTCTGGCTGAGCAACAGGAGATTCTGCAGCACGTCACCGCTACAGGAGTATAGGAGTAACGCCGCCAACAGTCAGTGCCGGTTTTCATTTCTATACATAAATTGAAGAAGACTTAGTTGGTAGCTGGTCGCCAGATTTCCCCAGGGGTCTAAATGCCATGACTGCTGATACCAGGGTGTCGGCTCAAGCAGGCTGAGTTTCCAGAAGAGGTGGTGCAGCATGATGCTGTTAGATAGCAGGACTCTGACAGCAAGCAGGTACAAGCTTGTACACAGCACAGCAAGTGCAAGCAGGTGCAGATTTGAATGGCAAGGCCGTTGAGGTTTGTATAAGGCACAGTAGGTGAAGGCTTGGTATATGGCAGGACGCTAGGACAAGACAGGATTAGGAACACTGGCCCTTTAAGATAAGGGGCATGTTGCGCACATGACCTAAGTGCGTACCCAGAAGCCATGCAAGACAGATGCTGGGAGAGAGGCCCATGGATAGGAGATTGCACACTGGCAAATGGCATGGGCCAGCTGGAAAGGTGAGTAAGCTGCTGACTTCGAACTCCTGGCTGTGGGGGTGACAGTACCGCGGTGAGTGCTACAGAGCTCCTCTTAGGACCCCCTTTTTCCAAGAATCTCTTAAGGGGAAGAGGGGCAATAATATTCTGCCTGGGCTCCCACGACCTCTCCTCAGTATCATAAACCTTCCAGTCAACTCAGAGTCCTAACCCCTTTCTTCTTCATAGACAGGATGTCTTTTACCTCAAAGATATTTTCCTCACTTACTGGGGCTGGCAGGATACCTGGATCTCTGAAGAAACAGCCTCAAGGGACATGGAAGGAGTTCAGAGTGCCATGGAGGCTCAGAGCTTTAATTTGCAGGAGACATCATTGATCACCTGGAGCACCTCAAAAGGACCAATGAAGCAAAAACCCAAATTGTATGAAGGTATCTTGATGTGCCTGGAACAGAGCCAAGCCTTGTCTCCAGGCTGGCATGGAGGAGGATCCAGGTGCCTCTTAATGCATGTTTTTTCATCTGTAGGGACAATTGCTCCTAGAAATTGCTCTAGGAGGTCTTGGTCTCAGCCCAGATTTTGGAGAAGTCCTTAACGAGGGCCTTGGCCACAAGTTGTCAGGAGAGAAAAGCACTGGAGGGTGGTATCTTGAGGTGCTGTCTCTAGGCTTTGAGAAAAATGAGTTAGCGGAAAACTCACCGACATGGTTGTTATAAGAGAACTCTGTCCACGGCAGCGGCTTGACTCAATCGCTGTGGTGTTCATTAACAAAGTGTCATAAGAAGTTGGTTAGGATTTGGTTAACCCTCTCCACTTGACCATTGAACTATAGGTGATAGGCAGACTAGAAGTCCAGAGTGACATCCAGCAACTAACACATAGACCACCAGAACCGGGAGGTGAACTGAACTATGTCGGAAACAGTATGGAGCGGTAGGCCACGCAAGTGGAAAATGTGCTGGATGTAAAGTTCCACCAGCTTGGGTGCCAACGGAAAGTCGGACACTTGAATAAAATGGGCCATCTTGGAAAACATTTCCACCATCCCCCAGATGACAGAGAGCAGCCTGAAGACATCAGTACGTCTGTGATGAAGTCCATTGTGATGTGTTGCCAAGGAGCAGCTGGAATGGGCAGTGGCAGTAGATGTCCAGCGGGGATTTTTTGGATCCCAACATCCTTGTGGAGAGTTGGACACCAGTAGTGTTGTGTGATAAGCTAAGTGGTCTACTTCTTAACCAGCATTTACCAGTTTAGAGCAAGACCCCACTGCAACATTCGTTTCCTGTCCCTCTCGATCACAAATATCTTACGCAAAGGAATCTGTGCTATGCTTACCAGAGCCCAATAATGTGTTGGGTTCATCTGCCTGGTGGACCAAATGAAAGTACCTGAAAAGCGCATTTAGCTTAATGTTCTTCTCAGAAGTGTAGAACGAAGTTGAATCGAGTGAAGGTAGGCCAGATTCTTGCAGTTGGTGTAGATGATAATAGTATGCACTGCGCCTTCCAAATTCTCCACTCCTTCAATACCAATTTGATCACCAACAGTTCTCGGTCACCAATCGAGTATTTGTATTCACATGCCGTGAATGTTTTAAAGAAGAAACTGCAGGTCAAATCTGAACAGCAGGTGATTTCTGAGTAAATATAACACCAGCCCCAGAGGAAGAAGCATCCACTTCTAAAAAAAAATGCTTATTTATCTCCGCCTATTTAGTGAGGGCCATGGAAAAGTCTTGTTTAAAAGCGAGGAAGACCGACTTCACTTAACCATGACTTAAGGTAAAAGTTGGAATAGGGAGGACCAGGGAAGAGAAGTGCAGAAGGAATTTGCAGTATAATTGGTAAATCCCAGGAACCTCTGAATGGCTTTAATTCCGTTAGGACAAGGCCTACAGTGAGGGAAGCCGGTCGCAAGGTGAAGAGTGAGGCTGAAGCAAAGGTGACTCAACCCGGCTCGTCCAACACCTTACAAAAGGTCTCCAGGAAGGCCAAAAAGTTGGCAACAATAGGGTCATTCCTCTCCATTAGGGGTGTGATCCAAGCAGGGGCTTCTCTCTCTAGATGAGACCCGAGGAAGGCCACTCTGGCCTGATTGGTAGGGTATTGGAGAGGAAGAAGGTCAAAGTGCAGCCGGCACGATTTGGATCCCCATTTCAGCAATGAGGCTTGCACAAGCGACGAGATAGCATGGTTGCAGAGGTTACTGCTGGATTTGGAGCAGTGGCGTAAGTTGGGGCAACCGCTGATTGCAGGGTATACACTACACACAGCTGTCCATGAGGTCATAAAATCAAGCATACAAGTCTGTACCTCACGTGAGCTCCTGCTGTAGGCCCGAGATCGGAGGAATATCAGCGGGATCTGCTGCTTGCAGGGAGTTCAGGCAGGTGTTCTTGGACTGCATAAATGCCATAATCTGGTTCTGATCCTTCTGGAGAGTAGCAAGCTTTTGCAGTGCTGCAGACCTAGACATCGAACAGCACTGGAGGAGCGATCCTGGGAGGGCCACCAAGACTTCTGCTGCCACCATAAGTGATGAAAGCAGACTTTGCTGTTAGGTGGTCACCAGGTACAGCCCCAGCGGGTCTAATGCCATGACTACTGACACCAGGGGAATGGCTTGAGCGGACAGAGTCTCTAGAAAAGAGGTGGTGCAGCAAGATGGTAAATGCTGGTTGGTAGCAGGACTCGGTGGCGACAAGCAGATGTAGGATTGTACACAGCATGGCAGGTGCAAGCTTGGTATGTGGCTGGACTCCAATCAACTTTTATTAGTTCAAAAACATACAATATGACATCTGGAGTAAAAAAAGATTTACAAGTCCAAACAATTTTCTCATTTGTAAAGCTCTTTACTATTATTTAAAGCCGATTTTGTGTTCAATTGATAATGAAAATTAAAATTGAATCTTACAACCTATGATGCCATTCTTTATAATGATAGATTGGTATTTGCTGCCCAGCTTTCCTCACATACTAAAATGTATAGAAATCTACACTGCTACATATTGATCAATCATTACTCACATCTTCTTACTAATTTTATGCACAATGTTAGCATCATATCTAGGCTTACATAGACACCTAGCCACTGCATACTGGGAGATATAGCAAAGTATGGTAAGGGTTACAATTCTTTGGTAGGACTTACCGGCACTTGAAGCTGAGTTTGTTTTTTCTTTTCTTTGTTTGATCTTCTGAAAGTGTTCCGGATTTTCTCTTTAGCCCATGCAACTTGACTAAATTCAGCAGATTTAGCAAACTCTAAAAGAAGACATGATAAAGATATATACAAAACCAAAATGTTATTAGTAATCAGCAAGATAATTAGGGTTCTAGGTGGCCACCGATTTATTTGGGGTCAAGGTTTAGAAATACGTATGAAGTAAATACCTTTTGTCGTACTTGTTTTCACATCTTTCTTATCTTTTTGACCTTTAAAACTGGATTTTCGGAAAATCCTGTTAATATGAACAGAGCTGACCTGGGAAGAGCTGCTTTGCTGCTGGTCATCAGTTGATATATTGCCATGAGAGCTTTCAAAATAGAGATTTGTGTTCTTTACATGGATATCATTATCAAAACTATTTAAACAATGACAGTCTTCACAGTGATTAGGGTGAATGCACAGTTTTTGGTTCTTGCCATCATTAAAAACTATAACTTCACCTTCTTCTGAAAAGGCCCAATTTACAAAACCTCCTGCCGGGCAAACAAGTGAATTTCCACCAACATTGTTCAAATTATTTTGACCTATATGTATATCTGGAAGCTTGAGCTCATCTTTAGGTACCACATTTGTTTTACCATTGTCTGAATTCTCTTGATCATTGGTGTTTAGGTCACTTGGAGAGATGCAAATACTATCTTTGCTTTTGCCAACTTTATAATCAATTTCATCATGGTCAATAACTTCAGGAACAATAAAGTCCAAAACAGGTTCATGAATATAAGATATCTCTGCAGGACTTGAAGGAACAAGCAGAAAATTCCCATACATTGGCGAAGACTTGCTCTGTGATGATATCCCAGAAGTGACAGTGTCTCTTTCAGTCTCAGTTTCTTTTGCCTTACAATTCTCTAAAGTGAGAAAGCCTGCTTGCTTGGAGGGATCATAGCACTCTGAAGGCCACTGACTCCTGGCTAAAGTCCTTAGCATTGAGGGTGGCATGCTGTAGTAATTATATTGTCTGGTTTTCTCAGAAGACGGCACATTACTCCAACTATGTGGTATCTTCTTACATGACAATGTTTTCTGGTCTTGTATAAGGGCCTCTTCTACTTGTAATTTATCCACTGCTGAAATCACTTTCAATGTGTCCAGTGTCAGGGCTGAAAGATCTTGTAAGTGTCCCAGCTGGCTGTCTAGAGATATTAAGGAATCCTTTATGTAGAAAACTTTCTCATTCACATCCTTGAGATGCAAGAACATTTCTTCAGTTCTATGTGGAAAGGAGAAAATAGAAATTCCGTAAAATTAATGGAGTCAACACTGACGCTGAAGAAGGGCATCTCCATGCTTTACTTTGTTGTCTTTCTCAGTCCCATGGACTTAAAGGGAACCTGTCACATAATTTTAAGCCCCTACACTATCTCTAGCTGTCCCTACACCTTCCTAGCAGCTCCCTATCTCTCCCTTTCTTATCTAAAGTCTCCCTATGAAAGAAGTGTAAAATAAGATAAAACTTACTGCAGTCCCCGTAGTTAGGGGACTGGGTAGGCGTGGCCACGCTTCCACAGCACTCCTCCATGTTGTAATGCACGCCCGCTGGGCGGCATTATTCAGGGCCCTCTCTGCCCCCATGTCTTTGTAATCTGCCGCCATGTTTGTAGTTCTAAGCACCGGCCGGACGTCACTTCCGGCGCGGTGCATTATGGGGCCGGTCACGTGATCGGCCCTAGTGCATTATGGGGCCGATCACATGATCGGCCCGGCTCCGCGCATGCGCAATGCGCTTACTGAAGCCGGGCCGGTCATGTGATCGGCCCCATAATGCACTAGGGCCGATCACGTGACCGGTCCCATAATGCACCGCGCCGGAAGTGACGTCCGGCCGGTGCTTAGAACTACAAACATGGCGGCAGATTATAAAGACATGGGGCAGAGAGGGCCCTGAATAATGCCGCCCAGTGGGGCGTGCATTACAACATGGAGGAGTGCTGTGGAAGCGTGGCCACGCCTACCCAGTCCCCTAACTATGGGGACTGCAGTAAGTTTTATCCTATTTTACACTTCTTTCATAGGTAGACTTTAGATAAGAAAGGGAGAGATAGGGAGCTGCTAGGAAGGTGTAGGGACAGCTAGAGATAGTGTAGGGGCTTAAAATTAGGTGACAGGTTCCCTTTAAGGTACCGTTACACAGAGAGATATCTGTGCAGACATTGCTTGCAACTTACTGGTTGAAGTGAAATCATGGACACATTGTTCCATTTTGTCACCGTGTACAAATAGAACAATGTGTCCATGATTTCACTGCAACCAGTGAGTTGCATGCAATGTCTACACAGATATCTCTGTGTGTAACAGTACCTTTAGACTCAAGCTATTATTAGTGCTTAACAACATTCAATTGCCAAAAAATATCCTAAGAAGTCTTTTACTATTTTTATTGATTAATAGAATGATTTTGGGTCATAATATTGGGGATATCAACTATCAATCTATAATAAATTAGGACATATCACTTGTAACTTTATGATCAGAGATTTTAACTTAAAATACTTTGAAATTGTGAACATTACTGTAATTCCGAATGTCTACAAGTTACAGCATGGCTTAAAATATCATATTTTTAAGCATATTCCATAATACCTGTTCTATGATCAGTATCCCCTCTTTATCACTCTATCCAAGAGTAACATCTACTACAATAAATTACACTTTATAACATCTTCATTGTACTCACAGTAAAAAAAAAGATACTTTGTTGAACTACTGACTTGTAAAACAATGTCACCCAAGTTTTGTCTTTATTGAAGATAATGCACATTCCATACGTTTAGTCTTATGGGATCCTTTTGAGTGATTTTCTTAGTACATAAAGTATTTGCTATTGCTTTACCTTAGGGTTGTAGAACGAATCCTTTCACTGTCACTTGACCGTAAACTTTCATCTTTTTCATGGAAATAGGTTTCCACACATTTTTCCTCAAAGTCATGAAGTTTTCTTAGTTCATCATCACTAAGATAGAGCTCTAAAAATGAATAAAAATCATAAGAAGAACATTGTTAGTGAAGTACATAAAATATTGAAACAGTTTGGAACTTCAACCACAAGATGGCAGTACTACTCTATCTAGATCGCTCATGGAGGCGCGCTAGGATGCGGTTTGATATTTCTAACAATGAGATTCCCAGTGGTATGTTAAAAGTGATTTTGTGAATGTCCACATAGTACAATAATGTCAGCAAGGAGCTGGATTTAATTAGGCAGTTTAAAAGGATGAAAACAAAGCTGAACTGTGGGTTGCAAGTGTGTTAATCACAGGAAAAATACTGTTTTTATACTGCTCGCTCCAGTCAAATCAAGCCATAAAGCCCTGTAGAATAGAGCTACTGATTAAACACATCAAGGCATGGGGTGAATTTACATTTTCCCACTGACTAAACTGCTACTTCTCGACCATCAAGCCTTCAGGGTTTCTTTATTTTATAGAACAGCCTACAGTTTAATATGGCAGATCATCATAGATAACATTAAGTACCGTTGTAAAAAGAAGAAAAAGAAGAATAATATACAGGTAAGTAGATAGTCAAACGTGCACCATGCTTAACGCAATACTTGCAGGATTTTAGGAAAAAAAATTAAAAGACTGGAGCTATGATTACTGTTGAAAGATAGCCAGGGAGTGCCCATCATAGAACAATTCACAATGTCGTCTACAGAAATTGTACTACCAAAAATATGGCTGTGACAACAACAGCTCCACAGTAAAGACCACGTCACACACTACGATATCGTTAACGATATCGTTGCAATGTCACCGGTTTGGTGATGTTGCAGTGATGTCGAAATGACATAGTTGCGTGTGCCATTTACCAACGACCAACGATGAGGTTGTTCATCGTTGGTCGTTGGTAAATGAGCTGTACCATAAATCTATCGTTGGTCTCCCGCTGGGCGCCCAGCATCGGCGTGTGTGACAGCGGGAGACCAACGATGAACGAGCTCCCTGCGCCGCACAGTAAGCGCTGGGAGCTGGTAACCAGGATAAACAGCGGGTAACTAAGCGCTGCGCTCTGCTTAGTTACCCACTGTTCACCCTGGTTACCAGCCTGCTCGCTGGTCCTGATCACTGATGAATCCGCCTGTTTGACAGCTCACCAGCGATCAGATCACAATGTCCCAGCAATCCACATCATTGGTGGGATCACTGGGACATCGTAATGTGTAACGGGCCTTAAGGCTGTGCTATGTGTCCATTAGGAACAGATAGATGGAAGAAGTGATCAGTGGGGCATCATTGATTATTTTTATACGGTGCACTTTTTAGAAAGAAAACAAAATCCTACATACAGAATTTTCTCTTCCTTTTTGGAAAAAAAAGTTTGGGAGACCCCATAATAATAAATGGGGCCCCTCTCTTCTGACACAATAAATCACTTATTCCAACCATCTACTAAAACGAACAGGAAAGCCAAATGTCAAACAGACAAGTGAATGGAACCTAACAGAAGAAGTGCCACATAATCCCAACAGTTTCGAACAACTGTAACGCCTCCATAATAGTAATGACACAGTGTATAACAGCCATAGAGCCCTAATACCAGTGTCAGAGACCAACATAGCAGCATAGAAGTAGTAGGCTTGGACAGCACTCCATATAGTAATTATGAATAATGTGCAGAAATATTCTAATATAATCTAGACTTTCTTGTAGATTTCTTCATAAGTAGTCATGAGCCAATAGTTAGGGTATTTTGGTTCAGATAACTCATAAATACTTTTTATTAGTCGGATATTTGTCCCAAATAGTGAAAATAATGCAAATCAATGGGGAATGCGGATATTTGTCTGGAAGATTCCACACACAAATACTATTTGTGTATAAGATTCCCACACAAATATCCGAGTTACCCATTGACTTGAATTATGTTCACTATTCCGCACAAACATTCAAATAATAAAAGGTATTCGCTTAGTCTTATCCAAACCTAAATATCAAACTACTCACTCATCCCTAACCATAAGACTACCTGAAAACATGTATTCTTGTATTAGAAGATTTTGCTGTCTCTGCTCTCAGCTCAGTGCTTGATAAATGCTCATTGCTCAGCTGTAACAAGGTTGAAATGTTGCAATTGTACTTCATAGTCTGTGCACTGATTCTGAGCGGAACAGGATGATCATGGATGCAATAAATACTGTATTTCGTTTGACTTTGTGTTAGGAGGTTTGTCACTAGTTCCTTTTTTGACAGCCTTCTAATCTCCACCGAAAAAAATATTGCAGAAACAGATTCACTTTACTTAAAAATGAATTACTTACTTAATCCACCATCCCCTTCATCTTGATCATTCTCAGTGTGATAGTGATGCTGGCAAACATGGCGAATGAGTTGATATATATGGCTCAGCAGGATAAGTGGAGGAGGCAGCCATGGCTTGTCATGGTACAACATGATGTATCGGTAGCGGTTATACTTCCATACTTTGTGAGAAATATTCCTCATCTGTTTGTACACATTACTGGACAACAAAGTATCAAAAAGTTAATTAACACATATCTTGCAACACTTTTTGTTGATATACACATTGAGGCAGGCAAATATATGAAATTAATTTTGTGGTGTCTTCATAGCTTTGTCCTGGGACTCTTACTTCTCCACATCTAAAACTTTTGGCCTTGAACAACTCAAAAGTCTCATAGCTTCCTTTAGCAGCTATATGCAGATGTCACTTAAATCTACCTTTCTGGCTCAGATGTCTACTCTTTACTGTCCAGAATCCCAGAGTGTCTATTAGCAATATCATTCTACCCATCACACTTTCTAAAACTTAATGTGAACAAAACTGAACTTTTGTCTCCCTTTCATCCCACTCAAACCCCTACTAGACCTATCTATCACATCACGCTTTCCTCTGTACCACAAGTCTACTGCCTGGGTGCAACCCTTGACTTTGTTCAGGCCTTCAAACCACATATGGAAGCCCTTACCTCCTACTGCACATCCAACTCAAAAATAATTCCAAAATCTGACATTTCTCCAGCTACAATATTAGCTCAGACCATTGTTATCTCCCGCCTCAACTACTACAGTATCCTCCTCTATGCCCCACCAATGAACACACTTTCACTGCTTGGGTTTATCCTTTACTCCACTGCTGGATTAACCCACCTATCTCCTTGGTACTACTAATATACCTTATCATGGATGAGGGAATGAGTAGCAGGAAGGATAAAGGGCTGGGTACCTGGGTAGCTAGTCTGGCCTGGTGAAGGTTCCCTAGCTGCCCCTGCTCCCGAGGGTACCTCTGATGGTGAGGAGGTTCAGGTCACTACCCTTTCCCTTCTCCTCACCTGGCCCTGGGCTGAAACCCCTCACCTCAACTGACAAACTGGGTAAGGAACAGAAAAATCCCAAGAGAATCCTAGGAAAGCTATAGTGGAGCTTCAGCAGCCAAACACAAGCATCCTACTACAAAACCAGTCAGAAACAGAGTGAACTCTATCGACGACACCTCCTGGTCAGAGAGAAGGCTATTTAAAGGCCAGGGCCGTGGTCACCTGACAACCTACAATCTCCCTACCTGCAGCTGCTCATATGTACAGCAGCATCAGCAAACCAACACTAAATGTCAAAGGAATTTAACTCTAAAGACTCCAGAGAATTTTACATATAGACTGCAGCAGTCAAAACATGACACATCTATATCTTCAATACTCCCTCTGTTCCACTTTACCAAAGCTCCTGCAACCTGAAGATCTACTACTTTTACCACAATACGCTATAGATAGCCTGTAAGGACAGTGTCCTATCCACTTCTATACTATATATACACATACATGGACCAAATTGTTGTTACCCTTCTGTTAAATTAAGAAAAACTCAGAAGCTGCTAAATTAACTGACAATATTAATTTTCAGTTTAAATTCATTAAACATCAACTAATTAAAATCAGACATTGATTAAGAATTGTGATACATCAATAAAATTTAAAATAATAAACTAATGAAGTTGGCTTGGCAAAAGTCACAGTAGCCTTAACTTAATGATGTGTTGCATGACCTTTTGAGGTAATCAATGCAAAAAAAATTATTTCTTTAACTCTCAATGAGACCTCTGCACCTGTCCATCAGTATTTTGGCCAAATTCTCGTTAGCAAACTGCTCTAGCTGTCTCACGTGTAATGCTGCCTTCTCCAGACTGCATTTTTCAGCTCCTTCCACAGATGTTCAATAGGATTTAGATTAAGGCTTAAAGAAGGCTACTTCAGAATAGTTCAATGCTTTAGTCTTAGCCATTCTTGGAAAAATTTTAGCAGTGTTTTGGGTCATTATCCTCTTGAGGAACCCATGTCCTGCAACTGACATTAAAAGGGTTGGCAACTACTAGGACAACCCCATCTTTCACGTTTATCCCAATTAACATAAAAACCTCGTACTCACCTCCCACTCTGATGCCATTCTATCGGTGTCGGCGCTCATGTTCCTAGAGCTTATGTAAAGTTGTGACATTATGTCAGTCCCGCTGCTCACGTTCTGTAGATCAATCATTTGCCAGAAGGCGGAGAGAGAGCAGCCGGTGGGGATTGTGCACTGGGCTCGCATGACTTGATAAACTCACATGAGCCCCTGGAGTGCAATTGCCAGCAGTGCTGTAACAGTGCTGGCACGAGAGGTGAGTATGAGCTTTTTTACTTTAATTGGAGGGAAACCTGTGGAATGAGAAGAGTTTGTTCTAGTAGTGGACAACCCCTTCAAGCTTTCTGATACGTGGAAGCTCATTTTGCTCCACAATGCCTTGATAAACTTGAGATTTCATTGTTCCCTGCTCAGATCCAAGACACCCTGTGCAAAATTTACATTCTCCAAGAAGTTTTGTGGCTTGTCAATGTGCATTTTGACAAAGTCAGGGTTTACTTTTTATGTTGGTTTTCAACACTAGTTTTCTTCTTGGTCGACTTCCATGAAGTCCACTTCGGCCAAGATAGCGACAGTTGGTGCAATCTGATATTGATGTACCTGGACATTGTAGTTCCTCTTTAACCCCTTCATGACCTGGGAATTTTTTCGTCTTTCATTTTCGTTTTTTGCTCCCCTGCTTCCAAGAGCCATAACTTTTTTATTTTTCCGTCAATATAGACATATGACGGCTTGTTTTTTGTGGGACGAGTTGCACTTTCATATGCAATAATTTATTTTACCATATACTGTACAGGGAAATTGCAATGACACATTTGTTTTCGGGTAATTTAGTTGCCATGTTTACTATATGGTAAAACCGACATGACGGGGTGATGCCTCGCTTCGGTACAAGTTTGTAGACAACCAACATGTATACCTTTACTGGTATCTAGGTGATGAAAAAAAATTCAGAAGTTTGAAAAAAAAATAGAACTGACTTTTTGCGCCATGTTCTGTGAGCCTAGCGCTCTCATTTTTGGGATCTGGGGCAGTGTGTCGGCTTATTTTTTTGCGTCTTGAGCTAACGTTTCTAATGATACCATTTTTGGGAGGATCCGCAGTTTTGATCGCCCGTTATTGCATTTTATAGCAACCAAAAAAACTGAATTTTGGCGTTTGGACCATTTTTTCCGTTACGGAGTTTACGGCTCTCATTAACGGATTTAATACAATGATAGATTGGGCAATTCTGAACTTTATTTTTTCATTCATTCTTATTTTTACACTGCCTCTTTAAGAGGCACCTTGCTGCACAGTCCGATCGCTTCTGGGAGATACAGATGAGCTGCAGCTCATCTGTATCTCCCAGAATCGCGGACCTATTGTGGTTGGCAGCGCCTGCCAACCACAACAGGAAACTGCTCAGTGACAGCATCCGGGGTCTAGCCAAGACCCCGGGCTGTCACGTGAGCCCCGGGATCCTGCGATACTATTCCGGGATCTCCGGAGCAGGCTGGGAAAGGCGAGTTCTCCGCCGCAACTGCCTTGGATCCCCCTGTCAGTGATTGACAGCGGGATCCAAGGGGTTAACAGCGCCGATCGGATCCGATTGGCGCTGTTACCCTAACATCTCAGCTGATGAGATCAGCTGAGATGTCGGGGCTTTGTTGTGAGCTCCGCGCCGGAGCTCACATTAAACACCCCTTACCGGCCCATGACGTCCTCCTATGTCATAGGTCGGGAAGGGTATAAAGGGGAACTCCAGTGGGAAAAACGTTTTAGTACAGTTCCTGCCCTGCTACATGATAAAGCAGAGCTGTACACTGCAGTTTTAGGATCTCTTATAATTCAATAAAATTATACCTGCTCCTCTGCTCTGGCCCCAATGGGGACAGTGTTATGGCCACTTTACACGTTTACATTAAAAGGGTTGGCAACTACTAGGACAACCCCATCTTTCACGTTTATCCCAATTAACATAAAAACCTCGTACTCACCTCCCACTCTGATGCCATTCCATCGGTGTCGGCGCTCATGTTCCTAGAGCTTATGTAAAGTTGTGACATTATGTCAGTCCCGCTGCTCACGTTCTGTAGATCAATCATTTGCCAGAAGGCGGAGAGAGAGCAGCCGGTGGGGATTGTGCACTGGGCTCGCATGACTTGATAAACTCACATGAGCCCCTGGAGTGCAATTGCCAGCAGTGCTGTAACAGTGCTGGCACGAGAGGTGAGTATGAGCTTTTTTACTTTAATTGGAGGGAAACCTGTGGAATGAGAAGAGTTTGTTCTAGTAGTGGACAACCCCTTCAAGCTTTCTGTATCTCCCAGAAGCGATCGGACTGTGCAGCAAGGTGCCTCTTAAAGAGGCAGTGTAAAAATAAGAATGAATGAAAAAATAAAGTTCAGAATTGCCCAATCTATCATTGTATTAAATCCGTTAATGAGAGCCGTAAACTCCGTAACGGAAAAAATGGTCCAAACGCCAAAATTCAGTTTTTTTGGTTGCTATAAAATGCAATAACGGGCGATCAAAACTGCGGATCCTCCCAAAAATGGTATCATTAGAAACGTTAGCTCAAGACGCAAAAAAATAAGCCGACACACTGCCCCAGATCCCAAAAATGAGAGCGCTAGGCTCACAGAACATGGCGCAAAAAGTCAGTTCTATTTTTTTTTCAAACTTCTGAATTTTTTTTCATCACCTAGATACCAGTAATATCGTTGCGATATCGCAATTCAATGGCGTGGGAGCGCGCATTTAGTGCACGTTCCTCCCGCATCGCATCGGAGGTTTACACGTTGCGATTTCTGAATCCAACGTCCGTACGATGTCTACGCCCCCCAACCCAGGAACGACCATTTAACATGGGAGTGAATGGGTGACATAGAACTTCACAACGGAATTGGGCTGTCACACAGCACGATCCGGCTCCAATGTCCATTCAATATCGGAGCATTGAATAGCACGCTCATTCAATCCCCGATATCGTTCCTGCATCGTATTGGACGTTCACACCATACAACGCAGGAACGATATCGGGTCCAACGATCGAACCACATGACTTTTCATTGAAATCGGACTACGATATCGCAACGTGTAAACCCGCCATTACTGGTGTATATAAAGTGCTGGGGAATTAATGGTGCTATGTAAGTGAATAAATATTGCTATTATTATGAATAAAACACCCACTGATGCTTGTAATTTCTTGATTTCTTTTTAATAGGAATTCACTAAGAATATTAATCTACCTTTTTTGAAAAACCTCACTTTAAATAGACATAGGTTTTTCTCTTCATCCTCAAATCTCAAGACACCATATTTTTTCCAAATACATGAATGAATTAGAGCATAAAAGTATTTGTAGTCCCACAATATTTTCAGTTCCTTATGCATTTTATGCTCTGGGAGCCCTGACACACGTTGACTAATAAATCAGTCCACACGCTGAGTATTTGATGAGTTTTTGACCTCAGGATTTGTAGCCAAAACCAGGAGTGGATAATTAAATACAGAAGTGGTGCAGGTGTTTCTATTAGACTTTTCCTCTGATTGCTCCACTCCTGGTTTTGTCTACAAATCCTGAGTTAAAAAACTCATCAAATACTCAGCGTGTGCACATGGCCTAAGACTTTTCACTTCACAGGTGTGCCCTGTCAGGTTTAATAAGTGGGATTTCTTGCCTTATAAATGGGGTTGGGACCATCATGGTGGGTTTACACGTCCCGATATCGGGCCGATATCGTAGCCAACGATGCGGGAGCGCGCTTTTTGAGCGCGCTTTTCCCTGCATCGCATCGCCGGTTTAGACAGCCCGATATCGGGATACAACGTCCCGACGATGTGTACGCCCCCCAACCCAGGAATGACCATTTAACATGGGAGTGAATGGGTGACGTGGCAGTACACATCGGAGTTGGGCTGTCAGACGGGACGATGCGGCTACAACTGGCATCCGATATCGGGCGGTTGAATAGCACGCTCATTCGACCCCCGATATCGTTTTGCCATCGTTCCTGCATCGTATCGGATGTTCAGACCGTACAACGCAGGAACGATATCGGGTCCAACTCACGAACCACGTGACTTTTGGTCGGAGTTGGGTCGGAGTTGGACGCCGATATAGCAACGTGTAAACCCACCATCAGTTGTGTTGTGCAGAAGTCTGGTGGATACACAGCTGATAATCCTACTGAATAGACTGTTAGAATTTGTATTATGGCAAGAAAAAAGCAGCTAAGTAAAGAAAAACGAGTGGCCATCATTACTTTAAGAAATGAAGGTCAGTCAGTCCGAAAAATTGTGAAAACTTTGAAAGTGTCCCCAAGTGCAGTTGTAAAAACCATCAAGCACAACATAGAAACTGGCTCACATGAGGACCGCCACAGGAAAGGAAGACGAAGAGTCACCTCTGCTGTGGAGGATAAGTTCATCTGAGTCACCAGCCTCTAGGTATAGACATACCGTGTTTCCCTGAAAATAGGGTGCCCCTCGAAAGTTAGGCATGCTTGGAAGGGGCGCCCTACCTCCAAATATAAGGCACCCCCTGATTATAAGGCATACCTCCTCAGCTCTCTGGCGGCCCCCGCTCACCAGTGGCCCCCCGCTCTCCGGAAGCCCCTTGCTGTCCGGATTCCCGCTGTAGCTGCTGATCTCCGCCCAGGTCAGGAGCCCTGCGCCAATTACCGTGCAGCCCACTGCAGCCTCCCATACACACATACTCATACACACACACATATAACCATACACACAAACCAATTTTTACCAGTCCAGTGTCCCTGCTCTCCGGTGTCCGCGCTCTCCGGTGGCCCCCACTGTCCGAAGTCCGCGCTCTCCCCGCCCCCGGTGGCCTCTGCTCTCCGGATTCCCGCTGTAGCTGCCGATCTCCACCCAGGTCAGGAGCCCTGCGCCAATTACAGCGCAGGAACCGTGAGCAAATCACAGCCTAGGAACCGCAAGCCAATCTGCGGCCAGCTGACATCGTGCATGGCCTCTGATTGGCTTGCGGTTCCTGGGCTGTGATTGGCTCACGGTTCCTGCGCTGTAATTGGCGCAGGGCTCCTGACCTAGGGGAGATCGGCAGCTACAGCGGGAATCCGGGAGAGCAGAGGCCACCGGGGAGCGGGGAGAGCGCGGACTTCGGACAGTGGGGGCCACCGGAGAGCGCGGACACCGGAGAGCAGGGACACTGGACTGGTAAAAATTGGTTTGTGTGTATGGTTATATGTGTGTGTGTATGAGAATGTGTGTATGGGAGGCTGCAGTGGGATGTACGGTATATAAGACACACCCCCCCCCCCCCCCGAAAATAAGACATGGTCCATCTTTGGGACCAAAAAAAATATAAGACGGTGTCTTATTTTTGGGGAAACACGGTATATTATATGACACACTGTGTAATGAGGTATTAAAAAGAACAGGGTCCATGTACGGTCCTTGCACAAGGGCACTCAGCTGCCTGGGTGCGCCCCTGGAGGAGCCTCTTATATCTACAGTATTTGACATCTTGCGCACAGACATGACACAGGCCTTTGCACTATGCTTTAACTACGCACTGGTACCTACTTGAAAAAAGAAATGAGCAGGTTGACCATGATGATGTACTGAACAAAAAGGTAGACTGCTTGCAGGAATGGGGTGATGAATGAGCCAGGCGGACAGTCTGGATCTTCTTCACAAGCTGAAAGGATACATTGAACAAAAGTAAACATAAATGTGCAAAATGTATACATAAAGGAATTATAATCCAGCATAGTATAAAGCAATAATCCCTATTTTATAGTATCAACTAACAATCAATGTAACCAGTATTATGCCTTACCATCTATTTCAGCAGCGTAGACTTCACCAAACATCATCCAGTATGGCTCAAATACAATATCACGAGCCAGTTTCCAGGAAGGTGGCTCTGATGGAGAAAGAATAGCTTTCCGAGCCACACCAAAGGACAGCAGAACAATAGCCATTATAATTACAATGCCAAACATGTTTGATGTCTGGGGAAAAAAAGCAAAATATAGATTACCAGGATGGTAATATAGATTCATTGGTAAATATCTAAATGGCTAAATATATTCTAAAAAGGGAATCTGTGAGTAAGATCAATTTGCCAAACCGCATAAAAAAAATTAAAGAGACTGGTGCTGGAAGTGGAAATAACCTCAAGAGGTAGAGACTGAGGAAGTGCTCTGTGTCACCCATGGCACAAAAAGGAAGCCTATCATGTCTGATATTGCTACTAACCTGAAAATAAGGGGTTAATCTGCAGGTTAATAGCATTATAAAGGTGCCTGGCTGCAGTACTAAAAGTGTGGCAACTGGGAGAAAATCAACTTTGTTATTCTCATAAACGTTCAGGGACGCATGTATGCTCACACGGGTACATTCACAACTCACGCCACCAAGAGCAGCAGCTCTAAGCATGCCCTGTCAGAGCTGGCTGTCAGTCAGTGGCAGAGCGTGCTTACAGCCATTATTCTGAGTGCTGTGAGCATTGAAGGCAATTGCTCGAGGCATGCCTGCATGCCTAAAAGCTGGTGGTGGCTCCCAGGAAAGATAAACTTCAATTTCTCCTTGGTGTTGCACATTTCTACACAATTCTTATTACTAAAAGGACTTGTAATGCAAAATTAACTTTTGTGAAGTTGTTTCACTCTCACCATCTTCCCAATCATTGTGATATAAGGTCCAGCTCTCTGGTTCACAGCAAAAAAATCCAGAAGTCGAGTATGCCAAAAAATGATGTCCACGCAGTAAATTAGTCTCCCCGCTGTTTGCAGAGGAGGTTCAGCCCAGCGCAGGGCAAAACCAACCATAAACAGAGTGATAGCTATAGAATCTGTCATATTCCAGTATTCGCTCAGCCAGACTTTAACTTTCTGAATAAAATTTTCAGGTTCTGACATAAAAACCTTAAAAAAAAAAAGAGAAGGTGAGAATATTGTTGGTACATACATGCATCATGCAAAGAAAATGTAAAGTAGTCCCCTTGCTTTTTTTTGTCTAGGTAATGTCTGACTATTGGGATAATACCTGTATAATATATTATTATTATTATTCCTTAGTCTACACTTAGCAAATTGATAGTGATATACAATGGCAAAGTATAGTATCTACAGTAATTCAAAACAAATTCATCATGGCTGGAAGTCCTAATGCAATGTGAAATATTATGCCAGCCGCCATCAGTGAGACATTGCGAACTATTACATTATTTTATGTAAGTATAATTTGCCTTTACACATCAAGTTAGCATATGAAAGTACACTAGCTCAAAAAATAATAATAATAATAATAATAATAAAATATTTAAGAGTCCATCATTATTTTTTTTTAATAATGGGTACATCCTGACATATATTGCAGATTAGTTGGGTTGTGGGTCCTGAGATCCCCACCGATCACTCAAAAAGCAGCTATGCAGCTCTCTGCCCAGCAGTCAGAAGCTCTGAGCTTCTACCAGATAAGGTGCGCAGAGTGACATGTGGTTCAATAGAAAATAAATATTAGCACACATTAGATATCTATAAATAAAAAATTCAAGCGAAAAATCTTTACATATCCTCAACATGTGCGCCTTCTGTGGAGTTGGCCAGTGCCTAGAGGATACTGGGCTCAAATGGTTAGATTTCTACGTAACAGTATGGGGTTGCCAATCACAGAGGACCCCAAGACTTGTCTTATATTTATTGACTGTAAACTGAATTGAGTCCTTGCTTATTTTTCAGAAGTATGCAACAGCACATTGGTTGTCTCATAGAAAACTCAACAATTCTGAATAATCATCAGCAGTGACTTTTCCCCATGCTTTTAAGAAATGTATTTATATATGACACAATAACTATACTAAAATCTGAGGTAGATGGCTTGAGACTCCCATGACTGTCTAGTTTTCCAGATGAGGTTAATGAGTGAGGTCTTGCCTCATTGGACATGAGGAGGATGGTCCTAATCTACCTTCAGTACACTATCACGGTCAGGAAGGAGGAAAACCAGTTCCTTCAGTTTGCAGGGCCCAATCGTGGCCGAAAGGCTAGCAAGAGCACTCTAGCTAGATTAATCCAGTCAGTAATCTTCGAGACCTATGTGTCAAATCAATTGGAACCTCCCTTCTCAGTCAGAGCTCATTCCACTCACACTACATCCGCCTCGTGGGCTGAAAGTGCACACGTTTCCCTGGATTACATCTGTAGAGCTGCAACATGGTCATCTTCATCTATATTCATGAAGCATTACCGGCTAGACATCTCAGCCTTTGCGGGTTCAGCCTTCAGCAAAGGAGTGCTTCAAAAGGCGTCAAAGACCGATTCCCGACCCTAAGTTGGTTATTGCTTGCTAAATCCCATACTATGCTGCCGTAGGATGATCAGGAAAGATAAAAATTTACTTACCTGAAATTTTCATTTCCTGGAGTCCGTAGGCAGCACAAACTTCCCTCCCATTAATATTTATTATGCTTGAAAATATACATAGTGTGTGTTTTCTCCCCATCTTTATAGGGGAGGGGCAGGGCAGACACAAGGAGGTGTCAATTAGTTAATTATGGATTATTGCTAATTAACATCTTCTGTTCCGACTAGGGATTAAGGGTTTAACCCATACTCCAGGAAATAAAAATTCCATGTATGTAAATTTTAATCTCTTCTTGCACTAATTTTTCATAGATGCATTCTATGTTGCAAATGCATTAATTGGGCAAGAGTAAAAATAATTAGAAAGCAACAGAGATACAATTATGAAAATATAAGAATACTTCAAATCTGTTTCACCTTATAGGACTAATGAGATATCATGAGTGAAAACACCGTAATACTGACTGGAATACACGTGTCCTAGTGTCAATTCACAGAGGAATCTGTGTGTCCGCTATTGTATAGAGGTATAGGGATCCTATGAAAGATCAAGTCAATAATAATGACTAGCAGTGGGAAAATAATCTGAGACTTTGGATATAAAATATAGGAAATATAGTAAATGAGTTACTGCTACCTGAACTAGGAGCTTGCTCAATGTACAGTTTAAACCAGAAGTTTACATTCACTATATAAAAAGACACATACTGTATACATGTTTTTTCTCACTATCTGACATGAAATCGTAATAAACCTTTCCCGTTTTTACTCTTGAAAAATAGGTGCAAGAATACATAATATACCTTATAAGGTAATCTTTTTCCTTTTATTTTCTTACAGACCTTTGAGACCATTGTTTGTTATAGAACCTTTATTTTATGTCGGGGTTCACCGATTACGATACCGGTGTATCCCTAATTATCTATTTTTACTCAAAAAGGGGGAAGACTCTATTAAAGATATAAAATCTTTTTAATGTTAAAAGCTTGTGATAAAAGTGACAGTGATTTGTGATTACCCACTCTCCCTTACAACACACAAACACACAATGAATATATCTCAACTTTGGACCTACTTCTAGACAGTCACTTTCTTGTATATACCTATATATATCTCCTCTAACAGTCCCTGGATGGATTTTTCCAGAGTCTGTCAGTGGTATATATCCTTTATCGAGTCTGATGTAGTGTTTGACCCTGCAGTTAGTTCAGGTTATGCGTCTTTTTGTCAACACCTGTCCACATCAAACAGTGTATTCCGTCATGTGTCCTTTATACTTATTGAGGCTATATTTGGTACTTTCTTATTTCTTTAACAATGTGGTTTTAATGCCCTTTCCCTACGCGTTTCATCTCCATTGTAGTACAGAGACTCATCAGGGGCTTATATGTATCTGGTTCAAAAGAAGTGGCAAGTGTCCTTGTATGATATGACACTCCACTGTATTTGTGAGTCAAAGACCCAATGCCGCCCAAGTGGTATAGTCCCTTATTGTGCAGGATCCAGGATTTGTGTATAGTCGTTTCTTCCTCCTGGAGTGTTTTTTCGGAACGGTTATCCTGTGAAGAGGATGGGGAGGACCGAGTCATATTTTCTTTCATAGGGTCATATCTACACAATTAGTCCCTTAATTTCCCATTGTCATATGGTGCATCTAAATACTAAATTATTGGATCACCCGAATCAGTGACGTTAGGAAAGGTAGGGAGATATTTATTATTATTTTGCTTTCATCATACCCTCAAGTCCGTATGTGCATTGTTAATCTGCTGTGAGGCACCGGCCGGGTCGGAATGCTGCGACCGGTATGTGCCTCCCTGGGTGCGTCCTCCAGTTCCGCAGGACGTACTCCATCCCAGGTATTAGATGGGATTCCTCTTATCAGAGTAGAAGGGGTTAAGAGGACATAGGAACCCTGGGTGTGGTTCCTTCAGTGGGAGTGAGATTCACTCCAGTACAGAGCCTGAGAGTATCTCTGGAGGATTAGCCAAACAGCGTCCCTGGAAGGGAGAGAAACTGAGCGACCGTGCTAACACTGCCCTTCCCGGGAGGGAATTGTCTCCGGTAAGGCCGACCGGGCCTACCAGCTGCAAGGAGATATACAGGGCGGTGTGGATTGTGCCGGCTGCGCTCCAGATCTATTGTTTTGGTGACTGTAACCAGACGAAGATCAATAAACCGTGAGTTAAGAACTGTCCGTGTGTGGATCCCTGCTTCCCCTGACACCGCTACACCTCACACTGCCTAGGTACGTATTTCAGACAATCTCAGGTTTCCTCCAACCATAAGACTTTGCGTCGTCCCAGGTATCCCGGTCACTTTTAGTTCTGTTTATAGACACATAGTATGCATAAGCAATTTTGTAAATGTTTCTGCGTTGCATCTCCTGTGCTTATTTACACTATTGTGATGTTACCTGTGTTTGTTCCTTTGAACACCCTGGGGTGACGTCGTCTCGTTTTACTCCCGGTAGTTTTTTCTGTCCTAAAACATACCAGACACCTGTTGTGACCTTATTATTATATCCCACCTTCTTTTGTCTCTATTTCCCTTTTCCCTTATTCCACTTTTCTTATATATATTATATATATATATATATATATATATATATATATATACATATATATATATACACACAGTGTTGGCCAAAAGTATTGACACCCCTGCAATTCTGTCAGATAATACTCAGTTTCTTCCTGAAAATGGTTGCAATCACAATACTTTGGTATTATTATCATCATATAATTTGTCTTCAATGAAAAAAACACAAAAAGAATTGTCCTAAAGCCAAATTGGATATAGTTCCACACCAAACATAAAAAAGGGGGTGGACAAAAGTATTTGCACTGTTAGAAAAATCATGTGATGCTTCTCTAATTTGTGTAATTAACAGCACCTGTAACTTACCTGTGGCACCTAACAGGTGTTGGCAATAACTAAATCACACTTGCAGCCAGTTGACATGGATTAAAGTTGACTCAACCTCTGCCCTGTGTCCTTGTGTGTACCACATTGAGCATGGAGAAAAGAAAGAAGCCCAAAGAACTGCCTCAGGACTTGAGAAACCAAATTGTGAGGAAGCATGAGCAATCTCAAGGCTACAAGTCCATCTCCAAAGACCTGAATGTTCCTGTGTCTATCGTGCACAGTGCCATCAAGAAGTTTAAAGCCCATGGCACTGTGGCTAACTTCCCTAGATTTGGATGGAAAAGAAAAATTGACAAGAGATTTCAACGCAAGATTGTGCAGACGGTGGATAAAGAACCTCGACTAACATCCAAACAAGTTCAAGCTGCCCTGCAGTCCGAGGGTACAACAGTGTCAACCCGTACTATCTGTCGGCATCTGAATGAAAAAGGACTGTATGGTAGGATACCCAGGAAGACCCCACTTCTTAACCCGAGACATAAAAAAGCCAGGCTGGAGTTTGCCAAAACTTACATGAGAAAGTCTAAAACGTTTTGGAAGAATGTTCTCTCTTTTTGGGCAAAGGCATCAACATAGAGTTTACAGGAGAAAAAAAGAGGCATTCAAAGAAAAGAACACGGTCCCTACAGTCAAACATGGCGGAGGTTCCCTGATGTTTTGGGGTTGCTTTGCTGCCTCTAGCACTGGACTGCTTGACCGTGTGCATGGCATTATGAAGTCTGAAGACTACCAACAAATTTTGCAGCATAATGTAGGGCCCAGTGTGAGAAAGCTGGCTCTCCCTCAGAGGTCATGGGTCTTCCAACAGGACAATGACCCAAAACACACTTCAAAAAGCACTAGAAAATGGTTTGAGAGAAAGCACTGGAGACTTCTAAGGTGGCCGGCAATGAGTCCAGACATGAATCCCATAGAACACCTGTGGAGAGATCTAAAAATGGCAGTTTGGAGAAGGCACCCTTCAAATATCAGGGACCTGGAGCAGTTTGCTAAAGAAGAATGGTCTAAAATTCCAGCAGAGCATTGTAAGAAACTCATTGATGGTTACCGGAAGCGGTTGATCGCAGTTATTTTGGCTAAAGGTTGTGCAACCAAGCATTAGGCTGAGGGTGCCAATACTTTTGTCCGGCCCATTTTTGGAGTTTTGTGTGAAATGATCAATGTTTTGCTTTTTGCTTGATTCTCTTTTGTGTTTTTTCATTGAAGACAAACTAAATGAAGATAATAATACCAAAGAATTTGTGATTGCAATCATTTTCAGGAAGAAACTGACAGAATTGCAGGGGTGTCAATACTTTTGGCCAACACTGTATATGTATATATATATTATATATATATATATATATATACATATACACTAGCTGTGAGCCCGATGCGATTGCATCGGGATTCTAGAATCTGTGTATAGGGCATTGCTCGGGCTGCTGCAACGACTCGCAACCCCCCTTCGCGGGCATTGCGAGTGAGTCGCGTGGGCGATGCGCGTCCACGAACAAAGCCACGGAGGTAGCGGCGTGTGCGAGGGAAGTCGCTACAGCAATTATATAATAGGTTATCAGTATGTAATATATAATTTCCTTAACGCAGTTCCGTAAGTTTCGGCGCTGTTTCCGTCGTTGTGGGCGTGGGCGCAGCGCCCACGTGACCTCTGAAGCATTGCCGGCGCCACTGATTCGCAAAGCCTCACTCGCAATGGCCGCCAAGCGGCCGTTGCGAGTCCTTGCAGAATAGGCGCGACTCACTAATTTATACATAATCACATACATAATACTGATAATTCCTATATAATCACATATATATATATAGATGGCGGGCCGATTAGAAAGAATCAGGTAGTCTAGAATCCATATATAGTATATTTACTAATAGTTAGGGGAGTGGGGTGAAATGAATTGTGTGTATACAAATGGCTCAGTGGTTAGCAGTGAGTGGGGTGGCTCAGTGGTTAGCAGTGAGTGCGGTGGCTCAGTGGTTAGCAGCGAGTGCGGTAGCTCAGTGGTTAGCAGTGAGTGCGGTGGCTCAGTGGTTAGCAGTGAGTGCGGTGAGATTGGTGAGCACAGTGGCGTGGGCAGAGTGCTGAGTGCAGCGCTGTGGGCAGAGTGGTCAGCACACACATACATACATACACACACACACACACAGACACTTCGCTATAGTTAGCACCGACCCTGCGTCTTCCCTGCCGGCTGGATCCTGAGTTGACATGTCGGCGCCCGCGGACGACTGGATCCAATATGGCGTCCGGGAAGTTTGGCGAGACTTTTTGGACGCGATATTTGATCGAGTAGTTCGGGGGCGGCGACATGTCGGTGATGCAGGGCCGGTGGTAAGTATAGCGGAGTATGTGTGTGTGTGTATGTGTGCAGACAAAGTGAGTGAAGTGCGGAGAAAGTGAGGTGTGGTGATGTGGCCCCTGGACGGGTGCATCACACGGGTTATCAATGCAGGTCTGTGTTCACATGGGCCGGTTTTCCTGATTGTGTGTGGTGTGTGAAACCTGTCCGATGTACAGGGGGTTAACAGCTGAAGGGTTTTAATCAGCTGAGTAAAACAACTGAGTGTGAGTGCTGAAGATCCGATACATTCATGAGCCTAATGAGCGGCTGAACCTGTGGGGATGAGTGCTTTGCTGGGCTAAACCTGAATGGTGCACAGGGGGTTAATCACATCTCAGGTCTGTGTGTGAGTGAAGATGTGCTGATTGACTCACTGGGTTGCAGCTGTGAGTGAGCAGGCTGGATAGGAACCTGCCAGGTGTCTGAGTGAGGAGAGGACGATGGGATTCAGAAGTCCAGACCACTGCCATGTGAGGAGGTGCTGGAAGTGATCCGTCCCCAGTGGGTAAGTGATGGGAGCCTGCCAGCTCCATGCTAGTGCACCTGATGTGTGCATGGCAGCCAGTGTCCAAGGGCCAGGCGGTCAGATGTGCGGTGTGAGAGACCGAGTACGGCTCCAGGGCCAGGTGGTCACAGCTGACTTTGGGAGTGACTGTGTTCTTGTTACTATGTGATGTCTTATGTAAAAATACCATGTGTGATGACTCATGTGCAATAGGATGGGTGGTGTGGTGGTGGTGGTTTACTGCTCGCAATGCCCACTTTGCGGGCATTGCTTCGCGAGTCCGGACAGAGTCCTGGAGAAAGTTCCGAGCTACGCGAACAAAGCCACAGGAAGTAGCGCAGGTCGCGACGGAAGTCGCTACGGCAATTATATAATAGATATATATATATACACTATATATATATAAGTGTACACTCCCACCCTTACTATAACAAGATATTGTTTTCATTTTCCCATATACCCCTGTATCTCTCACCTAGTCATGTGATTCATTAACATCGGTCTCCTCTAGTGGTATCATCACATTAGAAATCAGATTGTCATCATAGATGTCCTTCATGAACATAGGTAAATACAGAAATGCTTATATAAACATATAGAGAGATATGCCCATATGTACATACATATGAATAACTTTATTCTTATTTCTATAGCATCCATGAACAATAGGAGCATTTTATTCCACTTTCGCCCTGCTTTTTTTCCCGCTTCATAAACAGGTGCTTATGTATCGCCCTCAGGACCAGTCCTTATTCTTTGCTTACAGGGGGATGTCATGGTGGTGGCCGTGGACCGGTTCTGTGGCCCTGGAGGGACCGCAAATAAAAAGGGGAAAATTAAAAAAGGAAAAATAAAAATAAAATTAAAAGTTTGTCAGTGATGCCACCTGTGGGATGTGGATATATATGACCACTGCTGCTTGTCACAGCTCCAGGGGATGATGATGCAGCAAGGTGATAAGCCCTCCACAGGTAGGGCTAGGATGATCCCTGGGCCAGTGTTAATAGTTGTTAGTTGGTATAGCTGTGGTGAGGTGATAATGGGAAGTGCACTTAATACTGACCGGTGTCTTTCAGATCTCCAGGCTTGTCCTCTCCTCAGATGCTGGACTCCTCAGCCATAAACCTTTAATAAAGACTCTTACATTTTTTTCAGGTTCTACCAAATACTTTACTCACTGCAATCTGTAGACAGTCACAGATTCTTTACAGTGTGCGTACCGGTAGCCGGTCAGCAGCTGGTCTGGTTCACCAAACACCCCCTTTCTGTATGCCTTTCCGGGTCTCTCTCTCTCTTGACCTCTCCCTCAGGGATGGCAGTCACGGAATTTGTCAAGGGGTTCTCTCTATCTTCTCCCCAAGTCTTGTATGAGGCCTTTCCTGGGTTCCTTTTGGTCTGTTAGGATCCGGGCATAGAGACCCTTCACCACACCAGTTAATCTGTGGTCAGGGCTGTAGTCTTCAACCACTTTACAGGGCCTGTACCCCGTCCGTTGACCCAATCCCTTAGTGATTCTGTAAGCCGGTCTTTCACCTGGGACTCCTTCCTTCATATACCTGGTTTGTCTCTCAGGTATGTCAGTAGTCACGGACCCGGTCAGCCTCTGTTGTCACTGGCCACAGGGTCCCGGTGTTATTTCTCAGTCGCCTCCAGTCTCCTACAGCTCAGTCCTGAGCCCTCCTTCAGCTCCAACTCCGTTCTGACTGTCACTCTACTCTGAGATAAACAACTGTAGCTCCTCCCACTCTTGCAGGTGCCACTTAAGCTCCACCCACAACTCTGCTCTTCCCCATTTCTCCCTTGCCTGGCATAAAGTCCTAGGTATAGGAATTCGGGGATGTGTTGGGTACTTATGGGTTGGGGTGAATGGCTTACCATTCCAGCTGCTGCACTTCTCTGTGGCTACCAGTCCGCAGGGGTGCCACACTTACGTCTACCTTTATTATAGCTACCTCACAACCCTGCGGATTGTTGAAGCTCACTTTTCTTCTACATACATTTTTTCATCTGTAATTACAACACATAGTTGACAATACTTTGTCCTTTATTCCATAAATTTGCAATACTTATAAAACGTTACTTTGTTACTATACATAAATGTATGTTTTCATTGGATTCCTCTATATCTTTTTTATGATTGTGAAATAACAATGTATTTTTGTTGTACATGAATTTTAATGGTGTGGACTTTTTTGTGTCTTGTTTTTAAATGTTTTGCATCTAGTTGTTACACCTTGAGAAAGGCAGAGGATCTGTCGAAAGGTTGGATTATACTGTTATTCCTATGAACAAGACACAAAATAAAAGTGGATTTTGTTTTTGCAGTCACCGCACACAAAACAGAGTACGACAGCTGTCAGCACACGCAGAGCCAGCTGTCAAAGTGCTGGTACATGCTTATAGCCACCTGTATGACCTGTATGACTAGCAGCCGGTGGCTCCCAGGAGAAGCAAAGGTAATTTTCTTATGGGTACCACACCTTCAACATGGTGGACAAGTACCTATCCATTTCTGTTAACTTGCAAATTAGACCTATATCTGCATGTTAACAGTTATCCAATGTCTCAGGTTCCCTTTAATTAAAGGGAATCTGTCACCAGATTCAAGCTGACCAACCCGCAAGCAGAATAAATCACTGTGGCTGTATCAGGAAGAGGAACTCATCAGCCTAGTCAGTTTAGACACATAGTCCCAGGTCAGCTTTCCAACCTTTAATTTTCTCTAAAATGCTACATCATTTTGGAACAAAACATACCCTGTTAAAAACTTTCAGCAAGAGTCTGATTCATTCTACAAGAGTCTGGTTCAGGCAGTATAAATCTGATATTACGTTACAGTTAATTCTGCTCGGTAACATATGTTACCAACCCAGAATTATAATAACACTAAATTCACACTACTTTTGCTAGTACAAAGGCATTTATAGTAGCACCATTTATTTACTGTGTGACTCCAATAACCCTAAAGGAATATTTCAACTTCACTGAGCACTGGGCAGGTTTTGAAACATGATGTGCATAATAATACAACCAATTACCCTGAGCGTGATCCTAGTGATAAGAATCCAGTAATTATAATGGCTACACAGGCGGCCCACACAAGAGTACCTGATACAATCACCCATGAACACCTCGGCATAATCTGAGATCACACATATTCAATCAATTAAAAACAAGTTCAATGTTTGATAACACAAGGACGTTTCGGGAAAACATAAATCATGCAACAGAAGTCATACTTCATCGAGAATATTCAGTGAGTAATAACCCATAGTGCTTCTTACCAGCAAGCACAGCTCTCATAACATAACTCTATATTAACTTTACTTTTAATTTACATGAATACTATCTAAGGCTGCCTTCAGATTTGCAGATGCCTCCGCAGCGTTTTGCGGAATCATCTGCAAGCATCTGCATGCAGACGGCAGCCCCTATGTTTATAATGGAGCGCACGGCGGTCTGCAGATGCTTGCAGACCGCCGTGCGCACCCATTCACTCCTATATGTGATCTGTGCGCAGGCGGATGGCTGCGAAATCACACACTCTCGCCCGCACCAGGGACGCAACATGTCGCGTCCCTGGTGCGGACGAGAGTGTGTGATCTGTACGCAGGCATCTGCCTGCGCACAGATCACATATAGGAGTGAATGGGTACGCACGGCGGTCTGCAAGCATCTGCAGACTGCCGTGCGCTCCATTATAAACATAGGGGCTGTCGTCTGCATGCAGATGTTTGCAGATGCCTCCGCAAAACGCTGCGGAGGCATCTGCAAATCTGAAGGCAGCCTTAGTCGCATGAATAAAAGTTGAGAGCAAATTGTAGGCCATGCTAATTTTGGTAAAGCTATAATATCGAGGGTATACTTAGTTATTTTGGGTGCGCAATAATAAAGCAAAGAGGCTCCCCTTCTTGTTGCCTCAGAAAATGCATTTTTATGGCAGTTTTAGCACACCAACCATTATCACATTGGATGCTTGAGGCTGGCTTCACACCACAGCGCAGTCCGGTTTGGGGCTGTCTGGTGTAAACCAGACAGCCCCAGACTGGCTTTTGGCCCCATAGTAGCCTATGGGGCTGGATGGAGCCGGATGGCAGAGAGCTTCCATCTCTCCGGCAGAATCCGGGAGAAATCGGATTTTTCCCACAGTACACAAAAACGTTGCTTTCAACATTTTTGTGTCCGCATAGAAAAATCTCCCCAAAAACCCGTATCCCAGATTTGCCTGGATTCTCCCGGATCCTCCCGGGCAATCCGGCGCTCCCTAACATGGGAGGCTATGGGGCCAGATTGCCCCATTCCGGGACAATCCGGGAACCGGACACCGGCGGTTGCACGCCGCTGTGATTTCAGGAGCGCGGCTAGCTTCCTGCGAGCCGCGGTCCTGAATCATTAGCAGCTGCAGCTGCGTCCGGCTGCACGCAGGACCGGAGGGCACACTTGGCCCTCCGGTTCTGTGTGCTGATCTGGTCCGGGGCTGTCTGCTTTACACCGGACAGCCCGGGACCGGACTGCGCCGTGGTGTGAAGCCAGCCTGAGACATGCTACAAATATTTTCTGAAAATCAGAGCAAACATGCTCTTCAGTTCACTCAAATATCACGAGTAAAATCCAAAACACTCATAGTAACGTTTATCGCAAATACCGTACTATCCGTGTGAGTTGCTAATAGTAACAAGTATACACACTCATCAGTAGACATGAGTTAAGGAAGTGTCTCACCTGAAGATATTGGTAGAAACTTGAATTGGGGAGGGCAAATTTATCAACTATATTTTTAAAGGAGGGTAAATGGTATGTATCAATTAAATTGTCCAAAACGGTATTCCCCAATCAATCCCATGTTATCAGGGACAGGCCACCATTATGAGGTTCTATGGCCCTAATCGATATGTCCCTATACAGAAATAAAAGATATGTACTGCTCATTGAGTTCTAGTGGGTTACTAACGAAGACATTGTCTGAAGTGGGAGAGGTGATCTGAAGGTTTAAAAATTTCTGTTTCAAATATACATTTTGTAGATCCTCATTTAGAAAAATGTGCTTCCATTTGAGCCGATTTGTGGCTATGATTATTATTCCACCAGTCATTTCCTACTGTCTGCTACAAAGCACGCACCAGGCTATTTTCCTTGCAGTGTTGGTGGTCACAGCCTGCCTTCTGCTGTCCACATAACTGCACTTAAAAAGGCGTTTAGTGCCCTGCGCAAAGCAATAGTCCAAATATTTCCTACTGCTTGCGACAAAGCATGCACCAGGTCATTTTTCCCAATATATTGGCTGTGACAGCTAGGTTGGCTTGTGCCATCCACATCTGAAAATCTGTCAACAAAATAAAAAATTCCAAAAAATCCTGTTAAGGGACAGGGACGTGGACGTGGTGTTGTCAGTGGTGCGTGAGAAGGCACTCGGTCTATGTCAGGTCAGAAGAAGCTTCATGCATCCACTATGTTACTGAAAAAATTTCACTGTCGGGAACGTAAACCTGTGTGGAAGCCAGTACAGCGAGAGCAGATTCTGTCATGGATAGCAGCAACAAATCTTTCACAACACACCAGTCTACTGTGTGGCAGAAGGCTGGCCCATCCAATCCTGAAGCTGGTTCTCCTTCCTCCTGCCATTATCAGTCACAGAAAGCATATGACCCCAATCTTGGCCCCTCAGAAGATGTTTTTTATCCTTTGGGTGGCTCTGACCTATCAGCATGCAGCATTGAAGAGGGACATGAGGAGGTGGCGTGCATTGATGCTCAAGTATTTGAGGACCTACGGCCAGAAGAAAGCCACTTTGAGGAACGTCATTTACTTTCTGCAGTGGTGGAGGTTAATGATGATGAGACACAGTTGCCATCAGGTCAGCCTATAATGTCAACTAGGAAGGAGAATGAGATGGAAGATGAGGTGGTCGATGATGGGTCCACTGATCCAACCAGGACCATTGGCATGCATAGCCATGACAGCAACACAGAGGTAGATGGATATTTAGCACCAACAGAGGCACCAAGGGGTCGCAGTGTGCCGAGAGTGAGAACTGGGTCAATTGTTCCTAAGAGCAACCCCGCTGTGGGCCAAGTGAAGTGAAGGCAAGGGGGCGTTCAGTTACTGTGTGGAAATTTGTTTTCTGAAAGTCCTTGAGAGAAATACATTGTAGCATCTGCCATACCAAGTTGAGCAGAGGCCAGGTCAAAGACAATCTGAGCACCACCAGTATGTGAAACCACATGGCAACCAAGCACCCCAGTAGGTGGGTTGAACAATGGTGTACCAAATCTGTGTCTGTGTGTCAAACTACTGCCATGTCACCTGGGCTATGTCCTTCAGAATTTGATGTTCAGGAAGCAGGAGCTCATGTCTCCTGCCCACAAGCAGCAGTTGTTCACACACAACAAACATCAACCACATCCACTTCCTTGTCCAAACGAAGCATGAAATTATCCGTGCCTGAGAGCTTGGAAAGAAAGTGTAAATACACAGCCATGCACCTACAGGCACAAATACTAAACTCGCAAATTACCAAATTGATAGCTGTGGAAATGTTGCCATTTAGGCTTGTGGAAACACAGTCTTTCCATGATCTCTTGGCTGTGGTTGCCCCACGATACAGTGTTCCCAGCTGCCACTATTTTGTCCTGTATGTCATCCCAGTGTTACACAAGCACATGTTAAACAACCTGAACCATGCTCTCAACAACTCCATAGCCAGGAAGGTCCACTTAACAACAGATTCCTAGACAAGTTGTTGTGGGCAGGAACGAAACATTTCTGTCATGGCACGCTGGGTGAACCTGGTGGAGGGTGGGAAAAAGGCGCAAACTGGAACATCACACATCCTACCCAAGCCAAAAATAGAGAGCCCAACTTCTGTCAGGGTTTCCGCCTCTTCATATTCCACTTCCTCTCTCCTCTCCTCCTGCTCCTCATCCTCTGCAGAATTACCCTCACCATCACTGCCAAGCTGGGACATGTGCAGCAGCACATCAGCAAAGTGGCAAAATGCTGCTGAAGCTGATCTTTTTTGGTAAGAAACCACACATAGAGAGTGGAGCTGTGCCAAGCTGTAAAGACCGATCAGTGGCTCTACCCACTGCAGCTCCAACCCGGTCTGGTCGTCAGTGATAATGGTCGTAATTTGGTGGCGGTTTTAAAGGTTGTCAAGCTGTTACACGTGACATGCATGGCTCACGTGCTGAATCTAGTTTTTCAGAAATTTCTGAAAACTTAATGTACCTCCTTGAGAAGGAGCGCCGTATTAGTACCCATTCCTCCTCCACTTTTGCTGCCCTTATAGGGCTGCAAAAGCGCTTGAATTTGTCAAGTCACCAACTCATTTGCGACCTGCCCATGTGGTGGAACTCTACCTATCATATGTTGGTGAGGATTAGTGAGCAGCAGAGGGCAGTTGCTGAATACCAGCTTCAACATGCCCGTCAGATTGAGAGTAAACCACCACACATAACTGTCAAGTGGGTGTGGATCGCTGACATTTATGAGGTTGTTGAGAACTTGATTACTGCACCAACCCTGTGAGCGGTGATCAGGCTATTATCAACGTAACAATCCCGCTGCTGTGCTTCTTGAAACAATCACTGCATAATCTCAAACAGGAAGCTTTGAGTAGCAAGCATGTTGGTATGGAGTCAGATTTCCCAATGGGTGATACTTACCAGCCCAGCCATTATTCTGAGGCAAAATTGGGTTATGAGGAGGAAGATGAGGCAGAGTACTTGTTTTTCTGTGCTACCAAGGGGACTACTAATCTACAGAGAGGACACACAACCCAAGCTTCATGTCTGTCCAGCCAGGATGGGTTGGAGAGGAGGAGCAGATGGAGGAGGAGGTGGAGGAGGAGGCGAGTCAGCATGAGGAGAGGATGGGTACTGTTCCTACTGTTAGGGACACAGAAGATTTGCTTATTTGCAGCTTGGCCCACATGGCACAGTTCATGTGTAACTGTCTGTGGAAAACCCTCATGTGATACACATTTTATCCAACAACCTATACTGATTGTCCAACCTTCTCGATCCACGGTACAAGGAGAAAATTCCTTCTCTCTCTTTGGAGTCACCAAAGAGTTTTACAATGGAATCCTTCAACAGGGTTGTTGTAGATCAGTTGCTCAAAACATCACCCTCAGACGATTCTGGTGGCAGAGGTACCGCCTCTTATCAACACTAAAGGAAAATAGGGAGAGACCCGAACACCAGATCCAACAAAGGTGGGGGATAGTGTGCAAAAATTGGGCAATTTTCAATAACCGAGCACAACAGCAAGGGCTATCTGTGCCTGTAACAATTCCAAGGAGGGAGAAGTTGCAGAACATGGTCAAGGGGTACTTAAGTGATCATACGTGCATCCTTTCTGATGCATCAGTTCCCTTTAATTATCGGGTGTCCAAACTGAACACTTGGCCCGACCTCTCCTAATATGCCTTGGAGGTGCTGACCTGCCCAGCTGCTAGTGTAATGTCAGAGTGTTTTTTCAGTTCCGCTGAGTCAATCATCACTTATAGGCGCACACGCCTCTAAACGGAAAATGCAGATAGACTCAATCTGATTAAATTCAACAAGGACTGGATATCTCCACAGTTTGTAAGCCCTCCAGATGACAGCAAGTCAACCTAAATTCACCAAAAATGCTGATTCATGGTACTGCTATTAATGTCAACTCCTTCCCATAAAAAAACACGTTTCCTTCCTTCGTCTACCATGACTCAGCCCATAGGCTAATTTATACAAACCCTATGCTAATTTATACAAACCCTATGTGCAGTGGACAAAGTAGGACACTATTTCCTACTCCAGCCTAAGTAACTAGTATTTGTGATTGCAGGCCCTTAAGATGGTGGATTACTACACATTGTGCAGTGGACAAACCAGGACTGTACAGTAATCCTACCAAACTAATATTTGTCATTGGATGCCCTTGTCAACAGATTGTCCCACATTGTGACTGAGATAGAGGATACATATTCAATAGAAATCTACTTTCAGTCTCCCTATCTGACAGAAAAAAAGTGCCTGGGTTGTGCTAAATTGTGACTGAGATAGGGGATACATATTCAATAGAATTCTACTGTCAGTCGCCCTTTCCCCTTTTTGACAGAAAAACATGCCTGAGTTGGGCCAAAAATTGTGACTGAGATAGTGTAAATTTCTATTGAATATGTATCCCCTGATTGTTGACGACCATCTGGAAACTTGAATTGAGGTCCACAACTACCACAGTAGTGCATCGTACATAATGTTTGTCAAGGGAAGCCCTTGTCGTGGTATCATTCCTGCACCTATGAAAAAGCCCCCTGGAGTAATTTTTGGAAATACAATGCACATAATGCGCTGGACCAAGTAGTAGAGTAGCAAGAAGTCTTTTCGTCCTATATAATCTGGGGATTATTGTCACTCAAAATCTCTGAGCCATTTGGACAAGCTTCTCCAGCCCATCCTGGAGGGGGGCACCACATATCCTTGTTTATTGACTTGCACAAGAGAAATATTTGAGCTCATCATCCTGTTGACTAGTGCAGCTTTTTTTTAGTTCACAGAGTTCAGCTAAACCTGAGGATCGCAGGCCGAACTCACTGCTTTCTTCTCGTTCTTCTTGTCTCTTGCCCTTTTCCCATGTAGACTCTGCCCTTAAATGAGTTAAATAATAGAGTGAGGGCCCTACATTATGAATAAGTGAGGATACTCTCAAATGTACATGAGGGACCTCCAAAATTTCTAGAGGAGGGCACTTCCAAACATGTTACAGGGCCACATAAGGGCTTTCAGTAAACTCAGGATTTCTGCCTACTGCAGTCCTTCTGAACATTTGAATTTATAAATGGAGAAAAAAAGCCACAACACTACATATGAACAAACGCTGAAAGCATATTTTTTAGTTCCACTGGTTTATTTAGCTTTATATATAAGTTATTGTGAAGGAAAAACTGTTTCTTAACCTTTTTGGCCTGTTAAATGCAATTTAGGTGAGATTTGGTAGTTGTTCTTGTGTATCTGTAAAAGTGGCGCAATACTTCAACAAACCTATTCCCAGAAATCCTATGTGAGTCAGAAACGTATGCAGGCATATTCTCCATACTCTTCCCATTCTGTTTCATCACTTTCCCATCCATTTCAGCCTTCCCTCAGGCTCCCAGACCCGTTTGTAGGGTCTAGCAGAAAATTACTCGCATTTCCCATTCACTTGCATTGTACTTGCTATGCAAAATGAATAAGTGATTACTATAAAGTGCTCGTTACGAGTATAGCAATTATGATCATTACGGCACTCGTTCATCTCTATATATAGAGCCATGATGGCCTTCTTAATTTGACCTATACTATCAAATTTGTCAAGAACCAGATCAATGTACCCCAGTGCACTCTGTCAAATGCTTTTTCAGTACCTAGAGGCAACAGTGATGCGGCCAGGGCTAGGGGGTACTCGGCCACCGGGACTGCCGAGTAGGGAGTCACGTGTGGATGGGATACTGGTGCCGTGCCCTGGGGATCATTTGAAAGGGGGATGAAGGGATTATTTACAGGGGATCGTGAGTCCACCTGTAGTGTCCGGTAATTTGGTACCGGTGCTGCCAGCCGGCCGCTGAGGTGACGGATGGGGCAGCAAAGTGTGGTACAGCTCCCACAAGGTGGAGATTTACCTCAGGGCAGCAATAAAGGAAGATGGTGAGGGAGGGCAGTGATGGAGGATGATGGTGAGGGAGGGCAGTGATGAGGTCCTTTCTGGCACAATGGTGAATTATAGCTGTTAAACAGGCACACAGACACACAGGGATGGTTGTTTCGGTACCTTTTACTGGTGGTCACATAACAGGTACAATCCAGAGTACTAACCAGGTCCCTGGTGCAATTTAGGACTAACACCTTGGAAAGTTATGAGGCCTCCTCTATCTCTGTGCTCCACGTTGTGGGATGAGTCCTGTCTGAGCCCGAACCCTCCACTTCTTTATTATCTTAAACTAACAATGATGTCCTCCTGCGGGGTCCCGGTTCCTCCTGTGGCCCCTGGTCCTGTGTTTGGTTAGTTTAATGTCTCTTTTTCTCTATTTCCTCAGGGCTGAACTCCTCCTGAGTTTACTGGGCTTTCTGCTGCGGCTCTGCAGGCTCGCAGCATCGGACTCCAGTGTCCGGTTGTGCTAAAGGGGTATATCTTCAGTCCCCTGTCCTTGTTCCCTGTCTCCTCTACTTGCCTCCGGCCCCTTCCCTGGGGTATGCACAGCCGACAGTCGTCCCTTGGTCCTGGCCTGTGTCTCACACCAGAGACCAACAGCTCTGCCTCCTCCTTTCTCCTCTCCTCACACGAACTAACTGCCAACTGTCTCCTGGGACTAACTGTCTCCTCCTCTCAGCCTGGATCTTCTTAAAGGGGAACTGACCTAACTCAGTCAGTAGAGCTCCCCCTTCAGGTCTGGAGTGGTAGGTGTTGTGTGCTGAGCAAACCAAGGCGTTAGTCCTTCCTTGCACCAGTGTAACCTGTGGCAATCCCCTGCAGGGGGCCACAACAGCACACTCGCTATTTTCCATAATATCAACCAATTTAATCCACCTCCTAGTCCTGTCTTTTGCCTGCCTACCTGGAATAAATCCAAATTGGTCAGCTGAAATAAGACAGGGTAGGGTTGTCAGAAGTCTATTGGCGCAAATTTTAGCATACGTTTTTATATCACAGTTTAAAGGGATCCTATCACCTCCTAGAAGCCACATAAGCTATCAATACATGTCCCTGCACCTTCCTATTACCATTATAACCATCCTTCTCTGTGCTAAATGCTTCCTTTCAAAGTTGAAATAAACACTTTGATACTTGCTCATTAGGATGATAATGAAGTAAGGGCTACATGCAATTGCCTTTTGGGCGTGTTGTTTTGCAGGCTCCAGGATCCAGCCCTCTCTGTCTGTGCTGCTGTGATGTGGAGCTGAAGGCAGGACTAATGATTTGCATTCTGTGAGTGACAGAGAGGGGGAGGGCAGAGCCTGCACAAGCAAAGCAGCACATAGAGAGAGCGGGTGGATCCTCGAGGCTGCAAAACAACACGCCCTAAGGGCTAAAGAATATAACCCCTACTAATTATAATTTCTAATGAGTGAGTATAAAATCATTTTTATCTACTTTGACAGGATGCTTTTAGGAGACAAAAGGAGTGTGAGAATAGTGATAGGATGTTGCAGGGACATGTTTTTGTAGCTTAGGTGGCTTTTTTGAGGTGACAGGATCCCTTTAAAAGTGAAATCGGCCTAAAATTACCTGGAGTCATTGGAGGCTTCCCTAGTTTAGGTAACGTAAGAATTGAGGCTTTGAAAATGTTCCCATTTAATATCTGAGTTAGTTTGCCAACAATTGGAGACTCTCAGTATATAAGGTGATAAAATCTTTGCAAATTGGTAATAATATGAATTAGAGAATCTGTCAGAGCCAAGGGCAGAATGTTTTTGGCTTGCTTTGATGGCCTGAAAAATCTCCAGTTCTGTGAAGGGAGAATTGAGGTCGCTTAAAAGATTGGGGGAGAGTTTAGGAAGAGAAACCTTTTGAAGAAAGGATTGCATAGTTTGGTGGGTTGGTTGGGGAGTCAGAGTTTAGATCGTAAAGTTTGTGGTAATATTCTTTAAATTTGTTGGCTATATTTATGAGATTAAAAATATGGGATCCATCTGTTTTAACTATGCAGGATATTTTTTTTGGCTTTCCTTTTTCTTTACCATCCTAGCCAACAATCTCCCAGCTCTATCCCCCATGCTGTAGAATTTATATTTTTATTTCTTTTAAGTTCTTTACATATTTGAGAATCAGAAATGAATGGAGGCAGTTTCTTAGGTTAAAAATTGCCAGAGAAAAAGTTGACGATGGGTTCTCTTTATTTGCTTTCTCCAAAACCTTAAGTTTGGACAGGATATCGTTAACATTTTTAGTCCTCCCTTTCGTTTTCCACCAGCCGCAACCTTAATGAAAGCCCCATTAATAAAGGCCTTGTGAGCCATCCAAAGATTCATCTGATGTGGCACCATTATCATTTGAAGAAAAAAAATCTGATAATTGGCAGGATATGCTATCATTATTCTTTTGGCTGGACAACAGAAAATCATTTAATCTTTATCTAGTTGAAGGGCTCATTGAACCAGTATTATTATTATTATTAATAGGTATTTATATAGCGCCATTAGGATACATGGCGCTTTACAATTTGGAGGGTAGACAGAAACAGGTGGTCGAGGACGACCACAAACAATGACAAACGATGACATATCACAATTAGTCGTATGGGTACAGCAGGGTCGGGGATCCTGTCCGCGAGGGCTCACAGTCTAAAGGGGGTGGGGAGGGAGACAGTAGGAGGGGGAGGTGAGATGGTGCAGTGGGTCTCAGTGTGTGTTATAGGCTTGTAGGAAGAGGTGGGTCTTCAGGTTTTTCTTGAAGGTTCCCAGGGTCGGGGAGTGTCTGATGTGATGGAGGAGGGAGTTCCAGAGTCTGGCAGAAGCACGAGAGAAGTCTTGTGTGCGGTTGTGGGAGGTGGAGATGCGGGGGTTGAGAGGAGGAGTTTTGGGAGGAGCGCAGATTGCACGAAGGGAGGTAGCGGGAGACCAGGTTGGAGATGTAGGGAGGGGAAAGGTTGTGTATGGCCTGTATGTCAAGGTTAGGGTTTTGAAGCGAGATCGCTGGGGATGGGGAGCCAGTGGAGGGCTTGGCGGAGAGGGGAGGCGGGGGAGTAGCGGGAAGATAGGTTGATGAGCCGGGCAGCAGAGTTGAGGATGTGTGGAAAGGTGCAGGGAGGAGGCAGGGAGGCCAGTATCAGTGATAAGAAAGTAGAGCAGGGCATAGTCCGATCACGGTATTGGCCAATCTCCGCCTTAGAATATTATTGTATAGGGAGTCATCAACCAGTATAAATTAAAAAAATATTATAGGGCTTAGTACTGCGTTGCAATCTTATGCTGGAGACATGATATCCTCAAAGCCTTGATGGGTGCAGATTCCAGCTGGTGCCAGTGAACAGTCCAGAACAATAGAAAACTATCAGGGAATATATGGCACTCCCAGTTAGATGTACTTAGAGGATTTTCTCTCTCGTAAAAGCATTTTACTTAGCATGCATTACTGATCATACTATGATTAACAACTTGATTACACAAACATGTGGGTATTTTAAATCAATTTATAATCATGTTTGTCATTTAGGGACATTCCTACAGGAAGTGATGTAATCATTGTGATGTCACAGTGTTTGTATATATAAAGGGGATCTGTAATGCTGTAAGATTGTAGCCCTGAAGAAGTGACCGGGTGGCCATGAAATGCGTAGGCAATTGTATGTTCCATGTGTGTGAACAAAAGTTCTATGTGCAAGCATCGGCTCCATTGTGGCCCAGCGCGGATTAATCCCGATCTTCCTTCATTCGTGTGTCTTCACCTGTTTACACGGGATCTGCAGAGGCAAGGCTTTCACAGTTGGTTGTGACTCTCACAACCTCCACATGTGAGTGGACCACGTTAGATAAATTATTGGTGTCCCACTTTTACAGCCTTAGTGCGCTCCCCTCTCTCATTTTTTACAGCAATATTTTCTCTAATTAAGTTTCCTGTTAAACCAGAATATAATCAATCCTGTTATATGAATTTAATCCAGGGGAAATGTAAGTATAATCCTTCTCAGGACAGTGAAGGTATCTCCAAATATCATGCAGATAAGACTTTTAGATCAGCGAGCCCATCTCCTCTCTAGATATACTGTCTTGTGAGCAATCTTGTAGTTTAAACATGGGGAGCTTAAAATCTCCACAGATTATTTTGTAACCTTGTGCTACTGTCTGAAAGATCTCAATAAATTTCCGAAGAAATCCTAACTGGCCAGCACTGGGAGCATACAATGACGTGATTGCATAATTAAGGTTATTCATGGAACAGTTAAGGGAGACAAATCTCCCCTCAGGATCACAAAAGGAAAGGAAATCGATTTCCTAATAAATATCCCCACTCCCGCTTTCTTATTTTAATTTTCAGCAAGAATTGATGAGGGTAAGCATCATATTGCATTATAAAATTATCATGGGCCAGTAAATGTGTCTCTTGAATACATACCACATCACTTCCTGACTTATTTAGCTCTCTCCAGACCAAAGATCTTTTGCAAGGCGAATTTAACTCCTTAACATTTATGCAGAAAAACGTAATACTGAAATTGACTGAACTACATTAAGCAACAGATTTCTCGTTATTGTGCCAAAGAGTACCCCTACTATACAAGCAGGCACTAAGTTGAACCTTATCTCACAAAACAAAAAGGCATAAAACAGCCTGAGGAACAAGATGTGGATGGAACAAGTGAAAAACATAAAAAGATGAAAATAAAAAATGTGAACACATAATAAGCTTTCAGCCAAGTAGGCTGTGAGATTAAGTCCAGAACAAAACCGAGTCCTAAACAAAATGTCCAAAACAAGAAAAAAAATCACTCTCGGGGCGGGAAAATCAGGTGAACTGAATTGCCTAAAACACTTCTGGAAGCGAGAGGGAGAACATGTGACATCGGGTTTAGTTGTATCAGATCTGGACCACTTAGGGTCAAGTTTTTTCTTTTTGTCCAAATCCCTCGAGGATAATGGATGGAGGTGGCGGGATTGTGTAAATAGCTTATCCGCTTGAGATGGTGTGAAGCATACAAATGAGGTATCATCCTTTTGGATTAGAAGTTTAGTGGGGAAACCCCAATGGTTTATTATCCGCTTTTCTCTGAAGACATTGGTGTATGGGGGAAATCTCAGCACTTTGCTAATGTTTCTGCTAAAAGATCCGGAAGCATAAGTAGAGGTGCAAAACGCTCAGGTAGAATAGGCTTTTTCCTCAGCCAGGCCATAAATGCATCCTTCATCTTATAAAAGTAGATCCCTGCTATCACATAACAGGGTAAGCTGAGGACTAAGTCCCTGGGGGTTGGAAATCCTCCGGATTCTATCCACACGAATATCTCTGGCATCAGCATCAGGCACAATAGACTGCATGAAATCCTGGAGTAGGCTCTGCAGGTTCTTGTCATGTACAGATTAATGCTACACCTCTGATTCTAATACTATTTCTCCTGGACCAGTCCTCCAAGTCCAGGGCTTTGTCTTGAAGCTTATATACCTCACTTTTCAGGGAATCAGGTGCATCTATCAAGTCATTGTGGGACCCTGTTAACTCAGCCATCTTACTCTCTAGGTGATCTGTGCGGCTCCCAATAGCAGAGATATCGCCCCTTAAATCTGCAATCATACATTTAAAGTCCGACTACTGGAATTTTCTCAATGCTGTGAGAAGATTCCCCATGCTTTTCTGCATTACTGGAGCCTCCAGCTTATCCTCCTCTGTTGCCTCTGATGCTGCTAGTGATCCTTTCCTTGAAGCACAGGCTGAATGTGGAGAAGACAGTGCCATGTTGGAATCTGAGCAGGGTACTTTATCTCTCAGGAAGAAGTCAGCTACCCTCCTTGGGGAGCTTCTTTTTACTGTTTTTGTTTTTCCCATCTGACTCCCAGCTCTGTCTGGAAGCCAGGGACTTCAGAATGGTAAGGATCCACTGTCTGTAATACTTGTTAGAGCTGCTTCTTTGCCAAGGACTGCAGGAGCTCCTGCACTATGCGACCTCTGCCATCAGTAGCTAGGCCACGCCCCAAAATAAGGACTATCTTTATCAGCAAAGCTGCAAGAAATATGATATAAAGTCAATTTTTGTGCGATTACCTCCAAACTATATTGTCCAATTCTTTATCAAATAAAAAACTCACCCTATTTATATAGTTATATTTTGTGGATGTTTCTGTAATGCCAGTGTATTTGTACCTTGTTTCCCTGGCATTACTGTGTATGTCTGTGCTTTTACCCAATTACCCAATCCTCCTTCCACCCTAAACAGCTGGGATACTGTTGGATGTTACCTGTATGGATGCTGCTCAGTTCCCTGCTATATAAGAATTTTCAAAAGCATATCACACCCCCTCAAATTACTTATTTTCATGGTCACTAATAGTTTACCATATTGGTGTGGTTCTAGACTGGACTGATTGGGGTAACACTCCGCTAATAATTAATTAATTAAATGGACACCACTTGAGGAATTTATGTTACATAAAATTTACACCTTTATTGCACACATACAGTAGACACATAAACGTTATAAAATTAAGTTACAGTATGGAGACCCCAAATGAGCTACAGGCAGATAGTCACACTGTAGTTGATACCTTAGAGGCATCATGTACACAGAAACCACATGGTATCAGCTAAGCAACATAAGGAAGGGCCCTATCTTAATGGTAAACTGATATACACTGTGTGCCACTCACCCATTTCATATGCCAGTAAGAAGCCTTCTCCGGTCACCACACCAGTGCCCTGCCACGTTGCTCGCCCCTACGTGAGTTTCGGAATGCTTGTTCACGGGCACTAATTCTCAGACAGAATTTTTGGCATTTTATATCCGCCGCCAACACATTGGACCACCGCCTATCACTCGTGACAAGTCACTTCCGCCGGATATTTGGAGGGATCTGCACATGACTGACGTCTATAACGCCGGTTCTGCGCATGCGCATCACACCTTTCCCATTTGTTCACCACCAGAGTGATGTGTGCTTAATTAAAAAAATCTAATATATAAAGCTGAATGTGTGTGTGTATGTATGTATGTATGTGTGTATGTATGTATGTCCGGGATTGGCATCTACCCTGTCGCAACTACAGCCACAAAATTTTGCACAGTCACACGTCTGGGCCCCGAGAGCGTCATAGGCTATGTTGTGAGGTGAAATTTTAACCCCACACGTTCCAGTTCACCAAACAATTTTGCCCCTATCTACATAATGGGGAAAAAGTGAACGGAAAAGTATTGGAGGAAAATCGACAGCGGTCAGATATAGCCACAAAATTTTGCACAATCACATGTCTGGACCCCGGGAGTGTCATAGGCTATGTTGTGAGGCAAAATTTTAACCCCGCGCATTCCAATTCACCAAACAATTTTGCCCCTATCTACATAATGGGGAAAGAGTGACAGTTACCAGTTGACAGTTGTGAATGAGAGGGGCTTAATGATAGCGCCAAAGACTAACAGCACATACCAGCATATAGTCACTAAGGTGGGGCCCCAACATGAGATATTCACCACGCACGGGGACATGTATACACACCACACGCCCACAAAGAGTAACAGCAAGTGTATAGTCACTAAGGTGCAGCCCCAATATTGGATACTCACCATGCACCCTAACAAACACACACACCACAAAGAGACACACACAACACAGAGACACACACACACACAAACAGAGACACGCACACCACACAGACCCCTCCCCCCACCCACAGGGACACACACACATACACACCCTATAGGGACACATGCACTCACCACACAGGGACACACACACACCACAAAGAGAGACACACAACACAGAGAGACACACACCCCACACAGACACCCCCCCCACAGGGACACACACACATACACACCCTATAGGGACACATGCATTCACCCCACAGGGACACACACACCACAAAGAGACACACACAACACAGATACACACATACCACACAGACTCCCCCCCCACAGGGACACACACACATACACACCCTATAGGGACACATGCACTCACCCCACAGGGACACACACACACCACAAAGAGACACACACAACAGAAACACACACCACACAGACCCGCCCCACAGAGACATACACACCATATAGGGACACATGCATTCACCCCACAGGGACACAACATACACACACCCCAGGGACACACACACCACACAGACAGACACAGATGTGCACAAATCACCTCACACAACTCTCCTCATACGTCTGTTATCTTTAATTTCCAAATATAAACATCTGATTAAAAACAGCCAATGTGCAACTCATGTGCCATATAGGGAATTAAGGCAGATATCAGTCACATGAGCTGTCTATTATGTGTATGTGTGAGGTAACATATACTGCCCGACCGGGGGGAGGGTTTACTGTTGGCTGGAGATTTATTAGGCTGCCTATAGCAACCAATCACAGCTCAGCTTCTATTTTCTTACAGGTCATTAATATGACATATTCAAATTCTATTTTGTTATAGCTAACATCAGTTATTTATTAACCCGGGCGTAGCCGGGTAGTACAGCTAGTAAATAAATAAAATATCTCCGGTGGCCATTTTGTTGGAGATCAAGTGCCATGGTCTTTAATAGAACAAAGCTTTTTTAGAGATGAACCACAATTCATCTTTGGGGACTTTTTTGTTTACTGCTAAACAGGAGGAAAGTGCAAAATCCGCAATGTCTATTCATTCATTCATTCATTCATCCATTCATTCATCCAAGTGCACTCACACCACATATCATTTTATACCCATACAGAATTCAATAGTGATCAGAGTAATACATGATATAAATATATACAAAAATTATAATATTTGTAAAAAAAGAGATCTTCACACACGTGAAATTATATACATATTACGACACAGCTAAGCTGAATGGACCATTACATAAAAACATTATTAATAACCCCTGTAATGGTAATAGCAGCCAAGTCATCCTCATCTCATTACTCTGAGCATCCAATAAACTTTCCATGATTCTTTCATGATTCTTGGTCCATGGCTGATGGTTTCTATAAATAGCTCCATTTCATAGATGGTTAACAAGTTCTCCATAGAAAACTAAAATATACAAACAATAATTAAAATCACGTACGGCCAGGGGCACACACAGCTTTATGTCAACAATAAATATACAGCTTCAGCATAGGATGGATTAATCGGCCTCTATAAAAAAAGGGGCATAACTAACCATTTTTATTAAGCCACTTGGGGGCAAGCATATCCAGTTTGACCATCCATTTACACTCTTCTTGTGCCAATGTTTTGGAAAAATCACCCCTTCTAATTCCGGCCTGTAATCGATCAATTCCTTTTATTAGAAATCCCTTCGAGTTACATCCATGATACAACGTAAAGTGCTTAGACAGCGTCTTTAATGTTTCAATGTCAATGACTTTTGCGGCACCCTCAATGTTGCGCACGTGTTCACGTACTCTAACATGCAACTGTCTTGGGGTCAGACCAATGTAAATCTTTCCACAAGGACACATCGTGTTGTAAACCACATGAGTCGTGCTGCAGGTAATGTACGTACTTCGTCACCTCCTGAGGAACAGAAATCTTTCGCTCATCTTATATTTCCCTGAGTACAAGTTAAACAATCGCCACATGGGTAACAGCCCGCTATTGGTCCAATTGTTCTCTCCCCAAAGAAATTATTCCTTTTGGGAATGTAATGACTCGTACTCAAGATATCGTGCTGATTTCTTCCTCTATGGGAAGTCATCATGAGTCTCGTTGAAAGATACTTAGCCAAAATTGGATCTGTAGATAACACAGACCAATGCTTATTCAAGATAGACCTAATGTTAGGCTATTGAGAGTTGAAGGCAGAGATGTACCTGATATGACTATTTTCAGGGTTTTGACCTTGGGTTGAAATAATAGTTGTTCCCTCCTAAATTTTTTGGCCTTCACATATCCTTGTTTTATACACCAATTGCTGAACCCTCTGGATTTGAATCTATCTCACAGGTCCTCAGCTTGTGTTTCAAACATGTCATCACTTGAACATATGCGCCTCACTCTTAGGAATTGACAGACTGAGATAGCCTTGATGGTACTTCCTGCATGTGCTGAAGTGGCATGGATGAGGGAATTCACAGCAGTACTCTTGCGATGAACATCTGTTTGTATTATGCCATTCTCATCTACCACTAATGCCACATCAAGAAAATCATGCATTTTTTGTGCGCCTGATAAGTTAAACTGATATTCAAGTCGTTCTTGTTGAGGACATCCATGAATTTATCCAAATCTGGTCTAGACCCCTGCCATACAAACAACAGGTCATCAATATATCTAAACCAACAAAGTTAAATAAAACAAGTTTTATTTAATACCTAAGGTGCATAAAGACCCTTTTTTTATAGAGGCCAATTAACCATCCTATGCTGAAGCTGTATAGCTTTTTATTGTCGACATAAAGCTGTGGTACCCCACATTGATTTAATTATGTTTGTATATTTTAGTTTTCTATGGAGAACTTGATAACCATTTATGAAATGGAACTATTTATAAACCGTCAGTCCATGGACCAAGAATCATGGAAGAATCATGGAAAGTTTATTGGATACTCAGAGTAATGAGACGAGGAATGACTTGGCTGCTATTACCTTTAGAGGTTATTAATAATGTTTTTATGTAATGGTCTATTCAGGGATATGATGTATTCAAAATGTGTGTAGAACTAACAATATATGGTAGAATGTGGATGAGACGTTGTAACATTTACTTAACTTATCACAGCTATAGCTGTGTCTATATTATTATTTCACGTAGTAAAGATCTCAGTTTTACAATTTATAATTTAAATATTAATTATTAATTCATCACTTTATTATTCTAAATCATTTATTGGTATAGGTGATTTGTGAGTCACTGGAATAAGATTGCGATTTCACATCCTCTTACGAAAAAAATCCAAATGATTTGCGGTTTATCTCTAAAAAGTTTTTATAAGACCATGCACTGTCTCAACAATGGCCACCGAATATTTTTTTTTATAGACACATCATGGCGTACATGAGAAGTGTATGCCTGCAAAGTCTTTCTTAAATGTGATTCCTGCAAGTTGCATAATTTCCTCTGATGTCATCCAAGTCTTGACCCTGGGGTGTCTGGAGCTCATGTCCGATGTTCGGAGCCTGATGACCACTGCCTGGTGCTTGGAGCTCATGTCCAATGTTCAGAGCCTGATGACCCGCTGCCTAATGCCTGAAATCCAGTATCCCCGATGTCCTGCTGGTGTTGCTGATGTCCTGCCTGTGTCTAGATGTCCATACAAGGTCCTGGTGGTCCAGCCCGTGTTTCAGAGTCAGTCTCGCTCTTGTTTTAAATGGGCTCCTCCTCTGTGTTTCTCGGGTTCTCCAGCCTTGTATACCAGTGACCGCTCTGCCTGTGTATCATGCATCTGACCCATGCTACTCCGTTGTTCTGATTTTGTGTCCCCGATATTCGGCCTGTTCCCTGGGATTCTTTCTGTGATGATGTTTGTCTGACCGTGTCTGATGTTCTCCTGCTGTTCCAGTGGTAAGCCTGAGACCTGAGAGAGAGGTGCTCCTGATATGCCCACGCCAGATGACCCTGAACTGCATCAACCTGTAATGACCTCATGCATGTTACATCTTGCCCACATGCTCACCCCCACAGACCCCAGTCATTGTCCTCACCCTAGCCAGGTAGGCCTGGGTCCTCCCTTTGGTCCAGTGGGTCCACATACACTAGCAGCAGTCACAGGCTCCAGCTGGAGACTCCCCAGGAACAGGAGGAGGATCGACTCTGAAACACGGACTGGACCACCAGGACTTTGTACTGAAACTCTGACACAGGCAGGACATCAGGGACACCGGCAGGACATTAGGGTCACCAGCAGGACATTAGGAACACTGGACATCGGTACCAGGCAGACAGGCAGCGTCATCAGGATCTGGATGAAATCGGGACACGGCAGGACATCAGGGGCACCAGCAGGACATCCAATTCAAGGGAAAGGACTTTGGTACCAAAACATAGATAGGACGGGTCTAGGGACAAAGACAGAAAAATGACAGCTATCCCAGAACTGTTGAAGGCAGGACTGGAGCTGAAAATAATGGGAGACCAGAAGCAGTATGCTGGACTAAACACACACAGTTAGGTTCTACAACCTAATCAGAAGCTCTGTCCGCGTCCAACAGAGAAAGGGAACTTTAAATAGGAGCTGACCACTCTGCACAGGCTGGGAACAGCAATTCAAGGTGCACACACTGACCCTAATAAAAGTGGAGAAGGTGTGGCGGCACACACCCTAGCACACACAGGAACCAGTACAGTAGCCAGCACAGGAACTGAGGCCTAGAGCACCTAGGCAGCAGCTTCAAGCCTGAACACACGTGGAAAGTCATGCACCAGCTGCAGAGTAGCTTGCAACCTGTGGATAGCTTCCACAGCAGACAGCCAGGGACCACACACATGGATGGTCTTGCAGCAGAGCAAAGACTCCACAACACATGTCGGCTATGCAGCAGAGCAGGAACTGAGTAGTATCCATACAGGTAACAGAAACAGTATCCCAGATGGTTAGGGGGGAAGGAGCACTGGGTAAGCACACACACATGCACAGTAACCACGGGAAAAAAGGTGCAAATACACCGGCATTACAGTTTCCTTACATAATGGAAACTCATCATAATAAGCTGTTAGAAGTCTTTTGTGAAGCAGATCAATCCTTACCTCCAAGTGTGGAGGTGAAAACGTTAATGACACAGCTTGAGAAAACCACCAATCGAAATAAAAACATGGTGGGACATGAGCACTTTGAAGACCTACATTTAAAATCAAATGTTCCATGAGGATTCAGGATTAAAAATAGCCCCAAATTATAATTCTGACAAATTTTTAGTTGAAAGGAACTCTGTTTTGTGTCAGTGCTCAATTAAACTCATGGTGTTAATTGTAAGGGTACCTTTAAACGCCGCAACTTTTGGCGGCGATAGGAGGAAATCTAATGTGCGCATGCACATTTCTCATGGTTGCCTCCGAACACCGAAAGCGCTGTATACGCCGCAATTTCGCCCTCAACCAAGGCGATGTGTCGTCCCGGAAGTTCCCACACCTACAGCGGGAAACATCCAGTAGATTCCCGACGCCGCTTCACACACCGCAATCCCCAAAGGAATATGGGCGTACCTGTTCAGCGTGGTGAGAACATAGGCGTGCCAAATTGTTGTACACCGCGCCACAAACACAATATTGGGAACAACGCAATAGCGTTATGATTGACCAACCAGCTCTGGAAGGCTGACTAATACATGACGCCATTGCCATTGTGTGGTGGTGAATGGTCAGTTGTTCAAACATGGCGCCCTGTGAAGTGACAGCGAATGGAAACACAGTAGCCACCACCAATCATCGCTGACGGGGCGCGGTCTCCAGCACGCTGTGGCACGCCTACGGGAAATAACTAGGCGACGCAGAGTCCATCCTTATCGCTCCTTCACACGCCAAAAGCCAGGAATTTCGCCTTCATGATTGCCTCTGATTTTGGAGCAGTGCTGTGAAATCTGAACCAGGCGCAACGATGGTGACGGGGCTACAGATTGCCAGTCAGATTTCTCGCCGCGGTTGCGCCGTCTAAAGGTACCCTAAGAGAGTAAGAGGTTAAACTAACTAGCTTACAAGCTGAAATAGAAAATCTGCATGCTGATATTTGTAAAACGATTACTACCTCTGATTTTGACACACATAAATATTCATGATAATTTTTAACAAGCTAAAGGAAAACATCATGACTCCCAAAAAGAGAAAATTCTATGGAATTCCCTCAATAACAAACATGGAAACGTACAGTATATGAATAGAAAAGATTGCAAATACGAATGACCCCTAAACATATTTTTTGAACCAAAGACATGGGAGTAGTGATCCAGGTTTTTCATTGTATATGGTACCCGTCTTTGGCCAGAGTTAAAATCTATGTATACAGGAGTGATTGGTGGAAAAATATGCACAAGCAGATGGAGAGGCTTTCACAGAATTTGTCTATTTTTGTATATAGTAATCAGCCTTGCAGATGTCCAGGATGAAGTCCAAGTGGATCTACCTTTTGGACACTTTGGCCCCTAAATGCCTTAGGCTTGGGGCACACTGTCATACATCAAACACGGAGCATGTTTGATGCACGAGAGTCATGCGAGTGTAATGCATATTTGTTGTGAGTGTGGTGCGTGTGGGTGAGTGTGCATGGCTGTATGCATGCGAGTGTGCTGCGTGAGTGCGTGTGTGGTACTTGTGAGTGTGATGCTGTCCGCGGTCCTGAAGCAAACTTCAGGACCACGGACAGCATTTGCCGGTGAATTCAAACTCTGCGGCTGTCAAACTTAGCCATACTTCAGCTGAGCTTATTGCTCATGAGTTATTTGCCATGGTCTGTCAAGTGGAGTTGCCCAGGGAGATCCTTACCAATCAGGGGACCCCATTAATGCCCAAGGTCACCAAGGAGCTGTGCAAACTTCTCCATATTAAGCAGCTGCGTATGTCAGTCTACTACCCTCAAACCGATGGTCTGGTGGAGCATTTTAATAAAACCCTGAAAACTATGCTCAAAAAGGTGGCCTGCAAGGATGGGAAGGATTGGGACATGTTGCTTCCTTATTTATTTGCTTCCTTAATGTTTGTAATCCGTGAAATGCCACAGTCATCAACCGGGTTTTCGCTATTTGAGTTGTTGTATGGTCAGCATCCCGTTGTTGCTGGACATAGCTAAAGAAACATGGGAGCAGGAGCCCATCTTCCATAAAAGTATAATTGAGCACATCATGGGTATGCAGGACCGAATCGCAGCGGTCATGCCAATTGTAAAGGAATATCTGCAGGATGCCCAGGCAGCTCAAAGCGCTAGGTATAACAGAAAGGTCACAGTCATGTCCTTTAACCAGGGGGATTGCGTGTTTGTGCTGGTACCCACCGCAGAAAGTACGTTCTTAGCTAAGTGCAAGGGGAAGAACACCCCGTCACCTACTTGAGTAGGAAGCTCAAGCCACCGAAGAGGAACTAGCCATAAACTGGACTTTGGCCCCAATTACAGGTAATGCTATTACCTGTTGGGGCACAGTTTCGCTTGGTAACAGACTACTCTCCGTTGGTCTGGATGAGAAGTGCCAAGGAGCAGAATGCTAGAGTCACCCGGTGTTTCCTCTCCCTGCAGAACTACAGTTTTACTGTGGAACATCAGGTGGGGAGGTTGCAAGGCAATGCAGATGCCCTGTCTAGGGGACCTTGTATGATGGCTGGTGTTCAACCCCACAAGCTTGAACAGAGGGTGGAGTATGTGAGACAGTGACCAGGGTCACATATGAAGGCCGTTATGTGTCCCCAACAATGTGCTCGGAAACCCTGAAATCTCTCTCCACTCTGTTTTTTCTACCATTCCCATGTCCAGGAATAGGTTTTTAACCTGGACTGCCGCACAGGGCGGGGTTCTCAGTGGGAGCCAGGTGGACAGAGCAAAAGTAGCTCTGTGTGCTGGCTGTGTACCATTTAACACCAGCTTGGCAGCATGAACTTGACCCTTCTAAGGGAACCCGGGCAACACAGACCCTAGCAGCAGTGCAGAGCCTTTGCAGGACTGTGTTAACAATGTGGAACCGGCTGCATCCCAGATCTCAAAAGGTCTGTAATTAAATGGACTTGTAAATAAACTGTGTGCTGTGTAAACAAGTGCCTAGGTCACTGCCTCATGTCTTGCCTAACCAACGTCGCTACCTCACAATATATATACATATGTGGCGCCCCACAACGAGTGCGTCACAGGAGGGTATTGCATCCCTGACCGAAGGTGCAATATTCTTTGCCTCAGCAGTGACATGGTTAACATCAGAGCTCCATACCCTACATGCACCACTAGCATAGAGGGCCAATCAGGTCCTGGTGGGCGGAGAGTAGGAGTAGAGTGTAGGAGAATGGAGAAGTAGGAGAGGAGAGAGAAGTTGTCGGGAGGAACGTAGGAGAAGGGGCTCTGCACAGTTCCGTGCAGCCCTACAGACCACCTACCGGTTGGCGCCATTACTTGGTGCCTAAGAACCGGAACCTTAGCAAATACAAAAGGGGAGGGGAACAAGAGGGGAGCAAGAGCACACATTTCTAAGTGATTTTGCAGGCGTTTCCGCATAGAATTTCGTTTAGTTTTTTTAATGGTCTTCCTAAATGGATTTTTTAGATTGCCTGTGATATGTTATATTTATGATTATATGTAAATTGTGAGTTTTTTGTGATAATTGCGCCAAAACTCTGGGTCCTCCCTGTTTTGATGACGTTTTTGACGTCATACCTTTGGCAACACCTACTAATCATGGTTATGAATGCTGCTATATATAGGAGCTGTTTTGTGGGGTGGAGGTATCCCTGATGAAGGTGCCAGGAGGGCACCGAAATGCGTCGGAGAATAAAGAAGGATCTGATTAACTCTTCATCTACCCGTGTATTCTTTGATGTGAGTTACCCTGGCAGCGCGGACCGCTGTACATCTTTTCCCAAGTACCTTTAAGAACCGGAACCTGGGCGACCATCTAACGGGTCAAAATACACCCGCGCCCATCACTCACCGGATCACTGGTTCCGAAGCTGAACAGTCGTTCATCGCTGCCCAGCAAACCAGCAGTGGAGGACCTGCTTTCTAGGAGCGCCCCACTACCGCCGCAACTAAAGCCGTCTTGCCAGCGGAGTACCCACCAAAAGGAACCTGGCTCCCCTCACACCGGGCTGTATACACCGGCAGGGAAATTGAAGTAGCCTCCTTGTACCCGAACTTGGCACACTAAGGCGACAACGCCAAAACTAGAACAAGTTTAGAATGGAGGAACACCGCGGAGCTCGGAAACAACACCGGTCATTGCTGAGTCCACCCAGTCCGTTACCCGTTACCTGTATACCTTGTATCATCTACCGGTTGCAGTAAATGACCCGTTACAGAGAACACTGGTGTCTGTATTTCTTCAGAACTGTTTAACTCCGCATGCTAAGAGTAACAAAGATGCCGTACAACATCAGGTGCAGCTTCTGGCTCCGGGGACTCCCGCTCGTCCTGTGGGGAGCGTCCCATCTTGCTGCCATACATCCCCCGGAGGCCCAAGCAGCGCCGGTGAAATCACCGGAACTCCTGCAGGTGGCGTCACGACAAGAATAACTAACCCTTACTGTTCAGCCAACCCCTATTGAATCTGAACCGTGACAGGCAGAAGCAAACGCCCGAGACGTGCAGAACCCGGCTATGGTGAGTCACGTATATATACAGATGAAGCCAGATGTTTAAATACACAATATAAAAAGATACATAGGTATGTTTTTCTCACTATCTGACCTGAGATCAAAATTAACCTTTCCCGTTTTAGGTCAGTGAAAATGACTGTAATTATTTATATTTGTCAAATGCCAGAATGAGAGAGACTGTTTTAAAGCATTTTTCTTACTTTCTGCAAAGTCAAACGTTTACCTACAGATCATTAATATTTAGCACCATTGCCCTTAAATTGCATGACTTGGGTCAAACGTTTTGGGCCAGTTCCCCTCGGCAGGGAAACCATTTTTTATCCTGCGTTGACATTCCTTCTACTGGGTCAGTTTCTGCTGCAGGTACGGTCTCTGCTAGGCATTGGGACCAGTGCTCATCTTGCAGCTCCTCTGTCTGTCCTCCCTTCAACCACTCTGTCCTCTACGCACCCTGCCCGCGGTCTCATGCATCCATTCACTGCCTTCTCCTCCTGGAGCATGCATCCTCTGAGCAGGTCCCCCGGGAGAGCGCTTAGGCGACTCGCGCCAAACTCTGCTAATAATTAAAGGAACAGTGCACTTGTTTCCTATTTGGCCTTTCAGTCTGATTGCTGAGCTTCTCAGAGCATAAAAGTCACCTTCCCCCTTTGGGAGATGCCTGGACAACGTATGCCTGGACAACGTGTTCATTCCTTAAGAATGTTGTCAGTGTCCAGGTCCCACATCTTCAGTGCTCTGCACTTGAAAATTGATGTTTATATTGCTCTGCATCATACTTACATCTCTCTCTCCAAAGAATTGGCTGCTGGTAGTCCATTACTCCTGGATCTCTCTGGATATTCTGGATCCCATTGCGGGTTGTTCAAGCATCTCCTTAATTACAAAGAACTTTCCAGATCCCTTTACTGGCTGGTTCAGCCCTTCCAGGATTGTACAGAGCTTCCAGGAGTCTTCCCATTGACAGATTCAGCATTCCTCAGTTTTCCCAATTCTACTTCTACGGTCTTTACGGACCCTCTGGTCCTGGCTTTGAGGCATGTAGATCTCATGGGGCTGTGCCGGGATAATCCCTGTATAGGGTTTCCATCGCTAGTTGCTCCTCAAAGGGAGTAAGGTATTATGATCCAGAGGGTCTTCTCCCTCAGACACTTTTCCCTTTGTTTACAATGTCTTTAATAAATATCCATGGTTTATTTGAAGTCACTCTCCAGTCTCTTGCTGTCACAGGTATCCAGCTACCACTACTCCTCCTGTCGTCTAATGAGTTCACTTTAATATCTCCACGCACCCGGGCATAACAGTTGGTAGGAATTTGGGCCCATTCCTCCTGACAGAGCTAGTGTAATAGAGCCATGTTTGTAGGTCACCTTACTCTCACCTGCCTTTTCAGCTTTTCCCATAAATTTTCAATAGGATTGAGATAAGGGCTTTGTGATGGCCACTCCAAAACTTTGAATTTGTTATCCTTCAGCTACTTTTTAACTACAGTAGTTTGGCAGTATGTTTCTGGTCTTTATTCATTTGGAAGACCCATTTCTGCTCAAGCTTTAACTTCCTGGCTGTTGTCTTGAGATGTTGGTCAGTATTGCCACACAATCTTCTTTCCTCATGATGCCATCTATTTTGTGAAGTGCACTAGTGAAGTGCTGCCATCCCTGTATTTCACAGTCGGGATGGTGCTCTTAGGCGTCCAAACTTCTCCCTTTTTCCTACGATGGTCATTATGACAAAAAAGTTCAATTTTAGTTTCGTCAGACCACAGGACAAGTCTACAAAAATGTAGGTCTTTGTTCCTGTATGCATTTACAAAAATTAATCTGTTTTTTATGTTTCTTTTGGATTAATAGTGTCTTCCTAGCAGAGTGGCCTTTCAGTCCATGTTGATACAGTACTCGTTTTACTGTGGATAATGACACAATCCTACTAGCTTCCGCCATAGTCTTCACAAGGTCTTTTGATTTTCTTCTTGGGTTGATATGCACATGTCAGACCAAAGCACGTTCATCTCTGGGTCACAAAATCCATCACTGTGGCCTGGAGCTCTATGAAGATAGATGCAGGTTAGGTGAGCTCCCATCCCTTCATCCATTAAGTTGATGGGGATTTAGTCTAATTATGCACTAAATCCCCATAAAAGCTACAAGACTACTCCTGACACTGTGAAGCATCTTTTGGATCTTTCTTGGGGATTCTGGACCTTGGATGAGCTTTTTTATTTACATCTTTCGGCTGGGAACCTGTATTACAGGTCTGTCCTTTAAGCGATGACTCATCAAGCTGATCTCAGAATGCTAACCTGAGATCTGAACCAGGCATCTGTGGATCCTCATTATACACTTCAACCCTCCGGATCTGACTTGGTTCTGGATTGGGCTGGTCACAGCACCTGAGGTAATCTGCAGGACCTTCAATTATCAGTCCGCACCTGGACGCACGTCCACACCGGAGAGTTCCATCCGGTAAATACCAATCATAAAAGTCAAAAAAAAAAAAATTGGATACTGGTGTTAACTGTTCATGTGCTAACATATTTTGGATAATCTTTGGATTAAGGCTATTAGGCCCATCAAAGCATACAATTTATCTGATAATAAGATGGGGTAACCGCATATAACACCTTATATGGAATTTTATCATGTATTGTTGTATATGTTATGTGTTTTGTATTAATTGATAGATGTGATTTATGATTGGTCTACACAGATTTATGGGTGTGGTGTAGCTTTATTTAAAGAGGTCAAATGATTAACATACTGAGCTTGATAAAGACCACAGCAGTGGTCGAAACGTCGCTTCTGTTGACCATGGAATAAAGGACGCCTTGAATTTCACCATCGAAGGTCTGTGACGCTGTTCTTTTTTTTGACTTTTATGATTGGTTCTGGATTGGACCTGTTCTGGAACTCTACTTGGACCTCTCTGGACAATTCGTGGAAATTCCCTTATTTTTTTTAACGCATATAACGGTGAGTCTTTGGACACTCTGCCATTCTTGCATTGATTTAATCTCCCCTATCACTGTCTCCTAAACACCTGTTAACTAAGCATCTTCCTCAGTTGAGAAGAAAGTGCTTTCTTTGGAGGCGTAATTTATCTGTGGGAACGCACAGGATTAACCATCGGGTAGGCGACTGAGCGGCAGTGACATCTCTCAAAGACTGAAGTGTAGGGGTTAATGCAAAGCTTCAGGTTTTATTTATACCCAAAGTTCCAGAGCCCTTGGAACTGACTTGACAGCAAAGAAAGACACAGCAGGGCATACACTCTTAACTTGCTCATAACTGCCACATATATTTGTTACTACGGACTACCTTATTGATATCAGCAGTTAATATAGGAGCAGAGCTAGTTTCATGAGATCAGCTGAATTGGAGTCATACTGGAACTTGTCAACCTACTCCTGATATCTTAGTCTTTGAAACTACTTTGTGCCGCTCTGTGGATCTTTGCAGAGAAATTACCATAGCAACACCTCTCACAGCTAGTTACATGGAGCTATTGTGGCTATATCGCTCATAAAATCCATGGCTGTTTGAGATCTTCATCCAGGAGGTGACATTTAGACCAGATTTCAAGATCAGAACTAGCCATCTACTACAAGCAAGCAGGACCGGTGGGTCCTCGCCATATCCTAGATCACCAAGCAAGTCCACAATGACTGCCAATCACCTGCTGTCTGGTTGTGGCCCCTGCTGCGGCATCAAGGCCTGGTTCAGCAGCCTTAAAAATAGCATCTTAGTGATCACTGCTTCATTGGCCTGGATCACTCTTGGCACAAAATCTCACCTCCTAAGCCTTCACAGCACTCAGAAGTACCAGAGGTTAGTTGTGGTGCCAGCTCACTGACAGCTGGGTTACCAAGCACTCAGGAGCGGTGCAAGTGACGGGGTAGAGAGTCACGAGTCTGACGGACTGATTGCTTCCATAACAATGGAAGCCTCAGTCCGAATCCTTTGCCACCAGTCCTTTGAGTCCCTCAGCAGCCAGATCTGCAGCAACCTGTCCTCAGTGTATTATCCTTGAGTGCTGTGAAGTAGCTCTGCACTGTGACTACAGTGCGCAGAGCTGGGTTTGGACTGGAGGAGAGCCCTTACTGAATATACACCAGTTTACATTCCAAGATAGTCATCATGGTTTAGACCAGGGGTGGGCAGCTCCAGGCCTCGAGGGCCGCACACAGTCCAGGTTTTCTGGCTATCCTTAGCTTTTGACAGTTGGAATCATCACCTGTGCAGGACATTAAATTACCAACTGTCAAATGCTAAGGATATACAGAAAACCTGCACTGTGTACGGCCCTCGAGGCCCGGAGTTGCCCACCCCTGGTTTAGACCTACCTCAGAGCCTGTGTCAGCTGCAGCGTTCTTGGTTGCCTGGCAACAGAACTCCTGGAGGGGATAGCTATGCTTTGAGTTACAGCTCTCAACTTTAAGCTGTGAGAAATAGAGAAGATCATCTCTTTATAATCATTGCTTCTAAAGTCTGTGAGTCAGACAAATGTTATTGGTTTAAATCCTAGGTCACATTAAATTACTTTATTTGTTCCAACTTCCAACTAGACTAGCTACTCAGAGTGCAAGTGGCTCTATGACTTACAGCTAGAGCCAGCTGTGTCGTAAAAGTGTCTGTGAGTTGTGGCCAGCGTTCTTCAAGATTACAAAGCTTTCTTAGTAGCCTAGAAAGTGGTAACTGGGCAATCATTCAGCATAAGCTATTCTTGAAACGGCTTTATGCTGATTGCGCAGAACTCCACTAAATAATACAAAATTGGTATTCAAAGAGGTTCTAATAAGGAAATAAAACCTTATAGATGTTGAACCCAGTATTATCTTAACTTATAGCTTTCCTACACTATTTCTCCCACATTTTAAAATATCTTAAGAGACTTTTAAACAATAATTTTAATTCTCACTTTGTATATGGCTTTATAAGACCCACTAGCATCCCACAGAATCTATCTTAATAGAGTAATTATAACTTTTGACTCATTTATATGTTCTGATTAAGGTACATATAAGAAATTTCATTTTATTACATTAGACTGAATAAGGAAAATAATAAGCATTAATATCCTTTGGGGCAATAATAGCTACACTCATAAGTAGTGAAATATTCATTTTTTGTTCTTTTAATCTGGTCCACATAGTTCCTTGGAGGGAAAGCTTGTATATTAGATCGGACTTTATCATATATGTTTTATGTTTTTAGTATAGTTTAAATAGTACTGAAGCTTTTTTTTGGTATTTGAATATTTAGTAATAGGACTTCACAGTCAAATCTGTACTTTAATATTTTTTCAGATATATCTCTTTGTTTGATCACTCTCACAGCAGTTTAAAACCCATTAACGTAGCTATTATGCAAAAAGTATATAAATATTAATAGTACTATAGTTGGCTCTGGATAAGGGCTCAATAGACTACCGAACAGATTTCCTTTTTAATCATTGAGATTGTCCCTTAGATTCTGTTCAAAAGTTATATTATTTGGCTTTCAAACCAACTATAGTATACAGAGGTTGTATCATTGTAGCATTCCTTTGGGATAACAATATAATATTTTGCAATTTATATGAAAATAGCTTACTAATAGAAGCTACATGAGAATAGGTGTGTTTTAACAGTCATTTAAGAGTATTTTAATGGTTGCAAATCTACCTAGAATATTTGAGAATTCAAAGCAGACTATTCTTGTTTAGCTATTTAATTGTTTTAACACTAATTAGAAGTAAGACTGTCGATAAAACCGTAATTTTTTAAGACATTTGCCTAGTAAGTCTGTTATTGCTCAAATTGCTTACACATGGCATCTGTAAAATCAAACTCTATCAAAAACTCAAGCAAACTGGCTAGTTCTTCACAAACAGGCATTAAACCAGGGAATCTGAGAGAGAGGCCGTTCAAGATCACGATTACGATCCTCACACAGAAGAGAAAGAGATGGAGTCAAAAACGGACACACAAAGTAAAACCTTTAGTTCTCACGATAACTTAGACCCAGATGACGACTCTACTCCCAAGTCTAGTCCTAGGCGACAGCGTCCAAGACAAGAAGAAACAGAAACTTTAGTTCAATTAGATCCACGGCAAAATTTCAATTGGGAAAAGATAATTAATCGTAGATTCTTCTTCAGACTCTTCTCAGCATTTAAGGACTCATTGAAAGTCGATATGGAAAATGGTTCGAAGTTTTAAAGTCCTCAAAGGATTCCATAGCAGCCAATGAGCACAATGAGGCAGGGGTTCTTGAGCTTACAAGCCCGAGTAAAAAAATCACTAAAGAGCAGAAGTCTATGAAGGAGGAAATAAATTCATTAAGATCTAAATTGACAAATTTGGAGGATCGTGATAGAAGGTGTAATTTAAAATTTAGGGGGATCTCTGAAAGAGTGAAGAATGATCAGATCCAACCCTTCATTAAAGATCTTCTAAAAACATTGATTCCAACTCTGTTAGATCTGGATATGTCAAGAGTGAGGGCTCATAGGCTCCCCAAGCCTAATTTTATTCGCCCAGATGTCCCAAGGGATATAATCACAAAATTCCATTTTTTCCACTCTAAAGATCTTTTAATGAGTTTCCTCAGAAAAAATAAAACACTTCCAAAGCCTTAAGACAACACTAAGATCTTTGCAGATCTTTCTAAGAAGACTCTTAACCAAAGGAAAAACCTGGCAAAAAATACAGACATCCTTCGCCAAAAACAAATTTTGTATCGCTGGGGATTTTCTCTTAACAAAGTTATTAATCATCAGAGAAAAACTGTAGGAAAAATAAATGTGGAAGATGGGTTAAAAACTTTGGAAAGATCTAAAAATTATGATCTCTTGAGTTTGGAGTAAATTTTTCAGCTGGATAATGCTGTTGACTAGGTCGGCCAAACCTTGAGCCCTAGTAGGAAGTTGACAAGTTTCTGCAATAGAAGATTCTTTCGTGGTAGAGCAGTTACATATAGTATAGTTTTTGTAGGTACACAAACACCAAAGACAAAAAAACAAGAATATTACAGACCAAAATGTCCTCAGGCCAGACATGTAAACACCCTAGAGATACACTACCATTCAAAAGTTAAGGGTCATTTACAAACTTCCTTATTTTTTAAAGAAAATCACATTTTTTTCACTGAAGCTATCATTAAATGAATCAGAAATATACTCTATACATTGTTAATGTGGTAAATTACTATTTTAGCTGCATTCATCTGGTTTTTAATGCAATATCTACAGTACATAGGTGTATAGAGGCCCATTTCCAACAACCACCACTCCAGTGTTTTAATGGTACATTGTGTTTGCTAACTGTGTGATGGTGGGTTTACACACTGCAATATCGTTTCGATATCGCAACTCAATGGCGCGGGAGCGCGCAATTAGTGCACGTTCCTCCCGCATCGCATTGAATGTTTACACGCTGCGATATCGGAATACAACGTCCGTGCGATGTCTCCGCCTCCCAACCCAGGATCGCATACTTAACATGGAAGTGAATGGGTGACGTTTGAAATCGCATCGTAGTTGGGCGTTTACACAGCACTATCCGGCTTCAATCGCTATGCAATATCGGGGCATTGAATAGCACGCTCATTCAATCCCCGATATCGCATTGACATCGTGCCTGCATCGTATTGGACGTTCACACCATACAACGCAGGCACGATTTCGGCTCCGACGATTGAACCACGTGACTTTTGATTGAAATCGTACTACGATATCGCGACGTGTAAACCCGCCATAAGAAGGCTAATGGATTTTTAGAAAGTCCTAGAAAACTCTTGCACAAGTATGTTAGCATAGCTGAAAACAGTTTGGCTGATTAGAGAAGCTATAACATTGACCTTCCTTTCAGCTAGTTGAGAATCTGGAGCATTACATTTGTTTGTTCTATGAAACTCTCAAAATGGCCAGAAAAAGAGATCTTTCATGTGAAACTCGACAGTCTATTCTTGTTCTTAGAAGTGAAGGCTATTTCGTGCAAGACATTGCCAAGAAACTGAACATTTCCTACAACGGTGTGTACTACACCCTTCAGAGAAGAGCACAAACAGGCCCTATCCCGAGTAGAAAGACAAGTGGGAGACCCCGCTGCACAAATGAGCAACAAGACAAGAACATTAGAGTCTCTGGTTTGAGAAATCGACTCCTCACAGTTCCTCATTTGGCAGCTTCTTTAAATAGTACCCGCCAAAGTTCTGCAATGCTGTAATTGCTGTAGAGGGAGCATTCTTTGATGAAAGCAAAGTTTGAAGGAGAAAATTATTATTTCAAATAAAAATCATTATTTCTAACCTTGTCGATGTCTGGACTATTCATTTTGCAACTCACTTGATAAATAAAAGTATGAGTTTTTCAAGGAAAACACAAAATTGTCCAGGTGACCCCAAACAGTAGTGTATCGAATTAGTATATGCTAATTTCTGTACCAATCTATATAACCTAAGAGACAACCCACATTTTTCAAACCCATCAGATTTAGCCAATAACTCATTTCTTGACTCTCTTCAGCTTCCATCCCTTTCCAAATCAAAGATTGAAGACCTAAACTCCCCTTAAACAGTATCAGAAGTTTCTAATTTAATCAAATCCCTAAAAAATTAGAAGTCCCAAGGTCCGGATGGACTCCAAAATGAACTCTACAAAAGCTTTGAACCATTACTGTCTCTCTTTGTAACTAAACTTGCTAACTTGTCCTTCCAAAGGAAAAGAAATTAAAAACTATAGACCTATATCACTTTTAAACACTGACACAAAAATATTGGCCAAATTATCAGCAAACAGACTACAAACCTAAATTCATAAATTAACCAGTTTTGACCAAGTAGATTTAATTCCGGGCAGAAACACATCAGGTGCAATAAGAAGGGCAATGAATCTAATAATTTCCATTAAAAACAGAAATATTCCAGCAGCTGTTTTAGCCCTAGATGCAGAAAAAGCTTTTGATAGGGTTCACTGGGGATTTCTTTTTAATAAAGTTTGGTAGTTAATGGCTCATAGTTTTTGGGCCCCCAGGCTACAAAATAGCAGCCTGCAAATTGGTGCATTCATTTGAATAAACAATTATTGGCCCTTTACCGGGTTCTTCCCGATACCCTGGTGTGGTGGCATCAGGGTGATAGAAGGGGTTAATGACAGCTGAGTATTGACAACTTGTCATTAACCCCTAGATTGACAATGTTCAGGCTTCTATGAGACGCCAACATTATCAATCCTGTGAATAAGTAGCTAAAAAAACAACAAAGAGAAAAATCCTTTTTTTTTTTTAAATAAAACACAAAGACAACCCTTATTTTCCCATTTACTAATCCCAAACATGCCCTCCAATGGTAATCCACAGTGATATCCAGCAAAGCACATGATCCTGGCTCTGTTACATCCAGAGACAGCAACGACTGAATAAGCGTCCTATCGCTGCAGTCTCTGAGATTAACCTGACTGCTGCAGGGAGCAGTGACATCACTCACTAAGTCACTGAGGCTTGTTTTGCTTATTTTTACAGTCCTCCCAGCTAATCCTGAACCCGAAAAGTAACACAGACTATTCAGACTTGTGAATCTGTATTCAGACACTAGGTATTCGGTACAGACCCCAAACTTTACAGTTCGAGTTCACCCATCACTAGTCTTGATATATGGGATCTAATATCATAAGGGGAAAAATACATTATTTTATACAAATGATATGTGGTTTGTAATTAAGAAAACTCACCTCTCTGGCTTTCTCAATAGCATTTGTAAACATGTAAGCAATGACCACCCATTCTTGGACACTGGGCACTGGCTCCATCTTCACCAACACTACATATGTGAATAGCATAAGGAAAAGCAAGTATGCCATCTAGAAATAACAAGAAAAAAAGCATCGATGTATAAAAATGTATTCCTATACCAGATTATTCAAAATGTGACCTCTTGGTATAGAATACTTACAGTGTGAAACCAAAACTTCACAATAGGGGCACTGTAGAACTCACGGATCTTTCTAGTAATAGACAGGCTTCCTTGTACAGGACTCTTCTCTTCAGTGGAAATTGTTTCTCCCATTTCAGCATCAAAGCTTTGCTGGAAAAAATAATGTTAGATAATGGCTGACTGTTTTTTATGAAGAAAGAAATCTAGTTTACACAATTCCAATTTGTGAACAACCAGGTACAACTTGGCAGCTACGGAGTGTCACCAACCCCCAGCTACCTCGTTGTACCTGGCTGGCAGTCAAAAATACAGTGAAGCCCCATTTTTTTATTTAAAGAACAAATTTTGGAAAAAAAAATGACGTGGGGCTCCGCCATACTTTTGGTCCAGCCAGGTACAATTTGGCAGCTAAGGACTGCCACCAACCCCCAGCTGCCTTGTTGTACCTGGCTGGCAACCAGAAATACAGTGAAGCCCATTTTTTTTTATTTCTAGAACTAATTCTATATAAAAAAATGACGTGGGGCTCTGCCATATTTTTGGTCCAGCCAGGTACAACTAGGCAGCTGGGGGCTGGAATCCTCAGCATGGACAGGCCCAAGCATTCTTGGCCCCCCATGCTGCAAATTGCAGCCCACAGCTGCCCCAGAAAATGGCGCATTCAATGAAGTGCCATTTTTTGGCGCTGTACCCAGACTCTTCCAGTTGCCCTGGTGCTAGTGGCAAACTGGGTAATAAAGGGGTTAATGCTTTTTTATTGGCAGCTGGCACTAAGCTCAAGATTCATAATGTCGGGCCAGTGTTAGATTCATGAGGAATCTCTAGTAAATAGTCGCTCAATCACCTCCGACGTAGTCCACAACGAAGGTCCCACAACCCTCGATCGCCTCTGATGTAGTCCCCAATGAAGGTCCCACGACGCTCGATCAACTCTGCTACATCCACCGTCCATAGTGGATCACTGCGCCCGAGTTGTCAGATTGATACTCTGCAGCATGATTGCTGCGTAGGGATTGAGCTGCAGAAAGCGATCTGACAGCCCGGGTGCAGTGATCTGCTAAGTGGATCACAGTGCTCGGGCTGCCAGATTGCTATTCTGCTGCCTGATCCCCGTGCATGGGGGATTGTGCTGCAGAGTATCGATCTGACAGCCCGGGCACTGTGATCCACTTAGGGCTGTCAGATCGCTTTCTGCAGCTCAATCCCCATGCAATGTACAATGTCATGGGTCGTTAAGACACCGACTTTCATGATGTTGCACAACGTCAAAGGTCGGGAAGGGGTTAAATAGTACCTGCCAATGGTCTGCAATGCTGTAATTGCTGTAAAGGGAGCATTCTTTGACGAAAGCAAAGTTTGAAGGAAAAAATTATTATTTCAAATAAAAATCATTATTTCTAACCTTGTCAATGTCTGGACTATTCATTTTGCAACTCACTTGATAAATAAAAGTATGAGTTTTCATGGAAAACACAAAATTGTCCGGGTGACACAAAAAGTTGACAGTCAAATTTATGTATGAGATAACCAAGATGGGTTGTCTATAAAATGAAGGTAGTCTCGCGCTTGAAAATGTAGAGGATATTAAGATACAGAGTCTAAAGGTCAAAACATTGTTGCCCTTTTGCATGTCACTATCTCAAAACCTAAAAACCTATATGGAAGATTGTATGGCGACGTAAACCCATTTAGATTTGTGTGTGTAGGCACTATATTGTCTTAAAGGCTGTAAATTACAGTTACAGAGCAGATGTTCATCATATACCATATATTATACAGCATATACACATAATGAACAGTAACTAAAAAGAAAAGGAATACTTGCCACTACATTTTCCGTCCTTAAATTAGGATTTGGGGTGTCTACATAAATCCTGTCAAATTGGTGGAAATCCTGTGCCTGAGGTACATGTGACATTTCTGCCTTAGTTTTAAACTCCAACATCAAGATGCAGGGGGGAAAAAGAATTCCCAAAACAACCTTTAAAAGAGAATATGGTTACAATTCGTAATATTCATGCTTTTACTTAGTATAATCATATACATTTTGGTGCTTTCTTGGATTGGCTTCCCACCAAATTGGTCCTAGCAGTTGTACAGGGTTGGCCATTTATAAGGTGGGCCATCTATATGGCTACACCTAAATAAAAAGGGAATGGTTGGTGATATTAACTTCCTGTTTGTGGCACATTAGTATATGGGAGGGGAAAAGTTTTCCCGCTCCCATATACTAATGTGCCACAAACAGGAAGTTGATACTATGTCACCCTGCGGTTTAGGTAGCCACAGAACCACCTGGTGCACAGAGGGATTTCCATATCAGGTACGCTACACATGCAATACCTTCCACCCCAGACCTGAAGGGGGAGCTCTACTTGCCACCTTCAGGCAAGGTCCCCTATAAATTCAGGCCCAGGGGAGGAGTTAGGCAGTGCAGTTCCAGGGAGGAAGGTGAAGACATTCTGGATAAGGTGCCGCGCTAGACCCGTGCTAGTGAGGGAGTCTAGCCAGTGTAAGGGACCCAGGAGTGAGGGTCGGAGGCAAGGCGTACCAGAGACAGAGTGGGTGCAGAGGAAACATACCGGTTCACCCCAGGAAGCAACCCAGACACCAGAGTCCGAGTCTGCAAGGGTCCAGTTAGCCCAGCAGAGAATTCCAGAGGACCAGGGAGACTCCAGTCTCCTGGTGACACTTAGAGCACAGCTACTAACAGAGCCAAAGGCCATGGAGGAACAGCAGTGCCCATCAGAAGGTTCTCACAGCCAGTTACACAAGTGAGGGACACAGGAGAGATCAGGGCCAGGTTTCAGACAGGCCAAGACTTTAGCACACACACACATAAACAAGAAGGCCTCACAACTCATCAGGTGTGGAAATCCTGAACTGCCACCCAACCACCTGGACAGCACTCTGGATGTTACCTGAATCATCATCATCATCAGTAAAAGGTACGGAAACAACTGCCAGCGTGTGTGTGTGTCTGTTATTACAGCACCTGATCCTGCCCTTAACATAGACTGCCTGCCAGCATCTCCACCTGAGAAGCCGCCTTCTCCTGCAGCACCAGGGACAAGACTGTGTGGAAAGCTGCCTCCCTGTGTAAATCCCTATTCATCTCATCACTGCCCCGGGAATCCCGCTCCACCTACATGGAGTGTTACCAACCCAGCTGCCTCATTATCACCCCGGAGGTTTGCAGCAGCGCCGGTATCATTACCAGATACCGAAGGTGGCATCACAAATCCTTCCCTTTTTACACATTTTTCAGCGACCACCAGGGCCACAGGCTCTGGCAAGCCACCCATGACATCCTCCATTGCAACCGCCCGGGACCGGGTACCCCAAGGCCCTGGGGCCAATATCACCAACCATTCTCATTTTATTTAGGTGTATCCTAAATGGCCCTCCCTTTAAATGGCCCTCCCTGTATATAAAAAAATCATAGGCACCAGATGCTTTATGCTTTCTTGGAAAAAACTGTAAACTTATCTCACTCTTTTACAATACATAGTAACATTTCTGCCACCCCCATTAGTTTTTTTTCTGAGAATCTGGTGCCCTGTATTTTTTCATATCTCCACAGTATGACCAATTAGACATGCTGCATTAGATTAATGAGAAAATGCATGAATATTACAATGCAATAATTTAAGTACTGCAAACTACACCTTGAGCCAAGAGTTCTTCCTCATCTTCAAGCAACCCATCCACATGTCTGTCAGCAGCATCTGTGTGCATGTGTGGGTCACAAAGGCGCTCAGGGAAGAGGACACTGCCAACTTTAGGCACATTGAGTTGCTCCAGTTTGTTAGCTCATAAGTAAGAAGCTTCATGGCCATTTGCTCATTGAGTTTAAAAGCATTTTCCAAGAGGTCCACAGACAGCTGGCCAAATTCTCTGTGCAAAAGAAGGTAAAAGAAAATAATAATATTCCAATTTTAACATATTCTCATATATGTGTAACTTTAAATAATAATATTGATTAATTTATATAGCGCTGTTAATTCCCTAGCGCTTTACATACATTTGCAACACTGTCCCCATTGGGGATCACAATCTAAACATCCTACCAGTATGTCTTTGGAGTGTGGGAGGAAACTGAAGTGCCCGGAGGAAACCAACGCAACATCATTTTACCATTTACACAAACTGATTTGTATACTGATGGGTCCATTCAATGCCTTTCTAAGTGCTAAGGATCAAATTGGTGAATTACATACAGTACATCTGCAAACTGAATATCTGAGAAATAAAGTTAGAATGATAAAATAAGGAGATATAGACAAGGTACTCCAATAAGGTGAAAGAAGATAATGGTGATTTATTAGAAAGTATATAGCAATCCAATAAGTGAAAATATTTCTAATAAATCACCATTATCTTCTTTCACCTTATAGGAGTGCCTGGTTTTTATCTCTTTAATTATGGGACTGAATCCTACCTGAGCACCCATATCCATATACATTCATCTCACCTCCAAAAATATACCGTATTTTTCGCTTTTTAAGACGCACTTTTGTTTCCCCCAAACTGTAGGGGGAAACGGGGGTGCGTCTTAAAAAGAGAATGTAAAAAAAAAAAAATGTAAAATTTAATAAAATTAACATTACCGGGCCGGGGGTGCGGGTGCCAAGCGGGGGTGCCGGGGGCAGGTTCCGGAGGGTGAGGGGCACGGGTATAGGACCGTAGGTGCGGGGGAACACCGGTGGCAGCGAGCGCTGGGCGCCGCCATGTTTTTTGTGGGCGGTTGCATTCAGTATGTGCAGCCGGCCGGTAGAGGTAGACACTGCAAATTGGCCGCGGGTCTCCTCTATGGGCGCGGCCATTTTGTTGAAGTCTATGTTGCCGGCTGCATATAGTGAATGCAGCCGCCCACAAACAAACATGGCGGCGCCCAGCACTCGCTGCTGCCGGTATATCTGTACAGCTCCGGTCCTACACCTGTGCCCCTCACCCTCCGGAACCTGCCACCATCGGTAAGGCAATATACAGGGGATGGGGGGACATAACAGGATGGGGGCATATACACAGCCCTGGGGGAACGTGTGCCAGCCCTGGGGGAACGTGTGCCAGCCCTGGGGGAACGTGTGCCAGCCCTGGGGAATGTGTGCCAGCCCTGGGGGAACGTGTGCCAGCCCTGGGGGAACGTGTGCCAGCCCTGGGGGAACGTGTGCCAGCCCTGGGGGGCATGTGTCAGCCCTGGGGGACTTGTGCCAGCCCTGGGGGGCATGTGCCTGCCCTGGGGGAACGTGTGCCAGCGCTGGGGGGCATGTGTCAGCCCTGGGGCACTTGTGCCAGCCCTGGGGGGCATGTGCCTGCCCTGGGGGGTTTGTGCCAGCGCTGGGGGGCATGTGTCAGCCCTGGGGCACTTGTGCCAGCCCTGGGGGGCATGTGCCTGCCCTGGGGGGTTTGTGCCAGCGCTGGGGGGCATGTGTCAGCCCTGGGGGACTTGTGCCAGCCCTGGGGGGCATGTGCCTGCCCTGGGGGGCATGTGCCTGCCCTGGGGGGGGTGTGCCAGCGCTGGGGGGCATGTGTCAGCCCTGGGGGACTTGTGCCAGCCCTGGGGGGCAGGTGCCTGCCCTGGGGGGCGTGTGCCAGCCCTGGGGGGCATGTGCCAGCCCTGGGGGGCATGTGCCAGCACTGGAGGGCATGTGCCAGCCCTGGGGGACGTGTGCCAGCCCTGGGAGGCATGTGGCAGCCCTGGGGGATGTGTGCTAGCCCTGGGGGGGGTGTGCCAACCCTGGGGGGTGTACCATCACTTGGGGACGTGTGCCAGCTGTAACCAGAATAAGGGGGCCATATGTAGGATGTGGGGCTATATCCAAGGACGAGGGACCATGTACCAGGAAGAGGGGGCTATGAGGGACATATACCCTATATGATTTGTAAGACGGACATTGACATTATAAGACGGACCCCATTTAACATTAAAAATTATTTTTTCCTCTTTTCCTTCACCAAATTTGGGGGTGCGTCTTATAATCAGGTGCGTCTTATAAAGCGAAAAATACGGTACTTACATGGTATATAGGGGTGAAATTCAAATTAGGAGCTCCATCACTATAGCGTTGGTCAAGTACTACCGGAGCCCATTCAATTTAGGCAAAAGCTGATTTGATTTTAAAATGTTTCATGAATTGTGACTCTAAACTAAACATTTAAAAAACAGTAGTAAATGTAAACATCAATAATTGACAAAGTCTTCAAATTTGTAATAAAAAAAACTTATAGGCAGGAGTTATCTTCAGAAGACAATTCCATCTCTCCTACGGCAGTAAATCTCCCTCTAAGAGAACATACTTTGAGTATTTCCTTAGCTCTTCAGATGTATCGTCAATCATGGTGCTCTGCTTTGCCTCGTGTGCCATGGCTTTGTACAGTTTACAGGCAATGACTGCCTTCACCATAGCACCTTCTCCGTGCTGCCAGAAAAACATAGCCATATTCTGTCTCTTCATTAGGACTGCCCAAACCAAGAGGTCATCATAGGGATAAACAAATCCAGCTAGCTCTGGGTCCTCCGGGGAACTCATCTCATCCTTTAGTTTCTTCTTTGACTTCAAAGTGTTAGTAGTTTTCTCCTTTAAATAAAATATAATGTGTTTAATCGGCCTACATCAGAATCTCACAATATTAAGAAATACTTGTTATATTATAAACAGATCTTATCTAGCTATGACTAAGGATCATCAGCAATCTGAAATGCGTCAGTGGATGTACTATTGGCTTTCCGTGTGGTAAGTGCATGGTTGCTTTTCCTCACGGATGATTAGCCGGGTTAATCCCTGGTACCAATACCGTGGTCCTTTTGAGACATATATAACATCTATTCTTTTGGGGCCAATATAATGATGTATATTTATTCACAGTAAAGCCCTTCCGTTACCATATACTACATTTATTAGATTGTACAACACACAAGGGGGACCTCAACCTTCACTTTCAGGTTATGTTATATTTATCACAATAAAAAAATTAGTATTTTATATGGAATTACTCTGCATCCTTTATCTTACTTCGGCCAGACGTATATATATGATAGCATGATTCTTTTCTTGTTGCTTTGATTATGGTTAACTTTGATTATGGTAAACGTTTGAACAATGGATATCTTTTGCTCAGATTGCGTATATGAATATTTTAAAAAAGCTAAATCAAGATTTTACGAATATTGGTGCTGTAAAAATTAATTTGTTCTTATATAGGATTGAAAAAAAATGATTTTTCACATATTTTCCCTAATAATACACTGCAATTTAGCATAAAGTTGCCCCGTTGTCCGCATAAAACTATGTTTATATATGATTTTTGTTTGCAAAGTATTACTGTAACTCCTTGATTAGTTAGTTAGATGAGTAGTTGAAGTTCCATGGAGCGGATTGAATACATTTTTGGAATCATGTCTAGCTTTGTACTGTATTATAGGAGGTCGCATCAAATATAATAAAGTAGGCCATGTGAAATTCTTACTAAAAAATGTCTCAGTGAATGATTTCCCAATGTTAAACAACAGGTTTTTACAGGCTAATAGTGCACCTTAGAACACTGTCTAATAAATCAAATCTTTATAGCATGTTTGAATAATTTTGACTAGTATCTCTGATTACAACATATTAAGAGTTCAGCTTGACCTGTTGAACTACATTAGTAATTAGCTGAAACTGCTTCTTAGTTGTATACCTGACCTGGATATTTCATGAGTTATGACTGTTCTCAAATTTATAACTATTGCATAAAAACTACTCTGCCTACTCACATTTATACTCCTTTAGTCTTACAGTTTAGGCAGGTTGTCATCTGTATAGACTGTCTGCTCAGGGACATCCAAGGAGAAAAACGTTCAGAATCAAATCATTATATTGTTACTAGGGATGGGCGAACCTAAACTGTAAATATAAGAAAATCCATCACTTAACAGTAACTGTCTGCACCCATAATAACCATGGGGAAACAAAGCATCCTCATATATGTCATTGGTTCAACCAGGAAAAGAGGATTTAATTGCATATATTTTTTATTTATTTATGAATGGACTTACAGCACGATAAACACCAAGTTTGGGGTCTGTACCAAATACCTCGTGTTCAGACAAAGACCCTGAAAGTGGATTTTCCTGAGAAGACCGTGTCATAGTTCAGGTTCGGGTTCAGCAAGGAGCTGCAAAAAGACACATGTACTTCCAGGGACGTTCATTAACTTACTGATTATTTACTGGTGAGGGGTGCAACAGCCAATCACAGATGCTGCCACAGAGAGTGGTCATCTGTGATTGGCTGTTGGAGCCAGTGCATTAACCTTGAAAAAGCTCATACATTTGCGCATCTACCATGCACAGTAGATGCTAGAATGTATGGGCTGTTTCCATGTTACTAGACTTGGTCCAACAGCCAATCAAAGACACTTACTCTCTGTGACAGCATCCGTGACTAGCTGATGTGTCCCTCATTCATTGTGCCATTGTCTGTGATTGGTTGTCATAGGCAACAAACCTGACATCATAGTAGTGTAAAAATAAATAAATAATTGAAAAAAAATTACATAGAGATTGGCTGTATCTTTGATACTCAGCGCAGATAAAGCGGACAGGTACAGGCTGCAACCCCCAGCTGCCTGGCTTTACCTTGGCTGGCAATCAAAATACATGGAAGCCCATTTTTTTTTTAAATGATTTACCGTAAATAAAAGATCTAAAAAAAGTGTGGGTTTCGCCCTGTTTTTGATTACCAGTCATGGTGAATCCCAGGCAACTGGGGACTAGTATTCTCAGTGTGGGGAGGCCCATAGTTATTGCCCCCCCAGACTAAATAGCTGCCCGCACAGCTGCCCCAGAAATTGGCATATTCATTAGCAGCGCCAATTTCTGGCGCTTTACCTGTCTCTTCCCGATACTCTGGTGTGGTGGTATAAGGGTGATAAAAGGGGTTAATAACAGCTGAGTGTTGACAGCTTATCATTAAGCCTTAGATTGATAATATCAGGCCTCTGACACCCACCCATTATCAATCCTGTGAGGAAATAGCAGCAAACTCAGGTGAGACAACTTCCGGCAGCGGAAATCAACTGATTTCACTGCAGCAGAGCCTCAGTTACTCAGTGAGTGATATTTCTCGCTGTGCTCGCAGAGTCAGCAGGGACAGGATACTTCTGCAGGACCATCGTGGATTATCGTTGGAGGAGTATTTGTAGAGTAATAATAAATTGGAAAATAAGGGATGTCTGTCTGATTTATTTCAAATAAAAAAAATTTCTCTGTGATTTATTTTAAATAAAGGAATTTTCTCTGTTTCTGTGTTTTTAGAACTATTTTCTCACAGGACTGAAAATGGATGGGTCTTAGAACCCTGCATTATCAATCTTGACTTAATAACGAGCTGTCAATTCTCAACTGTCATTAACCCCATCACTTTGGTGCCACCGCACCAGGGCAAACTCAAGTGAGACAACTTCTGGCAGCGGGAATCAACTGATTTCACTGCAGCGGAGCCTCAGTGACTCAGTGAGTGATATTTCTCGTTTGCTCACAGAGTCGGCAGGGAGAGGATGCTTCTTCTCTTGCTGCACATTCTGGATAAAGATCATGTGCTTTGGGGGACCATCGTGGACTATCGTTGGAGGGATATTTGTAGAGTAATAATAAATTGGAAAATTAGGGTTGTCTGTCTGATTTATTTCAAATAAAAAAAATTCTCTGTGATTTATTTTAAAAATGGATTTTTTTCTGTTTCTGTGGTTTTTTTTAACTCCTTTCTCACAAGACTGATAATGGATGTGTCTTAGAACCCTGCATTATCAATCTTGACTTAATAACGAGCTGTCAATTCTCAGCTGTCATTAACCCCATCACTCTGTTGCCACCGCACCAGGGCATTGGGAAGAGCTGGGTATAGCGCCAGAATTTGGTGCTTATAGTGCATGTGACAATTCCTGGTGCGTCTGAGGGCTGATATTCTTTAGCCTAGGGGCCCAATAACTATGGGCTTCACCACGCTGAACATACTAGCTCCAGCTGCCTGGGTTTTACTTTGGCTGGCAATCAAAAATAGGGCAAAGCCTACACATTTTTTTAAATTATTTATTTAAATGATTTTTAAAAATAATGAGTTTCCCTGTATTTTGATTGCCAGCCAAGGTAAAGCCAGGAAGCCAAGGGTGGCCCTAGCTGTCTGCTATATCTGCGCTGAAAATGCAGCAAAGCTCTGTAATTTTTTTAAATTATTTATTTATTTTTACACTACTATGACGTCAGTCAATGGGTGAGGGGTGCAACAGCCAGTCACAGACAATGTCAGAGAGTGGGGATCTGTGATTGGCTGTTGGAGCCAGTGCAGTAACCATGAAACAGCCCATACATTCTAGCATCTACTGTATTAGATGCTAGAATGTATGGGCTGTTTCCAGATTATGCCACTTGCTCCAATAGCCAATCACAGATGCCCACTGTCTGTGAAATCATCTGTGATTGGCTGTTGCACCCTCACCAGTGAATAATTAGGATATTAATGAGTGGCCTCGGAAGTACAAGTGCATGCACCCCAGTAAGCAGGAGCTGATGTTCAATCAAAGTTTTGTTTCTTTTTACAGCCCAGTTTAAGGCAAAGTGGGGCCCTGGGCAAAAGGATAAAGTGGGCCCTAAATGCTCACATATTGCACCATCACACTCAGACATTTGGGTTACATGTACAAGCACCAAATTCAGACTGGCAAATGAACGCGATCTATAATATTCAAGTCATTCAGCACTTGTTTCCGGTCTTTTCACACAGGATGATGAAGAATGATGGGTGCAGAGCAACCACCGGTAGAGCAATCTGTCCTCTACAGATTCATGTTATCGGCAGCACTTCTGCAGTTTGCAGCAGGCGATGTGCTGTCGAGAGAAAGGGTTTTGTTCCTCCATAAACATCCAATCACCCGATGATGAGCAGCATTTTGCTCGTTTGTTGGGCGATTGCCGACATGTTTACACCTGTGCTGGTGGGATCTTTAAATGTGGAAGTTACATACACACAACACACAGTATGTGACACAAACACTGTATATTACACGTATACACCGAGCATACACACAGACACACATCCATTCCCATCATTGTCTGTGTCATACAGGACGGCTCCTCCAGGGAGAGTCGCTCTTTCTATCCACTCATCCTCTGACCAAGAGATGGGGATTGTGAACACAGGACTCCTTATATTGATTATACATTACCTACAAGTGTTTAATGAAATAGGATTTACAAACTGGAGATTCAGTAAGGAGAATGTTTCCATAGGATCATCTACTTAAATGTCATCTTTAACAAGATCTGCTATATTCTTCATATTATAAAAAAAAATACATTTGAATTAAGCCCCATCCTGGTTGTCTTGTGTTATTCTGGGGTCACTAATGGAAATATTGACCTTAAAGGAGTTATCCAGAATTCTATAAACATGACTGATTTCTTTCAAAAACAGCGCCACCCCTGTATACAGGTTGTATGTGATATTGCAGCTCAGCTTAATTGAAGGGAATGGGCCTATGCTGTAATACCACATGTCACCTGTACACAGGGGTGGCGCTGTTTTTGAAAGAATGTAGTAAAGTTTTATAAATCCTGGACATTCCCTTTAATGCCTTGTAAGTTCTGCTTGATAACTGGCTTCAAATTTTGGAATTAAGGAGGTCCCCAAACTCTAATTACTCCCATCATGAACATGTGAAGATTGAAGCCTGTGGGGGGCGCTCCTGCTGCTATTATATGGCAATTACAAGGATTTTATAACTTTTACCACTGAGCGATTTTTCATTTTTGTTTTTTCCTCACCTCTTCCAAGAGCCATTACTTTTTATTTTTCCTTCCACATAACCGTAAGAGGGCTTATTTTTTTGTGGGATGAGTTGTACTATTGAATGACATCATTCATTCTACCACAAAATGTACTGGAGAATGAGAAAGAAATTCCAAGTGCTTTCAAATTGCAAATAAAAGTGCAATTCCATGATTTATTTTTAGTTTTTTATTTATCATGTTAACTATATGGTAAAAGTGACTTCATAAGTTGACTATCTTGGTCAGAATAAGAAGATACTGAACATTTTTTTTATTTCAATCATAAGAAAAAAAAAACTGAAATATGTAAAAAAAAATAATAATAATAATAAAAATAAAAATTAGCTTTATTCGCCATTTTCCGAGCCCCGTGATGTTTTCATTTTTGAAGATACAGAGCTATGTGAGGGCATATTTTATGTGCCCTGAGCTATCATTTTGAGTCAGATACAACATTTTGATCGCCTTTTATAGCATTTTATTGTAACAACATGGTGGCCCAAAAAAACATACTTCTGGCGTTTTTATTTTTTTCCCGTTATGCCATTTACCAATTGGATTAATTTACTTCATATATTGATAGTTTAGATTCTTGCGAACGCAGCGATACCAAATATGTGTATTTTTTTATTATTGTTTTTACTGTTTTATTGTCATTTTCAGTTCAGCTCCTTTGGGGGCCCCTAAGGCTGCGTTCACACATTCGCGTATTTTATCGCGTTTTTTTACGCGCGTCTTTTCAAGGGAAAAACGCGCGTTTAAAAACGCGATAAGAATACGCGAGAGAACAACTCGCTTCTACTTCAATCGCGCATTTAGACGCGCGTTTTTATAATGGGGCCTATGGAAACGCGCGCGTAAAAAAACGCAAAGAATTGACATGTTCATTCTTTTTACGCGCGCGTTTTTTGCTCAAAAACGCTGCGTTTAATTACGCGATGTCTGCAAGGCACAAAGTGAATGTCCATTCACTTTGCTGTAAAACGCAGACGCACATGCGTTTTTGGAGCAGATACGCGCGTAAAAAAAACGCGCAAAATACGCGATGTGTGAACGCAGCCTAAGAGAGTGGGGGCCCTGGGCAACTGCCCAGTGTGCACCCCCCCCCTAACTCCGGCCCTGTCCATGTGCTTCATGGAGATCTCTTACTTGTTATGTTACGGTAGTTTTATGCTTTTTCAGAAAGGCAACTTTCAAGGGATGAAAGTATAAGTCAACTTATGAGCGAAGATTTATTCATAACATTAAAACAGACTCAGGCCAGATAACACAAAATTATGAACAAATTGTAGCAGAATTTTTGACGTTTTATAAAAAATTTTACCATTTGAGGCCACATGAACCAGAAATAAACTTAAATCAGAGAAAACACGAAATCGACTCATTCCTATCATCTCTATCATTACCAAAATTGGATGAGAATCAGCAGACGTGGTTGGTGAGGCCTTTTGAACCGGAGGAGCTCCAGTCCATCCTGTCCGAGCGCCCGAAGGGCAAGTCACCGGGGCCCGGACGGTTTTCCGCTCCTCTAATATAAAACATTCTACTCAGATCTGAGCACACACTTATTGAAAATGTGTAATGCAGTTCTCCATGGCAGCTCTCTTCCCTCCCAATCCTTAGAGGCACATGTCACACTTCTGCATAAAGAAGGCAAAGATCCAACACTTTGTGGGAGCTACAGGCCTATCTCCTTGCTTAATGTCGACTTGATAATGTATGCTAGCTTAATAGCAACTGATCACATTAGAGCAAACAGGGTTTGTGCGGGGAAGTGAGAGAAGAGACAATGCGAGTAGAATATTGCACTTAATGCAATACACTAAAATACACAATAAGCCGATGGTCCTGTTGAGCACAGATGCCGAAAAGGCTTTTGACAGGGTGGATTGGACATTTCTCCGTAGCACCCTAGTGGCTTTCCATATACCCCCTCTTTTAATAGAAGCCATATTCAAAATGTATACCTCACCATCAGCAAAATTGAGAATCAACAATATGTTTTCAGATACTTTTCAGATACAAAACGGAATGAGGCAGGGATGCCCTCTGTTCCCCCTACTATGCGTTCTAGTTATGGAACCATTGTTAAGAAGTATTCAGATGAATGAGGAAATCAAGGGATTTCAATTAAGCAAAATACACCACAAGTCAGCTGCATTTGCGGATGACTTGTTGGTAATCTTACCTGAACCAGACAAGGGCATCCCAGCTTTTGTACAGACTCTAGAGAGATACGGCCGTCTTTCTAACTATAAAATTAATTTGTCCAAATCTGAAGCTTTAAGCCTAAACATCTCCAAACCCACTATTGACAAATATAAACGCATATATCCTTTTACATGGCCAAATAAATATATCACATATTTAGGTATCAAGATAGGTCATACAGCTAGAGACCTTCTTACGTTTAACGTAGAACCAACACTAGAAAAAGCAATGGAGACAGTCAAATCATGGAGAGCCCTTTTTCTATCATGGATTGGAAGGAAAAACTTACTTAAAAGCATAATTTTACCACAATTCTTATACCTATTCCAAATGCTCCCGATTCACATCCCAGATCAAATTTTAAACAAAATCCACACCTTCATTTTAAACTTCATCTGGAACAATAAGAAACCGCAAATTAAGTATCAGACACTTGCACTAACAAGAGACAGAGGGGGTATGGGCGCACCGGACATACGCAAATACTATAAAGCAGCAATGTTAACCAGAATTGTAGATTGGATCAGGAGACCAACACATAAGCTTTGGCTCTCAATTGAAGAAACCATGTTGCACACACCCCTAAGGTCCCAAGCACTACTTTCAGATCTTTATTGCAAACCAAAATCAATTAGAAACACCTTCACAAAAGCTGTTGTCAATGTATGGGAAAAAAGAATGTGGCCAGCTACTGCCCCCATTGTCTCCCATTCTGGATCTGCGAGACCTTGTTGGCCATCTTCCTGCGAGGCCTTCAATGACTGGTTCTGCAGGTTTACAGCGGGCACCAACCAACCCTATTCCAATTGATCACCTACTAATAGACGGAGCTCTTCTTACACATAGAGAGATACAACAATCTAATTCTCTACCAGATATTTGTTTTATACAATGTGGCAAATTGAAGGCGTATGCTCACAAACATTTGAAAAATTTGAATTTTACTAGACCTTTAAATTATTTGAGCAAATATGTACTCAGCTACTAACTCCCAACAACATGTTATCCTTGCTCTACAAACAATTAACATCAGACATTGCACATATTAAGAGAGACTTCTTGGGCCTTTGGGAACGAGACCTTCAGATAGAGTTCTCAGATCAACAAATTAGACAGATATATAGAGGATCTCATGGTCCCTCTCACTGTGTAAAATTACAAGAAAACTCTTACAAGGTGGTTACAAGGTGGTATCGTACTCCCACACAACTACATAGATGACACTCCCTGACATCGGAATCTTGCTGGAGATGTGGTTCTGACCTGGGAACATATTTCCACATATGGTGGCAATACTCCCTTATACAAGAAAATTGGAAATCGGTATCGAAGTTACTTACAGATGTTCTGCAGCGTGAGGTGGTCCTGAAACCTCTTTCAGCGCTACTCAACCTACATATCTGTCCGAAAGAGACATACATTTCTAGATTAGCCTCTAACATTATAGCTGGCTGTAGGCTTCTTGTTTCTGCTCACTGGAACTCTAATCTGATCCCTACTAAGTCCCAATTAATACGAGAAATGACACGGTGTACCATACAGCAGAATTAGCGGCTCTCTCCTTCAGTTCCCATGATTCTTTTGAGAAAACATGGACACCGTGGATATATTATAGAACGACCCCGGAATTCATAAAAACTTCTACTTCTGATTCACTTATGTGACTGAGGTGACCCTCTCGCGGACCCATTACCCATCTCCCAAAAATCCACATTCCCTCCCTAATTCTTTCCTACGCTGTCTGTTTCCTACCTTCCAATCCTTTTATTTCTATGTTGCTATTTTTATTTAATGTTTCTTCTCTTATTCTTTATTGGATAACTCCAGTTGAGGGAAAAGATGTATAAAATATGTAGTAAGAACTTTCCCATGATTATTGATACTATTTTTGACAATTACTACAAGTTTTCCCTTGTGACAGGGAATGAGTGTTTGACTGTAACCCTCTGCTGTTCAATAAAAAGATCATTAAAAGAAAAGAGATAACAGTTTTCCCGTTAATGAACCACACTACAAAATTTAAAATAAGTTTTATTCCCGTTTTCCTTTAAAGAGATTCATGTCTAAGTATATTTTGCATTCCTCATGTAAAAAATAAAAAATAATTGTAATGTTATTAAATTAAGGAATATATTGTCAGCATGGAGTTTCCATTTTCCTTATAAAAAGGAGAGTGTCCCTAATTAGTGTGACACTGGCAGCAGTGATTCGATACTGTGAGCATGTGTAGGGACAACCCTAAAGTAATACTCAGTTTTCAATTAGTTAAAATATGTAATGGATAACAGAGAAATAGTAACGATGCTTCAGAGTTGTTAAATAAATTAGAAGATATCGTATTTACCAAAACAAAAGATCTCCTGAGGGATGACAGGTTCTTAATAAATAGAAGTTTTTAGATAACAAGTTGCATTTGTGTTCAAACCCCCCAAAAATAGTATCTGTAATTTATACCAGACAGCTTATGGACTGCTCAATAGTTTATACACTAAACTTGTACAGGGCTGGACCAATATCTGGATCAGTATCTGGGGTTATTTATTTCACTTTGCTTTCACAAATAAGGCTACATCCACACACATCGTTTTGGTGCGTTTTTTGAGGATCAGTTTTTTTGCAGGGATCTGCAGTGACTTTCGGCATCCCAGCAAAGTTAATGCATTTCAAAATTTGACATTCAGACACAATCGTTTGTGAAGATCTGATTATGGCACAAAAGTGGATCCTCACAAAAAATGAGCATGTCAATTCTTGGGCACTTTTCTAATTTTCTTTTCCCATTAAGGACCATTGTAAATGGAGAACAAAATGCAGCACCTAAAAAACGCAGCAAACATGGATCAAAAACGCACAATGTGAATATTTGATCCATTTTTTTCGAAAAGCTGATCCATTTTTGTAGCAGAAAAGCGGATTCTCAGAAAACGAAGTAAAGACACTGTGTGTGAATGTAGCTTTAGGCTAAGTGCCCATTGTGCGTTTTTGGTGCAGACTTCGCTTGCGGTTTCTAATGTGTCTGCAATTAACTTGCCCTATTTTGGGCTGCGTTTTCCCCGTAGACTCTATTCTAACTCACAAACATCACAAAGGCATGGGTATTCCCACAGTGCGTCTGTGATGCCTTTTTAAAGCGATTTCTACAGCATAAACGCACCTATACTCACCCTCCCCAGCGATCCCCGGTGATGTCCAGTGATATCTTCACTGAGAGAAGTGACTGAAGGACCTGCAGCACCCATGTGACTTAACCTGTCACATGGCCAGCCTCTGATTGGGGAAAAGCCACAGGTCCTTTAGACACTTACTTCTCCCGATGCCCAGAATGAAGATATCACCGATCGCTGTGGGCTTGTTAAAGGGTGAGAAAGTCCCTGTGTGTGTCTCTCTGTCTCTGTGTCAGTCTATCTTTGTGTGTCACCTTATTTGTTCTGCGTTTGTATTTGCACAAATGCAGCACAAACGCAATACGTTTGTGCTGCTTTTGCTGCATTTGTGCACATACAAACGCAGCACAAAAAAGAAGCACAGGGGGCGCACAGCCTAAAGCTTGGTTCGGTTATGTGAATGAGTATTGTTAATCATCTACAAACAGTGATGAAATAGTAAATCGGTTTCTTTTATATGTGTGCAATGATCTACATTGTCAAAATTGCTTGCCTCGTCAATGACTCCAGGTAATAGCACTCTTGATGGTTAGGTGTAAATGATTTTCTTCTTGCCTAGGTAACATTTCTCATGCTGTGTAATTGCATTGTGAAATAATTATTATGCATAGTATTGTGATATTAATGTGAACAGCAATGATGGGCCTTTCACGCTATAAGATTTAGTATTAAAGGGAATCTGTCAACAGGTTATTGTTATGTAATCTGAGAGCAACTGTTATGCTGTTTTAAGCGATATGTCACTTGCTGGTCTGCACACTGTCATTTTGATAACATCACTGTTTTCGATTCCGCAGATCTAGCACTGCTCAGAATGCTGATCTTTCTAAAGCGGCCGTCACACGCAACGATATTAAGCCCGATATCGTTTAAGCGATCTCCTTTTTGATCGCTTAAGCGATATCGTTTTGGCATCGTTGCATGTAATCAAGCGATTTTACTATGTAAAATCGTTTGATCGTGACATCGCAGATCTGAGCTCCGGTGCTCAGATCTAGCGATGAACGATGTCCCGATCTGCTTCATCGTGGTGTATGACACCACGATGATCCATCTCCCAGCGGCAGAGCCTATGCTGGGAGATGGTAACTATGGTACACGTCGGGTTACTAAGCGCCGCGTGGCGCCTAGTAACCCGATGTGTACCATAGTAACCAGCGAGATCGCGGCTCCACATCGCTGGTGAGTCTGTCTGTGTGACATCTCACCAGCGATGTGAGCGATATTGTAAGCGATCGCGCGTGCACGTGATCGCTTACAATATCGCTAGCGATATCTGTGTGTGTGGCGGCCGCTTAAGGGCCGCTTTACACACACCAACTTCTGTGACCAACTTCTGAACAGATCTCTGGTTGCAGTGAAATCATGGACACATTGTTCCATTGTACACAGCCACAAAATGGAACAATGTGTCCATGATTTCACTGCAACCAGAGATCTGTTCAGAAGTTGGTCACAGAAGTTGGTGTGTGTAAAGCGGCCATAAAACCACTGCCACTTCACTGATTAACAGCTTTCTGTGTATGTTGGACAATTACAGAAACCTGCTAATCAGTGGTGAAGGTGTGATTAAACAGAGCAGGAGGACTACATGACATAAAACAACTCATCATCTAATGATAATCCCCGATTTTATTGAAAAAGCAGTCCAGTGACATCACTAGAATCATGGTCTCTGCCCCTCATGCTGCTTTCAGGTTACATAGCAAAAATCTGCTGACAGATTCCCTTTAACATAGTTTGTACATACCAAAACTGCATACTGTACAACAAACTTTATAATAAGAAATGCTTTTATCTGTGTGTCGATTCACATAGATCATAACCTGAATTAGTATTTCAACTGAGTACATACATAAAGTAGATTAGAAACATGATTCTACTAAAACATTTCCAATTAAACTGGATCTAAAATTTGGATAGATCACCTTGCGTTTATAAGGCTGTGCTGTCCGGAGGAACTGGGAATGTAAGGTATTCTCGGGTGACTCAAGCTTGCTGTTCATCTGGCTGTCCTGGCTTAATGAAAGATGAGACAAACTGTGTGCCAAGTTGTTCGTAGAATTGTGGGCCCTCTGGCAGAACATCAAAGGAGGGAAAAAAAGACAACTAATTTACTTGGCAACTAAGTGACTTATTTATAGTTCATATAAAAAAAAGTGTGAGTCAATATAAATCTGGGCAAGTCTTTCAATTTATGTGAAACCTAAAGTAGAACTCAAGCCATTATTTACTTTGTAAACTTAAAAAATATATATATTAGGCGGCCGTCACACGCTTCAATTTAATGCATGATATCGTTTAAGCGATCTGCGTTTTGATCGCTTAAGCGATATCGTTTGTGCATCGCTGCGTGCAATCAAGCGATTTTACAATGTAAACTCGCTTGATCGTTACATCGCAGATATGAGAGCCGGAGCTCATATCAAGCGATGATCGCTTGTTCAATCTGCTTCATCGTGGTGTGTGACACCACGATGAACGATCGCCCAGCGGCAGAGCCTATGCTGGGAGATGGTATCTATGGTAAACGTCGGGTTACTAAGCACCGCGCGGCGCCTAGTAACCCGATGTGTACCATAGTTACCAGCGATCTCGCTGCTCCACATTGCTGGTGAGTCTGTCTGTGTGACAGCTCACCAGCGATGTGAGCGATATCGTTAGCGATCGCGCGTGCACATGATCGCTAACAATATCGCTCACGATATTGATGAGTGTGACGGCCGCCTTAGAAATATCCTAATTGTGGACATTCCATCAAAATATTCCACCAGTTTACTACATGAGGTTTGTCTGACTTTCAGTTAACTTTAAGATGACATCAGAACCAATTAATTCTTCCAGACACCTCTCAGATAATAGTGCATCTCAATGAATTACAATATCATCAAAAAGTTAATTTATTGCAGTAATTTAATACATAAAGTGAAACGCATATATTATATAGAGTCATTACAAACAGAGTGATTTCAAATATTTATTTCCGTTACTGTTGATGATTATCGCTTACAGTCAATTAAAAGCCAAAGCTCATTATCTAAGAAAATTGAAGTAGGGAGGATGAAGGGTTAAAAAGTGTGCTGCCATATTCCACTACACAGCAAAGGGTTAATATAATATTGATTTATTAGATAACGCATTTCAGGGCTCCCAGAAACGCATTGAAACATAGCAATATTACATTGATTTTTGATGATATTCTAATTTATTGAGATGCACTAGTACATACTCTCCCCACTTATTCTTGTGTCTCTTTAGACCAACTGAAGAAATAATTTAAGTCTTATATATAAAAGCATGGCTATACTAGGTATTGTGATTTCCTTCAATTATTATCAGCAAGAATAAACCTAGCATGACATACAGCGGAGGTAAAAGTAAAGGGGGAATTGTGCCACTCACCAGCTCACACCTATGATTCCCAGGCACCCGGAATAGTGGCTAGCCTCCACTTGTTTATAAAGTAAGAAAGGAAATTATTATGAGGAACCCTACGAATAAGGAACCCTCTGGTCCAAAATGCATCTGACAGGGCCCTTTGGAGTCTAGACATATATGCTTTTATAAGAATTGAATCTCTGAATAAAGGACATCATTTTATATATGGACGTGTGGGATCAGATTTCCTTTTTTCCTAGCATGACTTACACTGTCAGTCTACATAATTTGTGTCTGATGTGTGCAGAATCTCCTGCGTATCCTATGAGATGCAGCTTCGGTTCACAGGGAGAAACTTATCACAAGCATGAGACAGAGATGCTGAGCAGAAGCTGCACCCCATAGATTACACTAATACTCTGCAATGTGAATTATGCTTTGTTCACACCACATTTCTGTAGTGCATTCAGGGGTTTCATCTGAATCCACCTAAAAATAGGGTTGAGACAAACCCCCCAGAGAGCCATAGACTGCAAAGATATGAAAGAAGTTGAAGAGAAGCAGATTTCATTTTTTTTGCCCCGAAAACAAAATCAGAGCTTGCAGCATCTTTTGTGTCCAGGGCAAAAATCTGACAAAATCGGATCCTCCCGGATCCGGCGCCCCATAACATGGGTCTTTTTGGGTGCCGAATCTTCCTGCATCCGTTAAAACATCAGACCGGTTCCAGGACGCCGGGTGCAGAAAGAGCGGCGGCTGCTAAAAGCTCTCTCCAGCCGCTGTGCTGAAATTTCAGCACATGAACAGCGGCAGCCGCTCATTCCGGCAGAAAACTGGATCGGAGGGCATATTTGCCTCCGGTTCTGTTTTGTCCAGGGCTGTCACGTTCTGTCCAGTGCTTCCTGCAAAACACCGGACAGAAACTGACAGCACAAAATCGTGGTGTGAAGCCGGTCTAAGAGTGTCAGTCTTCTCAGAGGGCCACAAAAGTGTAGTCTGTTATGTTTCTGTGCCCATCTAAAATAATTGTCATCTGAATCATGATCCCCTGAAACAGGGGTGATTCAGGAAAAAATCAATCTATTATTGTCCTGAGATAGGACCCAGAACAAATAAAATGCTGTTTGATGAGTTTGTGAACATTGAGAAAAAAAATAATTATTATTAGAAATGTATAGTGTGTTAGAGAAACCATATCAACCAGTAAGAATAATTCAGCATGGCACACAACCAAAGGCATACTCTTTGCTGAACCATATAGCACAAAAAGTGCTGGATAGCTGATCTAATGTTTAGGTGTATTCTAAAAAAAAGATGGAAAATCACCTTTTGCTTTCTGTAGAGAGTGTTGTACAGAGCACGGAAACTCTTCCTTGTATAGATGCTTCTATAACCTCCTCCAATCAAATATTGAATTACTAATCCCACATCAATTAGGGTAATTTTGTAATCCGGGGAAAGGTTACTCTGCATATATAAAAATTCCACTGATTAAATTGAATGAAGCAATATACACAGTTACATTTTGTCTGGTGTAGAGCTGGCCCTAACTTTCATTGTCATTAGAAGAAATTTACTTTATACAATTTCCTTATAACAATAGGTCATCTTCATATTTAGTAAATGATCTTCCACATATTTATCATAGACTGTCTCTAGAATAACTCTACACAAAATCTATAAGAGAGTCTCCTTCAGTGGAATAGTCAGTCGAAATGCCTAAAGTAAAGACATACATAGACATAACCATTTAATTAATATTGAAAAAGACATAAAAATGTAGCTGCTAACATACTTTTAAATAAACAAGCTCCTAAATTATATACAGTAGATGTAAAACGTTACAGTAAATACCCAATAAAATAAAAAAAAATTTGCCATGTAAAAAAAACTTACCAAAAGAAATAATTTCAGAACTTTTAATGTCACCTATAATCTGTACAGTTCAAACTGAAAAATAACTAAAATATTTTCATGTGGAAAAAGAAAATGAACAGAATCACATGTGTGCTTAAATATTCATTAAATCAATAGGCTGCTTTCACAATAGCGTTTTTTCAAATCGCGCAGATGTGGTGAAAAAAATGCATCTGCCGCGATTAACGCATAACCGGACCTTGCGGCACAGTTGCGGCAAGCCCCATGCAATGTCTATGGGGCTTGCGGTAAGGTGCGGAGGTGCAGCAAGTGCGGTTTCGCACTTGCGGCAGTGCGGTTTTTTTGCGGCCGCACTGCGCAATGCCGAAACGCACTTGCCGCACCCTTACCGCAACCACATAGACATTGCATGGGGCTTGCGCAACTGTGCGCAAGTGTCGCGGTTTGCGGTAATCGCGCAGATGCGTTTTTTTACCGCATCTGCCGCGATTAAAAAAAACGTGATGTGAAAGGGCCAAACATTGTTGAAATATTCTTTGAATACATGACAGCATTCAGTTTTTTGGGGGCAGGAGACCATTAGAATGACATATCTAGAATTGTCAATCTTTTCCACTCTTACAGTATCACTCTAAATCTGTCCGATTGCAGGACTATCTCCACTGTGCAGCTTTCTTCAGGCCACCCCACAAGTTTTCAATTGGATCTAGGTCTGGATTATTCCAAAACTTTGGCTTACTCAGAAGATGATTCTTTTGTTGATTTAGAGGTGTGTTTAGGGTCATTGTTGTACTGTAAGGTAAAATTCCTCTCCATCTTCAGTTTTAGTATAAACATTTTGCTGCAAAATTGAATGATATTTGGAACTGTTCATAATTAGAGATAGGCGAACTTGAACTGTAAAGTTTGGGGTCCGTACCGAACACCTAGTGACTGGGCACGGATCCTGAATGTGGACTTCTCTGAGAAGTCCATGTTACATTTTAGGTTCGTGTTCGGCAGGGAGCTGTAAAAAGAAATACTGATTAAACATCAGCATTATACTTACCAGGATCCGCCCACTTGTACTTCCAGGACCGTGATAAACTTCCTGGGTATTCACTGCTGAATGGCAAAACAGCCAATTACAGACACTGTCACAGAGAGTGGTTGTCTGTGATTGGCTATTGGAGTAACCTGGAAACAGCCAATACATTTTAGCATCTACGGGGTAGATGCTGGAATGTATGGGCTGTTTCCAGGTTACTCCAACAGCCAATCTCAGCTGCCCATTGTCAGTGACAGCATCTGTGATTTGCTGTTGCACCACTCAGCAGCAAATACCCAGGAAGTTAATGAGTGGTGCCAGAAGTACAAGCGAGTGGATACCAGTAAGCATAATGCTAATATTTAATCCATGTCTGCTTTCTTTGTAGAACTCCCCGGCTCCATCTCATAGCTTTAACCCCATTACGGCCTATGACGAGTTTAGCCATCATGAAAAGATGTCAGTTCCTGCACCATGACGGCTAAACTCGTCATGGATTTGAACTGTCACTGCTTGTAAACAAACAGTGACAGCTCAAATCTAACAGCTGTCATTGACAGCTGAGGGTCAGGGGCGGAGGTGTGGGGACCCTTTTTAGTGGTCCCCACACTCAGAGCATTGTGATCGGTCAGTCAATCTGACTGGACCGATCACATCATGATCGCGCAGGGAAATGCTAAATGTCAGCACTTCCCTGCATGATCTCTTCAGGAGCCGGTCTGTCAGGTGTGCCCGGCTCCTGCATGCATCCCCTGCCTGTGCCCACTGCTCCTGTACCCGCTCTCCTGCCTCCCGGTCTTCTCGGTCCTCTCTCCGTTTCTTCTTCTGCTCCCCGGTCACCTCTCCCCTCTTCTTCCTCTGCTCCCCGGGCTCCTCTGTCCTCTTCCCACTTCTTTCTCTGCTCCCCAGTCTTCTCTGTCCTCTCCCCGCTTCTTCCTCTGCTCCCCGGTCTCCCTGTCCTCTCCCGCTTTCTCCTCCCTCCCTCCTGTCTCTGCTCCCCTCCCCTATATTACCAGTTTGCCACCGGCACCAGGGCCGCTGAAGAGTCTGGGTCAGCGCCAGGGAATTGCGCTTCTAATGAATGCGCCATTTCCTGGACAGGCTGCAGCTGCAATTGCAGCGTGGGGGGCCATGAAGCTTGGGCGCTCATTCCCTTCCGAGCCCTGCCGTGTGCCCAAACAGGTGGTTTTCCACATACTTGAGGTATTGGCTTACTCAGGAGAAATTGGCCAAAATTTTTATGATCCATTTTATCTGTTGCCAAGTGAAAATGAACAAATGAGGCTAAAAGAACATTTTTGTGAAAAAAAAAAAAGTACTTTTCTATTTTTACAGATCAATTTGTGAAGCACCTGGGTGATCAAAGTGCTCACTGTGCATCTAGATAAGTTCCTTGGGGGGTCTAGTTTCCAAAATTGGGTCCCTTGTGGGGGAGCTCCAATGTTTAGGCACACAGGGGCTCTCCATATGCAACATGGTGTCCGCTGACAATTGGAGCTAATTTTCCATTCAAATTGTTAGCAGACACCGATACCTCATATGTGGTCAAAAACCACTGTTTGGGCGCACGGCAGGGCCCGGAAGTGAAGGAGCGCCATTTGACTTTTTGAATGTAAAATTAGCTCCAAAAGTCAAATTGCGCTCCTTCCCTTCTGAGCCCTGCCATGCACACAAACAGTGGTTTATGACCACATATGAGGTATTGGCGTAGTCAGGAGAAATTGTCCAACAACTTTTAGGATGCATTTTAATCTGTTGGTCATGTAAAAATGAAAAAATTGAGCCTAAAAGAACATTTTTGTTGGAAAAATTAAAATGTCAATTTTTTCCTTCCTCATTACTTTAGTTCCTGTGAAGCACCTGAAGGGTTAATAATCTCCTTGAGCTAGAGAGGGAGGTGCCCAGGGGGGAGGGGACCCAGCCATGGTCACACTAGACGCAGAAAAAGCTTTTGACAATGTCAGGTGGCCATGGCTGGTCTAGTCCTAGACCGGATAGGTTTGCAAGGTAAATTCGGACAGTTTATTCAAAATGTATACGCTAACCCCAAGGCAAAGATCTCTACCCCAGGATTCCTGTCGGCAGCATTCCCGTTGCAGAAGGGAACCAGACAGGGGTGCCCTTTGTCTCCGCTGCTATTTAATCTATCTTTGGAACCTTTGGCCAGGTATATCAACAAGAAAACCTCATTTGAAGGTATAAAAATTGGAAGAGAAGTGGTGCAATCAGCATTATTTGCGGATGATATCATCCTCTTCATGGCCAAACCAGAACGGGACCTTCCAAAGCTAGTTAGCAAAATAGATGAATTTGGCACATTCTCGGGCTTTCGCCTAAATAAAAAGAAATGTGAAATTTTAAAACTAAGAAAGGGAGAGAGGTTGGGGGAAGAGCTACAGAAACTAGGTATTCCATTGGTGCACTCCGAAATAAAGTACCTGGGCCTTAGGCTAGGGAGGACACAGGGACCAGTTTACACGCTTAATTATAAACCTCTTGTGGAAAAAATCGAGAAGGAACTGAGGAGATGGGAGGGATTGCCACTATCGCTTCTGGGCAGGTGCCATTTGCTGAAAATGATCAGCTTTGCCAGACTTCTGTACCCATTGCAGACCTCTCCCATTTCTGTTAAAACATTCTGATGTGACTAGACTTAATAAAGCTTTCAATAGATTTATTTGGAGAAATAGGAAACCTAGGTTAAGATTATCAGCATTGATGTTAGCGAAAGATGGGGGAGGAGCTAATGTACCGGACATTCGGGGATACAACTTGGCATGTCTGATGAGGCATGCAGTGGAGTGGATCAGAAATACCAATAAATACTCTGATGGACACTTGGAATCTGAGTATTGTTCTCCTTGGGACAGGTGCTCTCTACTGCATACAACCCTAGCGGGCATCCCAACTCATATAAAGTCATCAGTGGTTTTCAGGGACACCATTATGTCATGGAAAGCAATTCGGAAAAAATGCAATCTCTCATGGAAAATATCTAAACACTTAAACCCTTGGGCATATCCAGATTTTGTAACGGGAAGGCAAAACAGGCTATTTGGGGAGTGGAAACAGAAGGGAATATTGAAGTTAGGTGACTTATTACATAAAGAAGAACCTAGATGGATGAATAGTCAGGAAATTATAGGCACTTTTGGGCTGCACAAATCTCAAGGGTTACAGTACATGCAAATCAAATATCATATTTTAGACAACCTCCGGGATGTATCGAGAGAAGCATGTACTAATATCTGTGATCGTATAATAGACCTTGACAGCTCATGCTTAAATATATCCAATATTTATAGAGAGCTTAGCGAGGTCATGATAACAGCAGGAGCAGGCGTATTATTCCCTAAATGGAAAAGATATTTACCAAATGCTCCAGTAGAGGAGGAGATACTGGCTGGGTGGGAGAAAGTAAGGCGAAATGTGGTAAACGAACAATGGAGAGACACACATTTTAAAATTATTCACGGGTTGATATGTGGATTCAATATACCAACTACTGAAGTTAATCCAGATAGGCTTACACAATGTCCAAAATGCTCGCAAGTCCTAACAGACATGATTCATGGGTTATGGAGTTGCGAAAAAGTTCAACACTACTGGGAGATGATAAGAAATCTCCTTACACGTATTTGCAACATCACATATGAGATGGATACCAGGTTTTGGATGTTTCAAGACTTACCGGACATGGGTGGGTCGAAAAAGGGTAAACATTTGCCTCGTGATAATATTACTGGCCAAAAGACTACTATTAAATCATTGGCTACACCCAGATTTTCCAAAAGAAGGTCTTCGTCATGCATTAGAGATAGACAAAAGAGAGGTTTTAAGAGATAGGGAAGGGCTGACACCTGCTTTTATGTTGAAGTGGGGGTGTTTCTTGGAAAACATGATGACCGAGTGTGAGCTTAGAGAATTTATGTTCCCATTCAAGAATACATCTTGGTATTTACTGAAGGAAATAGAAGGCTCTTTGGGAAAATTGAGAGCCGAATAAAACATGATATTGACTGCATTGTTATTAGGAGTTAAAATACAAAATAACTAACGATAGGAGGATATAAATCCATATTATGATGTAATAGAAGGAGGCACAGGATATTTTTATTTTTATTATAGTTTTCTTTTCCTTTTTGTGAATTTATTGTTTGTTTGTATTACATTTTAATTCATTTTATATCTTATATGGATATTGGATTATCAGTATTGTATCAGTGAAAAGCTTCCAAATAAAAATGATGTTTGAAAAAAAAAAAAAAAAAAATCTCCTTGAATGTAGTTTTGAGTAGCTTGAGGGGTGCAGTTTTTGGAATGGTGTCACTTTTTGGTGTTTTCTGTCATGTACGCCCCTCAATGGGACTTCAAATGTGATGTGGTCACTAAAAATGTTTTTTTTAAATTTTGCTGGAAAAATGAGAAATTGCTGATGAACTTTGAACCCTTATAACTTCCTACCAAAAAAAAAAATTTTTTTCCAAAATTGTGCTAATGTGAAGTAGACATGTGGGAAATGTTATTTATTAACTATTTTGTGTCACATAACTCTCTGGTTTAACAGAATAAAAATTAAAAATGAGAAAATTGCAAACTTTTCAACATTTTCACCAAATTTTTAATTTTTTCACAAATAAACACAAAAATTATTGACCTAAATTTACTACCAACATGAAGCACAATATGTCACAAAAAAACTATCTCAGAATCGCTAGGATCCGCTGAAGGGTTCCAGAGTTATTACCAATTGGCTTCTACAGTTGTGAACCTTTGCACATCTTCAATTTGATGGGTAGTTGCTGCTTTTACGCATGCATAGAATTACAAAAAACGGTCTGGTCATTAAGCTGCAAAGTGACTCGGTCCTTAATGGGTTAAAGTCTGAGATAAATTACATTTGGTGTAATATCTGTACCCTTAGCAAAGGTGTACACTCAGCTATACCAATTTATAAGGAAGTGTGTAGACTGATATATATACATACATAGAAGCTAAAAATTCATTAGAATTACACTTAGTAGTAAAATACAATATATTTTACAGTGTATCAAAAAATGGGGTAAGAAAAGAAGGACTAATCTCCTTGAACATGGAAAACATACCTTACAAAAGGATTGTCATAAATAAGTATATGGTGGTAAGTATTCACACAAAGGTGCGGTATACACTAAACTAATTGGCACATGTTCACACAGTGGTGTAGGGTATACTGAAGTAATGGACTATCACAGCAAATAATTTGACAGATATTTACAATGCACATAAATAAATGATAAATCACATAAATATTCAAAATAGTAATACTGTGTTTGAGAATGTTAGTCCTTTTCTAAACCGCTTTTTCTGTGCACTGTATATTATATTGTATATGATTATTAATTATGCAATTCTAATATATATTAATCCCTTTACAAGTAAGAATGTACCTATATGACTTTGATCATGTCCCTGACTTTAATACGAGCTTGCGCGCTCACCCGACATGTGCAGCTAACAGGTGCTCCTGTTAACTAGTTAGATCACAGTGTCAAACTCTGACAGTGCAATGTAACATATGTCAGTGGGATTGGGATGTTCCCTACTCTACTACCATTGGCCGAAGCATGATGCGATTACGGGGCGCTGATGGGTTGTCATGACAGGTGGGGGTCTCTGATGAACCCTGTAGCTGTCATGACAAAGTTTCTGTGAATGCTGGCTGAGCTCTGGCATTCACAGGAGATCAGCATTTATGCTGTTCAGGGGGATGCTGAATTAAGAGTGATTAGACAGTGCAGGCTTCAAGTTCCCTGAGGGGACTAAAAATCAATAAAAAGTGTGAAAAAAAAAGTTTTAAAAAATATGAAAAAATGTATAAAAAACGAACAAAAGTTTAAATCCGCCCCCTTTTTTCCCAATAAAAATAAAACAATGAAAAATACACATATTTTGTATCTCCATATTCAGAAATACCCTCCGCAATAAAATGCAATAACAGGCGATCAAAATATTGCATCTACTTAAAAATAAGCCCTCAAACAGCCCCAAACAGTGCCAAAAAATAAGAACGCCACGGGTCTTAGTGAATGGTCAGTTTTTTTCACCACTTAGATAAAAGTCAAAGTATACATGTTTGGCATCTACAAAGTCGTACCAACCAGGGGAATCATAAAGCCAGGTCAGTTTTACCATAGAGTAAACATGGATTCACTGCACTTGGAATTTTTTTTCCTGTCTTCCAGTACACTATAGGGTAAATGAATGATTTCATTCAAATTTACAACTTGTCTCACAAAAAAAGCCTTCGAGCTATATTAATGGAAAAATTAAAAAGTTATGGCTCTTGGAAGAAGAGGAGGAAACCGCAAAAAAGATCAATGGAAAATCGACGGTTGGTGGGGTGGATCAGCTTTTATAGATATATACCAGTCTGCATATTTCCACACCTTAATGTTGCCTCCACCATGTTTCATTATGAGTATAGCGTTATTTTAGTGGCGCACAGTGTTGGCTTTGTGTCAAACATAGTGCTACTGAGCTAACAGGCTGAAGATATTATGGTTTCTTGTTGTGCTGCTTTACATGGTGGACCATAACCTGTATTGCCATGTTAACACTGGATAAATACTAAGCTGGGAATTGAGCTCTCTGGTACCTGGAATGCAAATACATCCAGCACATAAGTGCAGAAGTACTCTCAATGGAACACAGGCCAGGCGTTACACTTCTGGATCAAATCACATGTCATGCTATGTGGAATGCAAACATATACAGCACGCATGTGCTGAAGTGCTCCCAGTGGAATGTATGCTGGGCCAAAAAACCTCCATGTTAGCTCACATGCTACACTATATAAGACCTGGTGAGCAGCACACCAATTGCACATTCATTCTATCAGGAGAGAATCTTATCTTTGCTTCCTGTGCCCCAGGGCCCAGCATTCTGGCCCTGAATTCAACATATGCCCCTCCTGAGGAACCCGTAGAGGGGAAAATGCATCAAATGGGAGAGTGATGAGTACTTAAAACGTATGTGTAACCTAAGCCTATATGTGATCTAGGTGGGGCGTTGGTGAGACCAATTGGCTTCTACAGTTGTGAACCTTTGCACATCTTCAATTTGATGGGTAGTTGCTGCTTTTACGCATGCCTAGAATTATACATATGAATATATGGGTGCACATGTGACACTTTAAGGTCCCATTAATAATTGATGAAACTGATACTGGACATTTACATTTTGCTAACTTTGCATATCTGTTCCAATCAGGCTTATAATCGTACTGAGGGATGCTGTGTACCCATGTATATTGTATACTCAGCGCACTGATGAATATGTATATGTGAATATATTTTACAGTAGTAATACCAAATATGCATTTCTAGTACTACTGGTACGACAAGGCTTCCAAACATCTAAGCTACATCTATTTTTCTTTTTATCTTGCAATGTACCTTGCTCACAAATCATAAAGTGGGGGATAGACCTTCACTCTTTCCATAAGGCATATCTCCCCCCTTTATTTAGTGAGAATAGTACTGATAATAAATGGAGATTACCATTGTATTCACTGATCACATTAAAAGACAGTAGCACCTGATATATGATATGAGGTATAAATATCGTGGTCACTCACTTATACTGTAAATGGTATTTTACTAGTGTACCAGATATCACTGGTTTACTTTCTTTTTTAGTTGATAATTATTATTATTATTTATTTATATAGCGCCATTAGGTTCAATGGCGCTTTAGATGTGAAGAGGGGAGAACGAGGACAAATGAAGTGAATACGGACAATCAAGTCTTGCAAATACATGAGGGTCCCATAATAATATAGGACCTACTGGGATTTAAAGGGATAGCAGATGTGGAGAGGGGGCACCACTATCTCCTTTTTTTAAGTCAAAATCCTTTGCTGCCAGTTAGATTTGTAATAAGGTGAGAATAGGGTGAAAACAGGACATCACCCAATCCTTCTTCCCCTTATTCTAATTGTTTTTATTGTTTGGACTACAGTTCATTTTAATAGACATAATAAAAGTTATCTTTTAATTGTGTATTTTTGGTGAAACACAGACATTAGAGGTTCACACTATCATTTCCTTTCTCTGTGATTTTCTTTATGTGAAACATACTTTTTGGAATTATGGGCAAAAAATTCAACCATGGTCTCATCAGATCATAACACATTTTTCCCACATACTTTTGGCGGACTTAATGTATGTTTTGGAAAAACACAGCCGAACTTTAACGCTTTTCTTTGTAAGAAATACCCAGAGGTAACATGACAGTATGGCCATCAAACAAAAAGGCCAGATCTGTTGACATGAAGTGGGGAAAAGCTTTCCGGTACAATGGATCAAGTTGCTCATGGAATGGCTCCTGTCTCTGTTATGCCCCATTGGTTTACTATTATTAACTACAGACCTAGCCTTGGTTACCATTAATCAGAAGGGCCTCCCAAATCTATAGCCTTGTCCTATTTTTTAACATGCCCCTAAGTACCAGTCCAACATGACATATTTTGGAGTCTCTTGAGGGTTTGTTTAAAAGTTGTCAGGGAAGTGTAATAATCCTGTCTGACATAATTTTGGCTGTATCTGCAAGATGGTTTACCGGAGATTACCAGTAGGCTTACTAGTGACTATTTTAGTGTTTTACCAATAGCAAGTGAAAGTTATGGTTTAAATAGCTTGAGATATTTCAGCTTAGGGCCCTTTCACATCAGCGTTTTTCGTAATTCGCGGCAGATGCGGTGAAAAAACCGCATCTGCCGCGTTTGCCGCATAACCGTTCCACTTGCGGCACGGTTGCGGTTTTTTCCATAGGAAGTATAGGGGGACTTGCGGCAGATGCGGCAAGTGCGGTATTGCACTTGCGGCAGGTGCGGCAGCGAAAAAAACCGCGGCTGACCGCGGTTTTTTTCGCTGCCGCACCTGCGGCAAGTGCAATACCGCACTTGCCGCATCTGCCGCAAGTCCCCCTATACTTCCTATGGAAAAAACCGCAACCGTGCCGCAAGTGGAACGGTTATGCGGCAAACGTGGCAGATGCGGTTTTTTCACCGCATCTGCCGCGAATTACGAAAAACGCTGATGTGAAAGCACCCTAACTTTGTTATTATTGTAAACCTCAATGTTCCACTTTATCAGTATAAGGCCCCATTCACACACTGCTTTTTTTGCTGCGTATTTTTACGCACAAGCTCAAAATAAGCCAGGAGTGGAACAATCAAAACCGGGAGTGGCACACTCAGAGGAAAGGTCTGAAGGCCACTTCACACACACAGTTATGAGTCCATTATCTGAACAGAACTCTGGTTGCAGTGAAATCATGGACACATTGCTCCATTTTGTGGCTGTGTACAACATGGAGCAATGTATCCATGATTTCACTGCAACCAGAGATCTGTTCAGATATTGGACTCAGATATCTGTGTGTGTGAAGTGGCCTTAATAGAAACAAGTGCTCCACGTATATGTTTAATCACCCACCCCCGGTTTGTGATGAGCTTGTGCTTAAAAATACGCAGCAAAAAAAGCAGTGTGTGAATGGGGCCTAAATCTCAAGGAATCCAGTAAGATATGTTGAGCAGTTCCAAGTTTCTCACGCCACCAATGTGACAGAATACACAGAGGGGGTTTTCATTCTTGGACTTATAGAAAAAAAATGTACTGTAGGTTTAATATTTCAAAAATAGTTCCCGTTTCCCTTGAATTTTCCACATTTAATAGGAGTTGGACTAAACTCAGTTTACCTTACCAAGATGTACCAGAGATTCCTTAGAAGATTAAGGTGATATCTTAATACATTTTTAAATACCGTATGCTAACACAGGCAAACAGTAAGTGTATTCATTGAAAAAAAGAGTAAAGTATTATAAAACAAAAAGGTTATAATTCTTATCAAGGATAAGCAAATTAACAAAGTGGTATGCTTTAATTGTACTTTGGAAACCCACATTTAAAATGTTTGAGAAAGGGTATGTGCACAAGTTATGTTTTACATTAGTTTTAGCTCCATTTTTCCACAAAGTTTTAGCACAAAACCAGAAAGATTTCCTATTACCAGCAAAGTGAATGAAATTCCTGAAGTCTCATACACATATTGCTTATTTTTCCTTGCAGATTTGCAGAAGATTTTAATCGGCAGGATGTCAATTCTTCCAACATTTTTGCTGTAGAATTCACCCATACTAATAAGCAGAGAAAAAAAGATGCTGCATGGATCTTGAAAATTGGCGTTAAAGAGGTAACATTGCTTTAGTTGGACAGCATGAACATAAGCAAGTTTGCATTTTACTTGCTTTTTTCTATCTGCTGCATTCTGCTGCCATGGTCCTACTGATTTCTACACTGTATTTAGCAGCTCAGCTCCCTCCCCACCCTCTCAGCTCGTGAGCTATTATCAGTTCTGTAAAAACTCACCAGCTTCCAGCATTAGCAGTTTTCAGAGCAGTTTTCCTAATCACTGCTCTCATTTTTCTGAGCTGTGTGCTTGTTCAAATGCAAAGTTATCGCTATATGCAAGTGCAGTGAAAATTGTGTAGAGTCAGAGCAAACACTGTCAAGCTGTTAAAGTGAACCTGCTAGCAGATTTTTTGAATATAAGCTGTGACCACCACCAGTAAGGCCTTCTACACAGCATTCTAGGATGCTATATGTATCCCACAGGCTGATCTGTATAATGCAAAATACAACTTTTATTATACTTACCTGGGGGGCAGTCCATTCTGATGGGTGTCACTGGTCTTGTTACGGGGCCTCCTTTCTTCTTCCGATTGCCATCCTACTCTACTTCATGTGATTGATGCCTCCTACGTCACCCGCACATATTCTCCGCCATTGTGCTCCTGCGCACGCACACCTTTCTCTGCCCTACTGAGGGCAGAACAAAGTGCCGTAATGTGCAGGTAAAGGAAAAGGTCAAAGAACACCTGTGCATGCACAGTTTATGAGTATTCTTTGACCTTTTCCCCCACCTGAACATTACAGCATTTTTTCTGAACTCAGGAAGGCAAAGAAAAGTGCATTTGCACAGGAGCACAATGAAGGCTAGTGAGTAGATGACATAGCATCCTATGTTATCATCCACAAGAAGGAGAACGCAGAAGATAGGAGGTGCTGGACCGAGACATGCGACACCCATCGGACCGGACCCCCCCTGAAGTTAGTATAATAAAAGCAGTTTTTTTTACATTATATAGATCGGCCTGGGGACGTACATACAGTATTCTAGAATATTGTGTATAAGACCTTACTATTGGTAACCAAAGTTTAGATACAAAAAAACTGGTGACAAATTCACTTTAGTGTAATGCAGCAGGAGGGAGCTCCTGAGTAGAGCTGTCACTCAAGGAGAAGTGGCCCACCCCACCAGCAACCAGGAATTAGGTAGACTTTAAGGGGGAGTCACACGCGTCAATGTCGTCAGTGAGATGATTGCTGACGACATTGACGGCTGATTGCTGGTGAGCTGTCACACAGACAGACTCACCAGTGATCAATTGACCAGAGACATCATGGAAACGATTTAAATATCGTTTCCACGATGTCTTGCTCCCGCTGCCAGCCTGCTGGAAGCGGGAGCAGGCTGGTCTCCAAGGTAAACTGCGGGTATCTAGGCAGCGCGCGCTGCCTAGATACCCGACATGTACCTTGGTTACCAGCCTCCTCCGCTCACCGGCTGGTATCTAAGGTACACAGCGGGTAACTAGGGACCCTAGTTACCCGCTGTGTACCTTAGATACCAGCCGGTGAGGGGAGGAGGCTGGTAACTAAGGTACACGTCGGGTATCTAGGCAGCGCGCACTGCCTAGATACCCGCAGTTTACCTTGGATACCAGCTCCCAGCGCTTGTGAGAGGCGCTGGGAGCTGGAATATCGCTACTCCCGGTGTCACACGCAGCGATGCTGTGTGTCCACCGGGCGACAATCGCCAGGTTTTAGAACAGGTTCTAAAACCTGGCGATCATCAACCAGCGATTTATCGCTGGTTGATTCAGTATGTCACACGCATCAATATCGCTGCAACGTCATGTGCAGCCGAGATCGTGCAGGCGATATTGACGCGTGTGACTCCCCCTTAAAGGAGACTGCCGAGCTACGAGTTCCTGAAAAGACAACTTGAGAATACTCGATAAATAATCACAGTGTCAGTATTTGAATAAGGTTTCTTGAATATCACCTGTTTTACATCTCCAACAAGATGGTGTAGGAGCAGATTTGTAGGTCCTTGTTTCTAGAAGATACAAAAGAAAGCGCACATTCTTAAAGGCCCTGTTTACTCTTTGATTTTAGTTGAAAGATATCCATGTAAAATAAAATTATGTAGAATATTGTATACTTTTTTCATAGTATCAGATTACATGGCAGATTTACCCATGATAGGTGTTAGACACAGCTACACGTTGCAGGTGCACGCAAACACCCTTCATCATAATCGTAATGAAGGGTGACTGCATGCACCTGAAATTCATAACTGTGTCTAACGCCTATCATGGGTAAACCTGGAATGTAGTCGCATTCAATGAAAGATGTAATACATCACCGTAAATGAGAAGCTGGATTACTTTTTCAAACAAATCAAACAAAAACAAATACGACACATGTCATCATTCCTCTGCTCTGTATTCAGGATATCCTGGGCTGGGTGAAATGACAGCTTAGTCATCCTATCTAGAACTTGGATATGTTGGGCTGCTGGAGTTCTCATTGTCTGCTCAGTCACCTAATCTCTTTCTGGGAAGTGCTGGGTTTTTGCAGGTACTGTACTGCTAAATCACCACACTTATCTGTGTGGTGGCCAGTGTCACATTAAGCCTATATTTTTGCTAGCATGGATCCTGTTCACATACTTGGTGAAAAGGTGGCGAATCTGACAAAGATGATGCAGTATCTGGCAATGCAAAATTGTAATCTTGAATCATCGCAATCACATCACACCTCCAGATGTGCTGTTGTACTCCCTGAAACATGCAATGGCCCTTCCTGACATATTTTTGGAGGAGATAGACCAGATTTGGGGTTAAGAAAAAGTTGCAGGTAATTTTCCACCTTGTGTCCCTAGTTATCAGGGAATGTCTAAGAGGGTGGGAATAATCATGTCTCTACTACAAGGGGGTCCCTAGACTTGGGCATTTGCTTTGTCTCAACAAGCCCCTGAACTGTCTTCTGTTGATGCCTTTTTTTACACATAAGGGATGATCTATGATGAACCTGCCAGAATTCAGGTGGCAGAGGCAAAGATCATGAACCTAACGCAGGGGAGCCGCACTGCGAAGGACTATAATTCTGATTTCCAGCAATAGTCCTCTGAAGTTCTGTGGAATGATGCAGCCCTCAGGTGCCAGTTCTACAGAAGTCTCTCAAATGCTCTTAAGCAGAGGTCCCCAACTCCAGTCCTCAAGGCCTACCGACAGTGCAGGTTTTCAGGATTTCCTTAGTCTTGCACAGGGGTTGGAATCACCACCAGTACAGGTGATTATATTATCACCTGTGCAATACTAAGGAGATACTGAAAACCTGCACTGTTGGTGGGACTTGAGGACTGGAGTTAGGGACCTCTGCTCTTAAGTATTCTTTGCCTACTGCACCTTGTTCCATGGAGGAGGCCATGACACAGTCTATTTGTATGAATCATAGAATTCGGGAGAGATGTAATGAGCGACAGGGAGTTTTGGTCTCTTTTCCTGGATCACACCACTTACCTGAGGCGGAACCTGAGGAGATGGGACCAATAAGGGCGTGGGCCATTGAGTAGAGACTATTTTGGACTCTGCCTCTATTGTAGTCATGCTGGACATTTCCTTAAGGACCGCTTGGCTTGCCCTCACGCAAGCTGTCTGGACAATGGCTAAGTCTGGGAGATTATCAAGGATCACAGGGCGACATATTTGAAGAGCTGTGCATTCACACTACACAATTGCAATGGTGACATGTATTAGCCAGCCTTCCTGCGTAGGCTAGCCAATCATGACGCTATTGTGTTGTCTAATCAGCATGTTTGGGGCACGGAATACACAAGTCTGTCACGTCTATGTTCTTGCAGTGCTGAACATGGACGCCCACATTCCTTTGGGGATTGCGGAATGTGAAGCGGCGGCGGGAGTCAACTGGATGTTTCCCACTGTTGGTGTGGGAACTTCCGGGAGGACACATCGCCTTAGGTTGAGGGTGCAATTGCAGCATGTAAAAGCGCCTTCGGAGGCAACCATGAAAAATGTGCATGCGCACGTTAGGTTGCCTCCGATCACCGACAAAAGTTGTGGTGTGCAAAGGTACCTTAAAACATGTTCTCCTGCTGAAAGAAATTATGATTTGAGTAATTGAGAGTTACTTGCTGTCAAGTTAACGTTTGAAGAATAGAGGCATTTTTTGGAGGGAACCGTTTATCAAGTCACCGTAGTGACTGATCCCAAAAATCTAGTTTATATTGAATCAGCTAAACAGTTGAACCCTAGACAGGCCAGATGGTCATTATTTTATTCTAGATTAAAATTTTTCAATCACATTCAGACCAGATTCTAAGAACGTAAGGACTGATGCTTTGTCTCATAGCTTTGATTCCGACTCTCCTCCAGAACCTCAATCCTCCATTATTCCCCAAAGTATTGTTATGGCCATGGTATCCTCAGAGTTGGCAGCAGAGATCCATAATGCTCAGACATTGGCGTCTGAATACAAGTAGTTTGTCTCTGTGAACCTAAGATTACGTTACGTCTTTAGCAGGAATTTCATGATACCGTTTTGAGTGATCACTTAAGTGTCACAGCTACCCAGAAATCTATTGCTTGTCTCTTTTAATATCCATGCATGATGATTTTAAAGAATTTGTATCCACTTGCGAAAATTGAGCACACGCTAAAGTCTGTCATAACCGGCGGCCATTGAATTGCTAATTCTAGAAAGACCATAGACACATTTATCCGTGGATGTCATTACGGATTTGCCTGTGTCTATTGGGAAAACTGGGATTTGGGTGATAGACAACTTTGTTTTGTTATCAGGGTTACGTAATGCTGAAACACTGTCCAGGTTGTTTTTCAATCATGTTGTAAGATTGCATGGAATCTGTCACACTGATTTCCCGTTCCTTGAAAACTGGTGACAAATGTGGGCTCAGAGTCTCTTTGCCTTGGGAGACTCTGCATATTAAACATGTTTTCCTTTCCTTTGGTGCTGCAAGGGTTAATTTCAGTTTTGTTGAAGCTGGAGCACTTGATGCCATGTAGTTTATCTGTTGGAATCGTTGCAGACTACAGTCCCAGTGTATGTAGCTGTGAAGATTGGTGTCTATCCTTTGTCTCAGTTTGTCTTCTTCCCTTGGTATTTTATTAGTGCAGTGGTGGGAATAGCACTCTAGCCAGCCATCTCCCTCAGGTGAATAAAGGAAGTGTCCTGTCTCCCGCCCCCTACCATCAGGGCCCACCATTGTTATTGTGTCCATGCTGTTCCCTCATGTGTGATTGCGCTCATTGGGACTGCCTGGTGTCTGCAGGAAACCTGGAAGTCACAGCATGACAGAATCCCTCTGACCATTGTATGCGATCGGGGAGTGCAATTTGTCTCCAAATTTTAGAGAGTGTTTTGTAAAAAATTTGGAATTGATTTGTTATTTTTCTCTGCTTATCACCCTGAAACCAACCATAAGACTGAGAGGACAAATCAGTCATTGGAGCAAATTTTAAGGTGTTTTGTTGCGGCTCAGCATGAAGATTAGTCCTCATATTTACGTCTTTCTGAGTTCACCTTTAACAGTCGGATCAATCAGTCTACTAGAACCTTGCCTTTCTTTTGCAATTGTAGTTTCCATCCTCATTTTGGTGAATTTTCTAGGATGAGTTCTTGGTGTTCTGGAGTTGAAATTGGTATACAAAAACTCAGGGATGTATGGAGGGAGGTTCAAAAGAATATCCAGGTGGCTCAATTTAATAAAAAATGGAAGAGTGATAGGAAGTGTTCCATAGGTCCTGTCTTCAAAGTTGGAGATAAGGTTTGGTTATCTTTTAAAAATGTTAAATTTAAAGTGCTATCGATGAATTTGGGTCTGAAATGTATTGGTCCGTATAAGATTCTGGAGGTTACCAATCTGGTTGCTTTTCGATTGAACCTTCCTCAATCTTTTCAGATCCCTAATGTTTTCCATATATCAATGTTAAGAATTTGTCCCTCTAGTGTTGCTGACTGTCTTGACCCCCTCCTGTTTTCGTCAATGGAGGTTTAGAGGATTGTCAATTCTCAGAAGTTCAAGAATTCCATCCAGTAACTGGTTCACTGGAGGGGATATGGACCCAAGAAGACATCTTGGGTTCTAGCTTGGGCTATTAAAGCTGATCATGTGATCAGGGTCTTCCATAGGGGAATTTCTAGGAAACTTGGGGTTCTAGAGGCCCCCTTAAAAGAGAAAGTACTGTCATGATTCCTCTGCTCTGCATTTAGGATGTGCTGGGCTGGGTGACTGACAGCTTAGTCATCCTATCTGGAGCTGGGATATGCTGGGCTCTAATTGATAGCTCAGTCATCCAATCTCTTTTTGGGAAGTGCTGTTTTTTAAGGTGTTCCATATCACCTGTGATTGCTCAGCCTTTTAGCTGTGCTGTTTTTCCCAAAGCATTACAAGTCTTAGTTGCAGCTCTGTTGTGCTAGTTTGGCCTCCTGTATCAGTGGTCTGGGAATTGATCTTTGCTGACTGACCTTGACTGTGTTTGACCATCCTTTTGTATTGTCCCTCAGTTCTGATCCGCTACTCTCCAGGTAACAGACCTGGCACCTTGACTTTATTGCATCTTTGTTTATTCCCTCTGTTTTGATATGCTCTACTGGTACCTGACATGAATGTTTGATTATTCTGCTTCTTCTTGTCCTGGTGGTAACTAGCATCACACACAACTAATAAAATACCAAAAGTGGCAACATTTGTGCACAATTCTGCATTTTTGTACAAAAAGTTTACAACTTTTCAAAGCATTTTGCTCCACATTTCTGAGGCAAAAGCTTTAATGAATTGAACTGATGTTTTATTTTAGCATTGACTTGTACTTACCGTAATTCAAACCAAGTTGCAGGTCATAACATCCAAATGGTTCTCAACTAAATAATTAAGATGCAGACAAAGGGGTTGAATAATTCTGAGGCTGCTTTTACATTGGGTTCTCCACACATTCAGTCCTCCTCTCTGGGCTTACAACTGAACCCCCAGAAAAATGGATTTTGCTTAAATGCACCAATGGGGCCATTTACTTTAATGGTGCAGATGGAGTCACCATGTGCTCTGTCGTGTACCATTTTCAGGAGTATACGTCTACTGGAGGCAGACACCCATAAATAGTCTACTATGCAAGCCCCCAACGTATAGGAGAACAAAATGTTAAGCACCCTTAGGCTTTCATAATAATTCAAAGTGTAATTTTGTATTGAATTTGTTATATTTGTTGTGTTTTGCTATTTTCATTGTTTTTGATTGAGTTGTTTACTGTCAAAAATAATTTAGCATGTTTTTTTTTTTTTAAAGAAATTTCCGGCAAAATGAGCTGGATAGATCGCCTTTAATTAAAATGTAATCAATACGTTGTTGAACACCTTTTATGAACCTCAAGTTTGGTTTACAGCTTTGTTTCAATCTGCAAAATAGTATTTTTAATTGTCATTTAATATTATAACAAATTTAGAGTATGATGTCCTCTTATTCAATCAAAATTGAAAACATGAAGGAAAACAGAACAATGTTTTGCATAACATTGCACATAGCGCACCACCATACATTTGAGTCTTTTTTTCTCATGTTACTTACAGTATTGTACAGTTCTTCCAGTCTGCTTATGGTGAGGATATGATGCATGTTCACACCATATTCTATCAACAGCTTCACAAAGTCTACACGGTCCATCACTAAGGCATCCTGCATTGCTTTTTCTAAAGAACCAACCTTTTAGGAGAAGATATGAAAGGTCAGTTATAAATTGGAAAATAAGCAGCTGTTAAAGTTTTAATGGTACCTGTCAGGATGATTTTACGAAGTGCACTAATGGTTTAGATCATATAGGTCGCAAAACAACAAATAATAATTATACCCGTCTTGTAGTAAACCGATCTTTTATCTGAGCCACATTAAAAAAATTGTGGAAGTGCATCCAGGACTTGTTGATATACTCTGTAAATGACATCGGGGCTAATGTGTCTATGGCTTCAAATCTTGATTTCTCAGTGATGGGACATTAGATTACTGTCACCTTAGTGACCACCAATATGTCTTTTTGCTGACCTGAGACATAAGTAAATATCATCCTCCCAATGGTTAAAAATGCAGCAGCTGTCAGTTGTACACTATAGCTGACAACCTGCTGCACCAGTCTCGATTGGCATTTGTATCGACCATGGCCGTTTAATCTTTTAGATCCTGTTGTCAGTAGTGACTATGTTATCTATTATTATTATTATTATTATTAAGTATTTATATAGCGCTATTAGGATACATAGCGCTGTACAAGTTAGGGGGTAGACAAAGACAAGAGGTCGAAAAACGACGACAAATCGACAAAACAATCGTACGGGTACAATGGGGCCAGGGATCCTGTCCACGAGGGCTCACAGTCTAGAGGGGTGGGGAGGGAGGCAGTAGGAGGGGGAGAAAGGTGAGGTGGTGCAGTGGATTGGGACTCAGTGTGTGTTGTAGGCTTGTAGGAAGAGGTGGGTCTTCAGGTTTTTCTTGAAGGTTCCCAGGGTAGGGGAGTGTCTGATGTGGTGGGGGAGGGAGTTCCAGAGTCTAGATGGCTAACATAGTGTGGAAGCTACCTATTTAACCCCACTGACATCCTGAGATATAAATTGTGTAGTCCTGATGCTTGCCATTGCAATACCAGGCCAAATTACGGCCTTAGAGTCTGCCGGCTAGACTGGCCTGTTCAGAAGTTAGCAAAATTTGTTTGGCAAAAATAACATTTGTCTTTCCTGTCATGCTACTATGGATTAATTCCTGAAAAGCATCGGAAGGGTTAATAAACTAACTCATATCAGTTTTGAATATGTTGAGGGGTGGGGTTTGTAAAATGGTCCCACTTTGGGGGGGAGAGGGGAGTTTCCAATATATAGGATCTCCAAAGTCACTTCAAAACTGAATAGGTATCTCAGAAATTTCTCAAAATTTCCTTGAAAAAATGACAAATTGCTGCTACATTTTTAAAGCTTCTAACATCCTAACCAAATATAAAAACATTTTATAAATGGTGTTGATCTAAAGCAGAAGTGAGTGAAATGTTATTTATTACCTGTTTTGTGTGGTGTTGTGTTGTCTGGATTAAAGAGATAATCAAAAGTATAAAAGTTGCTAAATTTAAGAAAATGTTATCAAATTTCTGATATTTTTATAAATAAATGAAAAACTTATCAGCGTAAATTGGCATCCTTGGAGAATAAACTGCTGGAAGTGAATAGCGGTGAGAGGGGGGTGGAGCTTGGAGAGGGCGCGTCATCTCTCGGGCATAGAGGGCAGAGGAAAAACACTGGGCATGACTGAGCAGACTGCCCTGATGTGGTGGGCGTGTCCTCAGTTTTCATTAACGAAGGAAATAAGCATTGCTTCTACAATCCACGTGGACATAGAGTTGATTGTAATAGAAGCGGGGGTCTGGAGGTAAGACCCCCAGGTGGGGAAGGGGTGCAGGGGCGTGAAATCCCCCTTGCATAAGCCCATTCTAACTTGTTATGAAAGGTGAGGGCTTCACCCCACTGCATCCACCACACCTGTGGTCTTATGCCCGCTTCTGTCATAATCAACTCTATGTCCACATGGATTGTAGAAGCAATGCTTATTTCCTTAGTTAATGAAAACAGAAGATATGCCCACCACATCGGGGCTGTCTGCTCGGTCACGCCCAGTGTTCCTACTTCTCTGCCTACTATGCCCGAGAGATGATGTCCCCTCTCTAAGCTCCGCCCCCTGTTGCAGCCACTGACTTCCAGCTGATTGATCTGCAAGAATGCCCATACATTTTCCGTTGATATAAAGTATAATTTGGCTTGTCCCTGATAAAAAAAAGTTAACCCCATATGAAGCATTGTGAAAAGTTTTTGTATTTTTGTATCAGGAAGATTTTTTTCGCTGATTTCTGCAATTTCATGCATTATTTTTAACATTTTTTATCAGGGACATTGAAGGCATCTTTTTATGAATGGAATATGCATTATACTCAGTGATTTTGGAGATTTGTTAAGCTTTTTATAAAAAGAGTGGAAAATGAGGAGATCCTCCCATTTTGGATGATGCAAATGACATCACAGGTACACAGACAACACCCTGTTTTTTGTAAGTTTGGGGCTATAAAAACCCCACTGCCATTGTCTGATGTAATATCCCTGATGAAGGAGCCAGGATAGGCACCGAAACGCGTAGGAGAGAGGAGGAATAAAAGGATGGAAATCGATTTGGCTCTTTGGTGAGTTTATTTAACCCTGAAGCAGCGCGGACCATGAGACACCAGCACTCCCATCATTTCAGTGTAAGCGTGCTGACACACACTGCGTATTTGCTGTGTATTTGTACGCAAGTGCTGTTGCAGTTTTTGTAGCCAAAACAAAGAGTGGAAGAATCAGAGGAAAAGTGTAATGGTACCGTCACACAGGGTGATCTCTGCGGCGATGTTGCTGGCAACTTAGGGGCATGGCTAAGTAGCGGCAACATCGCTCATGAGTTGCCGCGTGTGACAGGGTGATAATAAAGTGATAAGTTGCCTAAGCAACATCGCCAGGTTTCCCAACATGTTGGGAAACTTGGCGATATTGCTCAGGCGAACTGCTTGCATCGCCCTGTGTGACGCCGCAACTGCGATGTTGTCGGCAACTTCCCCCATAGACTCCCATGTTATGGATCGCTATCAGGGTAGAGTTTAACCCTGACTGCGATAGTTGCTGGCAAGATCGCAGATGTGTTGCCGGCGATATCGCTGCGTGTGACATCGCAACAGCAACCATGGCAGTGTGCCAAAAAAGTTTGCGCTCCCGTGAGTTGCCGGCAACATCGCCGCAGAAATCGCCCCGTGTGACGGTACCATTATAGCAACAAGTGCTATTTAATCACCCACTGCTGGTTTTAATCAGCCACTCCTGGTTTTGGCTACAAAAACTGCAAGAGCACTTGCGTAAAAATACGCAGCAAATATGCAATGTGTGAACGCACCCTTAATCTGAAATCATTAGCAGACGTGCACTGATATTGTATTGTAGTTGTGTTATCAGCACTCTGCACTTTATATTATTAAAAGCAGTAGAGTTGCAGGAGACAATATAAGCATGGCACTGCCTGGCTTTGACTGTTACATTGCTATCTGATATCAACATTAGCTATCTCAAAATTATTCCATTCCTAAGTAGGTCAGAGTAAGTTAATCTCGATGAGTTTCGCCTGTATTACACTCTTCTTCTAGAGGCCTCAGTTAGATTCCCTTTAAAAAATAATTATCAGTCACTAAATATTAGTGACTACCTGCTCTTTATTTTGTTGTCTGTTATAGCTACGTTACCTTTGCTACAAAAATGTACATATTACTAACTTGTTTGCAGCAAAGCTGTTCTGTTTATTGAGAGCCTTATGGGTCTCAACTTTACTCCCTGCTGCATCAGTGTTTTCCCTATGCTACTGCTCTGATTGTCCATGTGAAGAGCTTTATATCTACATTACAACAGGGATTAAGCCTGATTCATCAATGTGCTATTGGCAGAATTCTTATATGAAGCACCCTGAAATGTCAGAAAGTTTTTGCAACTTTTTGCGTTTATACACCAGTCTAGACTAGCGTGCAAAATGGCAGTCTTAATGAACTGGGGACATAATGTCTTAAAGCTGTATATGAACACTCAGTAAAAACAATAAATTTTAAGGGAATCATACATCAAATAAGCTTTAGTAGCGCTAAGTTTTCAAGTAGTATTTTAGGACAGGATAAACTAATAGCAATGTTCAATACAAGTTAGAATAGTGTGATCGCTTACTGCACTGCAGAAACTGATCACTCTCCAAAATTACTTTGTAATTTGACTGACTAGAGTACAATTTCTGGAGAGGCGCACGGAGGTACAGCCAGTTGTAATTGATGGCTGATTAATTAAGAGGAGTGTGCCTGTTAATGCATTAGGCACCTCTTACTCTATCATGCCCCTTCATTGAGACTGACATGTACACAGCCAGTCTTGATGAATCAGGTTAACGTTTAAAATAGAACCTTGTGCTTGAAACGCGTTGCCTTTTGGGATGTTGCAATTTCAAGTGAACACGTTCCTTTAGACACAGAACCTTTTTCAGATATAACTGAACCTAGATTATTTCATTGTGCAGTGAACTGAACTACTAACCAAAATATGATTATAAACCTAACAAAAAGATAAAGGGAAAAACTAGCATTACACACAAAATACTTGGCTGTCTCTAAATCAAAGGCAAATGAATTGACAGAAATGAAAACAAAATGATGGAAGACTACATGATTGTTTTGTTGCAAAGCATGATTTTATTATTCACTTGTAATTACATAAATATACATTAAAAAATTATATAATAAGAAAGTATACATTGGGAGAGCTACAGAAAATATGCGTACAAAATCTGGTTGTTCAAAGGGAAATAGATAGATGGTACAATAAATAGAAAGGTATCAAATGGTCAAAATAGTTGAAAATAAAAATAAATATTGTAAATTAAATAAGTGGTAAATATAAGTGCACAGGGCTATACAAACAATTCTATCCAGACACAGTGGTCATAAGTATATTAAAAGATACAATAACAAATTACTACTTGATAAAGATGATAGGTGAAACAATACGTCAGTGGTCATGGGGTGTACACTCTGTGCCTTCTGGTCCTTCTATTTTTCCTGGTAAGATTTGTTGGATTAATTTTTTATTATATCCATATATCTACTTATAACCATTGTGTCTGGATAGGATGTTCAGGATACTCTCCAAGCGTGTGATAACAGAGCTTCTTTATTCAGCAACAAACAGGAACAAATTAGCTTAACAAATCTTAATAAATATTCCTATAAAACATATCATATGTGTCTCAGTCTCTGTGCTGCATCTGCAGCTGCTTCTTCTCTCATACACAGACACAGGAAACCAGATACAGTCACATGCTCCTCCTGTGTGACCCTCTGGAAGTTTTTTTTTCTAACTTCATCCACAACATACAAACCTAACAACTAAACACTCATATACAGGAATGGAGTTGTTGCACTAAACATATTCCAACAATATTCCTATACACTTATACTTACCACTTACGGTATCTTACTTACAATATATATATATATATATATATAATATATATATATATATATATTGAACTATTTTGACCATTTGGTACCCCTCTGTTTATTTATTGTACCATCTATCTATTCCCCTTGAGCAAACATAGACTTTGTACATATATATTTTCTGTAGTTCTCTATATGTATATTTTTTCATCATATAAAAAAAGTTTTTAATATATATTTTATGTAATTACAAGAGAATAATAAAATTATGTTTTACAACAAAAAGTTTATGAAAGTCTTCCACCATTTTGTTGCTTTAACCCTATATTGACTACTTGCACCAACTTAACATCTATTACTTGGTTCCCTTTGTTGTACAAGATAAAATAAAATAAATACTCTGAACTTTCTCTAAAGCAAAAAACTATTCTTCCCAAGGCAGCAGAACTCTAGTGGTACGAGGCTATAACTGGAATAAGTAATGGACAAGCATCATTGAAAAAAGTAATTAACTCCGATACCCGAGGGTATGATCCTGAACCTGATTAGAAAGTAGTGTTCCCATATATAATGTGTTTTTAAAGGGAAGCTATAACATTATGTACTCCTCTGGGCATCTAAAACTGTAAATCACTGGATGTTCATCCAAGGGGAAAGAAACAATTTACATATATTTGGTCACATGTATACAATAGCAGGTTAAAACAAGTTTAAAAGAGGTAAAAATAAAAGGGAAAATGTATATAAAAAGAACATTGTGTCATTTACTGATCACAATGACAAGTGTAGCAAAACTTTTCCCCTTTGGTAATACTGTGTCTAGATTGGTGGAACCCTAGGAACACGATACAGCATAAATCAAGTGAAATAGTTTCTTATACAGTATATCAAATTAAAGCGACCCTCACCCTGGGACTGTAAAATATCCACACATTTCACATTAATAGCCAGCATACCTAGTACTCTCCATTTGGCTCCTCTGTCCATATCTTCATTACTACCATTCTGCTTCCAAGAAGACTTCTATTATGCCCTTAGGAGTGCAGTGATAGGCTGTGTGCACCCGATCCACAGGCACTGCGTGTTGGACACAGTCCCTCTGGACTTGCAGGAACCCGCGGATCAATGCATGGAGACTGCAGCCACCCTGTACTCACCATCTGCGTTGGGTGCATGGCAGCTTTTCCCTGCTTGATGGTTGCTTGTTTCCGACTCCACAGCTGAAATTAACATGCTGCAGGGATGCGGAAGTCCGGACACCTGCACCACGGCTGAATTAATACTGTAGTCAGGAGAAACATAGTGAGCATGGAATTTCTTAAAATTCCATCCACTGTGATGGTATAGTACTACGCAGCTATTTGGATCCAGTGGTAATACGCTGCATCTAAAATGCTGCAATTCCTGATCGTATGTACACACCCTAATCCATGCCTTCCCTGTGCAGCAGAATTGGGAAGAGAGGGCAGGCGAGGTTTAAAGTTACTCATGCGTTCCTTATATCACTACTAGTGATGGGCGAGTCCTAAATTACTCGGAATCGCTTGATTCTAGCGAGTCCGAGCCCGGGACTCGCTACTCGTTGCGAGTCTAGCGAGTCCAATGTTAATGAATGGGGAAGCGAGTAATAGCGAGTAGTGTGTGATTTACAAATCGCAGATGTGTCTCGGAAGCTTCAGCCTGAAGCAATCCTAGTTTTGTCAGAGACTCTGACAAAACTAGGATTGGCATTGACTTGCATTGGACTCGTTTACTGTGCAAGTAATCGCTGGGAAACTCGCACAGTAAGGAGTCAGGCTGTCTGCTCTGTACAGGCTGCCGCAGCTCCAGGGTCCTAGAGCCCGCCTGCTCTTCCTGTGTGTAGCAGAGCTGAGATTGTTCTCAGTCTGCTCATCCCTGTGCATAGACATCTATATCTATGCACAGGGATGAGCAGAGAAGACATCGCGTTTTGGACTACGTCAGACAGAAGAGGATTTTTTTAATTAAAGATGGAGTCCCTAATGGCTTTTTTTTTTATTTCTAATAAAAAATTTTCTCTGTGTTGTGTTTTTTTTAAAACAATTTAATAGAAATTCATGGCGGTCATGTCTAATACTGGCGTGACCGCCATAAATTTCGGGCTTAGGGCCAGCTGATAATACAAAGCTGGCCCTAATCTCTTTATTACCCAGCGTGCCACCGCCACCAGGGCCGCTGGAAGAGCGGGGTTCAGCGCCAGAAGAAGGCGCTTCAATGAATGCGCCATCGTCTGGGGCGGCTGCGGGCTGCAATTTGCAGCAGGGGGTGCCCAGAAAGCTTGGGCCTCCCTGCGCTGTGGATTCCAGTTCCCAGCTGCTTAGCTGTACCTGGCTAGACATAGAAATTGCGCGGAGCCCCACGCATTTTTTTATTATTATTTCATGAAATTCATGAAATAATAAAAAAAAAGGGCTCCCCTATATTATTGTGTCTGGCCAGGTGCAAATAGGCACCTGGGGGTTGGGGGCAGCCCGTCGCTGCCTGCTGGATCCGGCTGGTTCCAGAAATACGGCGAAGCCCATGTAATTTTTTTTCTGAAAAATCAATAAAACAATCCTAAAAGAGGGACTGCATCTTTATTAACCCCTCGCCCATGGTCCAGGGGTTAATAAAGATGCAGTCCCTTTTATATACATTGTTTTATGGATTTGTCAGAAAAAAATTTCACGTGGGCTTCGCCGTATTTCTGGAACCAGCCGGAACCAGCAGGCAGCGACGGGCTGCCCCCAACCCCCAGGTGCCTATTTGTACCTGGCCGGACACAAGAATATAGGGGAGCCCTTTTTTTTTAAATTATTTCATGAATTTCATGAAATAATTAAAAAAAAATGCGTGGGGCTCCGCGCAATTTCTATGTCTAGTCAGGTACAGCTAAGCAGCTGGGGGCTGGAATCCGCAGCGCAGGGAGGCCCAAGCTTTCTGGGCACACCACGCTGCAAATTGCAGCCCGCAGCCGCCCCAGAAGATGGCACGTTCATTGAAGCGCCATCCTCTGGCACTGAACCCCGCTCTTCCAGCGGCCCTGGTGGCGGTGGCACGCTGGGTAATAAAGGGGTTAATACCAGCTTTGTTATACAAGCTGGTATTAAGCCCGAGATTCTTAATGTCAGGCCACGTTTGACCCGGCCACTAAGAATCTCCAATAAAGGGTTAAAAAAACACAACATAGAGAAATGTTTTTATTAGAAATAAAAAAAAAAGCCATTAGGGACTCCATCTTTAATTTAAAAAATCCTCTTCCGTCCGACGTAGTCCAAAACGCGATGTCCTCTCTGCTCATCCCTGTGCATAGATATAGATGTCTATGCACAGGGTTGAGCAGACTGAGAACAATCTCAGCTCTGCTACACACAGGAAGAGCAGGCGGGCTCTAGGACCCTGGAGCTGCAGCAGCCTGCACAGAGCAGACAGCCTGACTCCTTACTGTGCGAGTTTCCCAGCGATTACTTGCACAGAATGAGCAGACTGAGAACAATCTCAGCTCTGCTACATCATCTCTGTGAGCAGGCGGGCTCTAGGACCCTGGAGCTGCAGCAGCCTGCACAGAGCAGACAGCCGGACTCGGCTTGCAAAGTAACAGCAGTTACTTTGCGAGTTTCCCTGTGATTACTTGCACAGTAATCAGACCAATGCAAGTCAATGGCAATCCTAGTTTTGTCAGAGTCTCTGACAAAACTAGGATTGATATTGATTTGCATTGGACTCGTTGCTGTGCGAGTAATCGCTGGGAAACTCGCAGAGTACCGAGTCCTGCGAGTCCCTTACTACTCGCCGAGTAACGAGTCCTAGTGAGTAGACTCGCCCATCCCTAATCACTACAGAAGCCACCTTGGATGATGGAGGAAAGAAAGGCCAATCTGGGCAGAGGAGGCAGCCAGAGCCAAGTGGAGGGCATCAAGTTGGGTGTTTGATGTCAAATAGTTGCTTTTCAGTTCAATGGTGGTTTTCACTATTAAACACAAAAATGAATGTGCCCAAACAGAACAACTTCTGCATATGTTAGAAGTTGCAATCCATTATCTATACTAGCATTTGGTTGTATGAAGTTACAGGCCCAAAAAATTAGCCTAAATTACTGAAGACGTTTGGTTTCCTGCCATGTATTAGTTGCCAAAAAACAGCATTTGTTCATATCTACATCATTATCTATATCCTAACTGGATTGAATGGTGACAGATATATGTTTGAGGATTGATATGGAGGAGGATTTTCTTCTGCCTAAGTTCTACAAATACAACATTGCACCAGACAAAAATGAGAAGGGAAAATATTATCATTATGCTACGTTCACACACAGCGTATTTGCTGCGTTTTGTGATGATCTGTTTTTGGTGCATCAAGAACAGATCCTCACAAAGAGCAGCATTTGTGTGTAAATACTGCTGCACTTTTCTTCCTGCACTTACTCACCTTGCCGCACTCCCTCGGTCATCTCAGCGGTGTCCTGTAATCCACGGAGGCCGCAGTGAGCGCTGCCTCTAGGACCCTGCAGCTAGCCATGTGACCGGGTGACGTCGGTCGATCACATGGTGCTGTCCACAGGTCCTGCAGCATTGGTATGAGCTGAGATCACCGTGGGAGCACAGTGAGGTGAGTAAATAGCACAGGCAAACAACAACACGAAATTAACACGTGACTTCTTTTTACGGACCTGCTTTTCAGCTCGAAAGCGGGTCTGTAAAAAGTGCAGTATGTGAATGACAAATAGTGAAATGCGTTGACTTGGCTGTGACAGCGAACGTCAGTGCGTTTCACTGCATTCCACTGCAGATTGCGGATCCATAGAAAGCGGACCAATAGTGCAGCGTGTGAGCATAGCCTTAGAGTCGCTGTTTAAGCTTTGGGCCTGTAAATAAAAGGCAACCTATTCCAGCATAGATGTAATTATAACAAGCCAATTGCAGCCTAAAAGATCAAGATGTTGATACCATACCTTTTCTAAGGTTTTGAAACTATTTTAACATATGGAAGTTTATATCAATTTTCTAGAATTTGGAAATGGATAAAAAAAACAGTTATACTATTTTTTTCTTATTTTGTATGTTTACTGTTAAAATTAGTTGTACAACATAAAACAAGTGACAAGAGTTCTATGATTTGTATATTTATCGACTTTGATTAAATCTAATAGATATTATTTATTTTTGATTTACGGCAGGGAAAGGATCAACTGAGCCCCCTTTCTCTCTGCACAAGTTTCTGTTTTCAGCACAGTGCCTTAAGGCCCCGTCACATGGGACGACATCTCCGCCAATTACATAGGCGATGTAGGGCGTGGCCTATCAGCGGTGACATCGCCCCTACATCGCCTCATGTAAAGGGGCGATGTCGGCGCCGCCGGGAGGTCGCCTGGTTTCAGAGCAGTGCTCTGAAACCAGGCGACCGATCTGGGGCGATGTGCACACATCGCCCCATGTATCCGGCCCCCAGCGACCTGTCAGGCGATGGGAGCCATAGGCTCCCATTGTTCTGCATCGCCGCTGGGGTTTTCAGACACCCCGGCGGCGATGCCGCCTGTCAGGTCGCCAGCGCGGCGCTGGAGATGTCGCCCCATGTAAATGGGGGACGGCGACACTGGCGGGCGCCAAAAACGTGCGCGCACCCACCAGTCGCTGCCGACATCTCCAGCCCTGTCGCTAGGTGTGACGGGGCCTTTAGGATTTAAATAAGAAAACAGGATCTACTTTTTTATGTACGGTATTTTTCTCTGATCTTTGCCAACAGGATTTTAGTGTGGCTGTTAATTATAGCCTGGCTCTTGCTTACATGGCAACAATCATTGTACAGTACAAAAGTATTCCCTATTTTTTTTTTTATTCTAAACATCCTAAAAGGAGAACAATGGTTTCTAGTAATATTTAACAATTTCTAACAGTTTTTTTTTCCTCTGCTTTACATTCATCCTATACTGGTGCAACACATTAGTCTTGTTGGTCATATCCAAATGTTAAAAGTGGGGAGGTTAGACCTGTATAAGCTCCCACATAGTGAGCACCCTCCAAAAGTAAGTTGTATGGAGAGAAACACATTTGGTTCTTTATATCATGGAAACAGCTCTGACCACTGAAAATTTTGTATCAGATACAGATGAAATAAATATTCCTGCTCTAGACTATCATCATTAACCTCTCCGCTTGATATGATTTAATATGATAAAACCATAAATTTTAAATGTTAATATCTAACAGACCCAGACCTGCAGAGATATGAGAATAATCCATAACAATCCTAGACCACAAGCATGGACAAAGAAGATCAATTTCAACTTAGTCAGGGCGGGCCTTATGTTGAATAGTGCCCTGTGCGAATTTGCCTTATGGCGCCCCCACGCCATTACTTACTCAGAACACATGAGCATACATGTTTGTACATGATCTATTCATGGTCTTCAAGGAGAGCAGGGAGGGGCGTTGCTATGCTAGGGTCAGAAAAAATCAGGGACCCAAGACCTATATCCTCTCCCACCTGTCATTACCAACCCTCCCATATATAGAGGTGTTACCTGTCATCTTACAGGAGGAGGAGGTGAGCTGTGATATCACCTATTGTGAATGGTGGATCCTGTGTTATCTACTGTATATAGAGGAGTTATCAGTCATTGTACAGGAGGAGGTGATCTGTGACATCACCTATTGTGAATGGTGGATCCTGTGTTATCTACTGTATATAGAGGAGTTATCAGTCATTGTACAGGAGGAGGAGATGAGCTGTGATATCATCTATTGTGAATGGTGGATGCTGTGTTATCTACTGTATATAGAGGTGTTATCAGTCATTGTACAGGAGGAGGTGAGCTGTGATATCACCTATTGTGAATGGTGGATCCTGTGTTATCTACTGTATATAGAGGTGTTATCAGTCATTGTACAGGAGGAGGAGGAGAGCTGTGATATCACCTATTGTGAATGGTGGATCCTGTGTTATATACTGTATATAGAGGTGTTATCAGTCATTGTACAGGAGGAGGAGGTGAGCTGTGATATCACCTATTGTGAATGGTGGATCCTGTGTTATCTACTGTATATAGAGGTGTTATCAGTCATTGTACAGGAGGAGGTGATCTGTGACATCACCTATTGTGAATGGTGGGTCCTGTGTTATTTACTGTATATAGAGGTGTTATCAGTCATTGTACAGGAGGAGGAGATGAGCTGTGATATCATCTATTGTGAATGGTGGATCCTGTGTTATCTACTGTATATAGAGGAGTTATCAGTCATTGTACAGGAGGAGGAGGTGAGCTGTGATATCACCTATTGTGAATGGTGGATCCTGTTTTATCTGCTGTATATAGAGGTGTTGAATCTTAAATAATGCAGCATTTCAAATAAGAACATACTCCAAAAGCTTCTGGGGACCGAGACAGATAGGAGAGTAGCAAGAAAGGCTAGTCCCTGGTGAATTCACCCCATTTGCGTGTATACGGAGAGACCGGTCACTCAAGGCAGTCAGCAGGGAGAAGCCTTCAGGGAACAGACTTTCTGACTAGTCTCCAGCAAGATTTGATCCCTGACAGAACCCCCCCATAGTATTCCTCATAGTATATTGCACCCCCAAATTCCTCCATATATTATGCACCCCAATAGACCTCCATATAATATAATGCACCCCCATAGTCCTCAATATAGAATAATGCACCACCACAGTCCTACATATAGTATACTAGATGGCGGCCCGATTCTAAAGAATCGGGTAGTCTAGAATCCATATATAGTTTATTTACTAATAGTTAGGGGAGTGCGGTGAAATGAATTGTGTGTATACAGGTGGCTCAGTGGGTAGCAGAGTATACGGTTGCTCAGTGGTTAGCACTGCGCGGTGGCTCAGTGGTTAGCACTGCGCGGTGGCTCAGTGGTTAGCACTGCGCGGTGGCTCAGTGGTTAGCACTGGGTGGTGGCTCAGTGGTTAGCAGTGAGTGCGGTGGCTCAGTGGTTAGCAGTGAGTGCGTGGGCAGAGTGGTCAGCGCAGCGCCGTGGGCAGAGTGGTCAGCACAGCGCCGTGGGCAGAGTGGTCAGCACAGCGCCGTGGGCAGAGTGGGCAGCGCAGTGCCGTGGGCAGGGTGGTCAGCGCAGCGCCGTGGGCAGGGTGGTTAGCGGTGGGGGGGACGGACACACACACACACAGACACACACTCCGATATATTTACCACCGTCCCTGCTTCTTCCCTGCCACCTGCGTCTTCCTGAGTCCTCTGTTCTGCCGACATGTCGCCGCACCCAGGACTGGATCCAATATGGCGTCCGGGAACTCTCGGTGGCCCGATTCTAACACATCGGGTATTTTAGAATATAGAAATAGAGATTGCATGGGGAAGGCGGTGAGGGCTGAATTGGGAGGAACTTTGAAGAAGGAGCGGCCGGTGAAGAACGGCGTGGCAGGGGGGAGGAGGGAGGACAGAACAGCAGGGGGGAGGAGGATGGAGGACAGAGGAGGTAGCGGCGGGGTGTGGGAGGATGTAGCAGCACAGGCAGGGGGAGGAAGGAACGGCAGGGGGAGGATGGAGCACAGAGCGGCAGGGGGTGGAGGACGGAGGATGAAGCGGCGGGGTGGGGGAGGATGGAGCAGCACAGGCAGGGGGAGGACAGAGGATGGAGTGGCAGAGGGGAGGAGGACAAAGGAAGGAGGAGGAAGCGTTGCGGTGGGGGAGGATGGAGCGGCACAGGCAGGGGGAGGATGGAGCGGCAGGGGGAGGATGAAGCACAGAGCGGCGGGGAGGTGGAGGACAGGATGAAGCGGCGGCGTGGGAGAGAACGGAGCAGCATAGGCAGGGGGAGGACGGAGGATAGAGTGGCGGAGGTGAGGAAGGCAAAGGAAGGAGGAGGAAGCGGTGGGGTGGGGGAGGATGGAGTGGCACAGGCAGGGGGAGGACGAAGCGGCATGGGGAGGACGAAGCACAGAGTGGCGGGAGGGAGGAGGGTGTAGGATGAAGCAGCGAGGTGGGGGAGGACGAAGCAGCACTGGCAGGGGGAGGACGGGGGATGGAGTGGCGGAGGTGAAGAGGACAAAGGAAGGAGGAGGAAGCGGTGGGGGAGGATGGAGCGGCACAGGCAGGGGGAGGACGGAACGACAGGGGGAGGACAGAGTGGCAGGGGGAGGACAGAGCGGCAGGGGGAGAGCAGAGCGGCAGGAGGAGGACAGAGGACGAAGCGGTGGGGTGGAGGAGGATGGAGCAGCCCAGGCAGGGGGAGGATGGAGTGGTGGAGAGGAGGCGGACAAAGGAAGGAGGAGGAAGCGGTGGAGGAGGATGGAATGGTACAGGCAGGGGGAGGACGGAGCACAGAGCGATGGGAGGAGGAGGATGGAGGACAAAGCGGCGGGGTGAGGAAGGATGGAGCACTGTAAGGCAGCTTAGTGGTTAGCAGAGTATACAGGGGTTCAGTGGTTAGCAGAGTATAGGGTGGCTCAGTGGTTAGCAGTGCGCGGTGGCTCAGTGGTTAGCACTGCGCGGTGGCTCAGTGGTTAGCACTGCGCGGTGGCTCAGTGGTTAGCACTGCGCGGTGGCTCAGTGGTTAGCACTGCGCGGTGGCTCAGTGGTTAGCACTGGGCTGAGGCTCAGTGGTTAGCACTGCGCGGTGGCTCAGTGGTTAGCAGCGAGTGCGGTGGGCAGAGTGGTCAGCGCAGCGGCGCTGTGTGGGCAGGGTGGTCAGTGAAGCGGCGCTGTGTGGGCATTGTGGTCAGCGCAGCAGTGCGGTGGGCAGGGTGGTCAGTGCAGCGGGGCTGTGTGGGCAGGATGGTGAGCGCAGCGGCACTGTGTGGGCAGGGTGGTCAGCGCAGCGGCGCTGTGTGGGCAGAGTGGTCAGCGCAGCGGCGCTGTGTGGGCAGAGTGATCAGCGCAGGGCAGAGTGGTCAGCGGTGGGCAGAGTGGTCAGCGGTGGGGCGGACGGACACACACTCCGATATACTTACCACCGTCCCTGCTTCTTCCCTGGCGCCTGCGTCTTCCTGAGTCCCGACATGTCGCTGCACCCAGGACTGGATCCAATATGGCGTCCGGGAACTCTCGCGAGACTTCCCGGACGCCATCTTGGAGAAAGTATGTCGCCACCCCTGGAGCCATGGATCCAATATGGCGTCTGGGAAGTCTCGTGAGACTTCCCGGACGCCGTATTGGATCCAGTTCTCCAGGGGCGGTGACATGTCGGCGGTGGAGAAGACGGAGGAGAGGTGGTAAGTATAGGCGACTGTGTGTGCGTGTGTTGTGTGTGTGGTGTGTGTATGTGTTAGGGGCTGCCATAAGCGTAGCGGGCTCTATGAGTCCCGGCTCCCGCTTACGGCCGCCATCTTGGCTCACCCTGAGCGGGTGTAGCTCTGCCGGACGTTGGGACAAAGTGACGGATGTGAGGTCACAAATCCTTCCGGCTTTTATATACAAGATTGCACACCCACAGACCTCCATATAGAATAATGCACCCCCACATTTCTCCATATAGAATAATGCACCCACACAGTTCTCTATCCAGAATGCACACCCAAAGTCCTCCATTTAGTATAATGCACACCACAGTCCTCCGTATAGTATATTGCACACTTAAAGCATGACATATAGTACAATACACCCCCACATTCCTCCATATAGTATAATGCTCCGCTCCGTACACCTCGTACACACACGGCTCTGCTTGGTACACCTCGTACACACTTGGCTCCACTCCATACACCTCGTACACATTCGGCTCCGCTCCGTACACTTCGTACACACGCGGCTCTGCTCCATACACCTCGTACACACTCGGCTCCACTCCATACACCTCGTACACACTCGGCTCCACTCCATACACCTCGTACACATTCGGCTCCGCTCCATACACCTCATACACATTCGGCTCCGCTCCATACACCTCGTACACACACGGCTCCGCTCCGTACACCTCGTACACACGTGGCTCCGCTCCATACACCTCGTACACACACGGCTCTGCTTGGTACACCTCGTACAAACTCGGCTCCACTCTGGAAACACACGGCTCCGCACACCTCATACACGTGGCTCAGCTTTGTACACACGTTACTCTGCTCAGTACACCTCATACACACTCAGCTCCGCTCCGTACACACGCGGCTCCGCTCTGTACACCTCGTGCACACTTGGCTCCGCTCCGTACTCCTCGTGCACACTCGGCTCCGCTCCGTACACCTCGTACACACTCGGCTCTGCTCCGTACACCTCGTACACACTCGGCTCTGCTCCGTATACCTCGTACACACTCGGCTCCGCTCCGTACACCTCGTACACACTCGGCTCCGCTCCGTACACCTCGTACACACTCGGCTCCACTCTGGAAACACACGGCTCCGCACATAACATACACGTGGCTCAGCTCCGTACACACGTTACTCTGCTCAGTACACCTCATACACACTCAGCTCCACTCTGTACATACGCGGCTCCGCTCTGTACACCTCGTACAGATACAGCTATGCTCCATACACCTCGTACACATGCAGCTCCACTCCGTACACCTCCTACACACACGGCACTGCTCCATACACCTCGTACACACTCGGCTCCACTCCGTACACCTCCTACACACACGGCACTGCTCCATACACCTCGTACACACGCGGCATTGCTCCGTACACCTCGTGCACATGCGGCATTGCTCGTACACCTCGTACACACTCGGCTCTGCTCCATACACCTAGTACACACTGGGCTCCGCTCTGTACACCTCGTACACACGTCTCCGCTCCGTACACCTCATACACACACGGCTCTGCTCCGTACACCACGTACACATGCGGCTCCGCTCCGTACACCACGTACACATGCGTCTCTGCTCCGTACACCTCATACACACTCGGCTCCGCTCCGTACACCTCATACACACTCGGCTCAGCTCCATACACCTCGTACACACTCGGCTCAGCTCCGTACACCTCGTACACACTCGGCTCAGCTCCGTACACCTCGTACACACCCGGCTCAGCTCCGTACACCTCGTACACACTCGGCTCAGCTCCGTACACCTCATACACACGCGGCTCTGCTCCGTACACCACGTACACATGCGGCTCCGCTCCGTACACCACGTACACACGCGTCTCTGCTCCGTACACCTCATACACACTCGGCTCCGCTCCGTACACCTCATACACACTCGGCTCAGCTCCGTACACCTCATACACACTCGGCTCAGCTCCATACACCTCGTACACACTCGGCTCAGCTCCATACACCTCGTACACACTCGGCTCAGCTCCATACACCTCGTACACACTCGGCTCAGCTCCGTACACCTCATACACTCGGCTCCGCTCCGTACACCTCATACACACTCGGCTCAGCTCCGTACACCTCGTACACACTCGGCTCAGCTCCATACACCTCGTACACACTCGGCTCAGCACCGTACACCTCGTACACACTCGGCTCAGCTCCGTACACCTCGTACACACGTCTCCGCTCCGTACACCTCATACACACGCGGCTCTGCTCCGTACACCACGTACACATGCGGCTCCGCTCCAAACACCACGTATACACGCGTCTCTGCTCCGTACACCTCATACACACTCGGTTCCGCTCCGTACACCTCATACACACTCGGCTCAGCTCCATACACCTCGTACACACTCGGCTCAGCTAAGTACACCTAGTACACTCAGCTCTGCACCGTACACCTCGTACACACGTCTCCACTCCGTACACCTCGTACACACGTGGCTCTGCTCTGTACACACGCGGCTCCGCTCCGTACACCTCGTACACACGTGTCTCTGCTCCGTACACCTCGTACACACGTGGCTCTGCTCCGTACACACGCCGCTCCGCTCCGTACACCACGTACACACACGTCTCCGCTCAGTACACCTCATACACACTCGGCTTCGCTCCGTACACCTCATACACACTCGGCTCCGCTCCGTACACCTCATACACACTCGGCTCCGCTCCGTACACCACGTACACACTCGGCTCCGCTCAGTACACCTCATACACACTCGGCTCCGCTCCGTACACCTCATACACACTCGGCTCTGCTCCGTACACCTCGTGCACACGCGACTCCGCTTCATACACCTCATACACACTCGGCTCCGCTCCGAACACCTCATACACACTCGGCTCCACTCCTTCCACCTCATACACACGCAGCTCTGCTACATTCACACTATACATCCCTCTTGATCCCACACAAACTCATCTCATCCATTTCTTCACCTCTTCACTTCCTGCTTGGTGGAAGCTGCCCTGCATACTCGGAGATGCTGATCATGTGACCCCTGACTCCTCCCCTCCATTGACATCATCACAGGTCCTGTAAGCACAGGCCTGTGCAGCTCCACAGGTGGGCTCACACTGCAGGGTGGGGGGATAACGCGGCGGCAGCGGCCAGGACTATAGTAGAGAGAGTGGCATCAGCAGGGAGCCCGCGCTACCACCGGGCGCCCCTGCGGATGCCGTCCTCTGTCTACTAGCAGCCGCACAGATCTAGCAAAGCCCCTGGGAGCGGGAGCAGGGCAGCAAATAACAATGACAGCTGTCTCCCTGCGGCGCCCCCTGGAGCGTGGCGCCCTGTGCGGCCGCACGACTCGCACATGCCAAAGGCCGGCCCTGAACTTAGTCATCGACTTAGTACTGTAGAAACACTAGATACTAATCACTAAGTATTTCTAGACTCCTGGGAATTTTCCAAAAATACTATGGCCCAGATTCATCAAGACTGGCAATCTTTACATTGATCTAGATGAGGGGACAAGGTGGAGTGGTTCTTCACACCGGTCTAGATCAAGGATCAAGGTCAAATATTTCATTATGCCAGTCTAGATTCGGGAGCAGGGTGAAGTGGATCTTCCTACTAATCTAAATGAGGAAGCAAAGTAGATTGGATCTTCACTCTGGTCTAAATGAGTGGGCAGAGTGAGGTGGATTTTAACGCCAGTCTAGATCAGTAAGCATGGTGCAGTGGATCTTCGTGCTGGCCTAAATGAAAGTGCAAGGTGGAGTGGAACATCACACAGGTCTATAAGAGGGGTAAGGGTGGTGTGTCCTTTCAGACTTGCACTCCCTTCTGCTGAGTATTGTAGCGGGGAAGTGCAAGCTGAGCGCAGACACTGTGTTTAACATGGGGACGCACGGTGTATGGGCTCGGGTGCGCATGGCCGTGCACACCCATTGCCCGCCTTGAGTGATTTGTACGCATGCGGATGCTTGCGAACAAATCACACATTCTCGTCTGCACCATGAATGCGACATGTCTCATTCATGGTGTGGACGAGAATGTGTGATTTGTATGCAAGCATCCGCATGCGTACAAATCACATATGGAAGTCTATCAGTGCGCACGACCATGCGCAGCCGAGCGCATCACTGTGCGTCCCCATTTGCGCTCGGCTTGCACTTCCCCACCGCAATACGCAGTGGCGGGGAGCGCAAGTCTGAAGGGACCCTAAGATCTGTGCATAGCGAATGCTGCCACTTTTCATAAAGCTAAGTGAAAATGGTGTAAGAATACTAAGTACCGGTAGCTAAATTTTAGAGCAGCCTTCAGTTGCTCCAAAATTTTGTGATTTTTCAAAGCTTTTCTACAGTATTCTGGCCTAAAAGCTTTGATAAGTTGGGCTTCTTGACCATTTCAAGCTACACCATGTTAAAAAAAATGTTACATATAGTGCAATGCAGGCAAGGCAGAATAATTTGAAAAGTAAGGTAAAAAGCAGTGATTTTTGTGGTGCGCACTAGCACACTAGAAGACTCCCTTGTATAAAATCCTGCATTTACTGCATGAATCTAAATGCCTGCTGCTATGAATACCAAGAATATATTTAGTATGTGACAACCAAAGCTGCTGGTGATGTAGCGTCCCGCTAGTCAGCGTGCTACAAAAGGGTACTGCACCCCTGACAGAAGGTGCCGTATGATTTGTCCTGCTAGGGACACACACACACACCTAGTGATAGGGGACCAATCAGACGCCCGTTACAAGGGTAACCAGTCCCGGTGGGAGGAGAAGCTAGGTTATAAAGTGAGTAGGGAAAGCAGAAACAGATAAGTAGTTGGAGAAGTAGACAAGACAGACAAAACAGAACAGTGAGCATAGTTGAGAAGAGTGGAAGTGAAGGAGAGTGTAAAAGAGGAGAAGTAAAGGGAGGGCTCCTCAACCTGGTGACCCAGACAGAGAGGGCAAAGAAGAGGGCGACCAAACGCTCTGGCCTAGTCCGAAGCGGGGTACCAGCTCTAATGTGGATCAGAGGTCCATTCCTGAACCGCAAATTACCGGAGTGGTCGATGTCTTCATAGGAGTACGATACAACCACCCAAATCAAGCACGGTCTCCACCAGAAGCGCTAGACTGGGTTGGGTTCCCTTTGGAGAGAAAGAGGGTTCCCATATTACCCAACGGGCCTGGTTCAACAAGCGGGATTCGTGCAGGGCAGTGCAGGGAGAAGGAGTGCGCAGAGGTAGGACAGAGAAAGTATAGAGAAGGAACATCACCGGAGCTTCAGAGGGACACTGCCTACTGCCAGGACCACCCGGTCCACTACCCCAGCTGAAACAACTGCATACCCTGTAAGACTGCAGATTGCTGGAGTAAAGTACCCGTGCAGAGTGAGCAACGTGTCTGTGTTTCATTCTTGGTGAACTGTGACATTCCAGTCTCACAGCAGAGACTGAACTGCCCTATTCTACCATTGTTACCCTACAGCTCAGGGGATCCCGTTCTTCCTGTAGACAGCTACAACACCTTGCTGCCGCCCATCACCCCGGACGTCCCAGCAGCGGCGATGCCATCACCGGACCTACAGGCGGAGTCATGAACTTCATAAACTTTATTATTTTTCTTTTCCCTTCTTTTTATTGTCACCGCAAGGGCACAGGCTCGGGCACCGACCACCCGTGACATCCCTGCACCTGACCGCCCAAGACCTGAGTACCCTAGACCCTTGTGAGCCCGACAGTGACATTCGAATTTTATTGAATAATCCAAATAATATATTCATTATAAAAATACAAACTTTCCAATGCTGGCCATACACTAGGATATGTTTCTTAGCAATGTCCACTCTGTTCCAAGTCAAAGCCAAGCTCAGCTGATCAGGTGCAGACATATTAGTACCTAGAAAGCAGAATATATACTCAATTGTAATATTAACATTATCATAGTCGTTCACAAAATTCTACTATCAACAAAACCTGACATAGACACTGATCTCTTTTCCTAGCTTAGCCATAACATACCTTTACTTTTTGCATGACCTATAATACAGTGGATACAGATCTGTATGGATATAACAGCATTATAGCAATTATACATTTTGGATCTATGGCTCACATATTTATTTATACGATGATCACTAAAATCAAATCTCTGAAATAATGCAAAATCTACAGTATATTCAGAAATAGTATAACTGAAAAAGAAGATATTAAAACTAAAAGAGCTGAAATTACCAAATATTAAATATTAACAAACCTTTAAGTAGAGCTGTCAGTATTGACATATCAATATCTTGCTGTTCTTCAGAGTCTGCATCAAAGATTGTGATCTAAAAGAAAAGAAATGTGTTCATCAATTTCTCTCACATATAGATTACAGGTTAGAGACAAATGCTATTACATTTTCTTTTATAATTACCGTAATACAATAATGCTGCTCTATATTTCATAGATTTTTGGGAATACAGTACATTAAAAAAAAAGTTTGTCAGGATATAGGAAAAAAAAGTTTTGTTTTTTTTTTGCAAAAACTGCTCATATCTATATTCCCTCGAATAGAAATGAAGGGTAATGCTGGAGAAAATCCTATTTTTCAATTTTGATGCAAATAATCATGCCCTTGATGGCTACGTAGCTCTAAAACTTTTAGAGCATATGGATGTCATAAAAATAAGGTCCTCACTCAGAACCTCTCTTTTGCACACTGATTCCAGCAATGTGTCATTGATGTTTTATCAGCAGGTGATTATCACTACTGGACTAGTAAACCCACTGACTTGCAGTCATCTATATACATGATCTCTGTATAACCTCACCCTCACCACTGATTGGCAGCTTTCTATTCAGACAGCTGCCAATTCGATGTGGATGGGGTTATACAGGGCTCGGCATTCAAAACACTGGAAGATCTACAGCAGATAAAACTCTTTTAATCAAAATTGCAACAACTACCCTGTTTTTGCAAAAATGAGACAGTGTCTTTTATTAATTTTTGCTCCCAAAGATGCACTAGGTCTTATTTTCAGGGGATGTCTTATTATTCCATGATCCCCATCATCCCCTTGCAGCCCCCATCATCCCCACTTCATTCCCTTGCAGCTCCCATCATCCCCTTGCAGCTCCCATCATCTCCATGCAGCCCCCAATATCCCCATCATCCCCTTGCAGCGCCCATGTCCCCATGCAGTTCTCATCATCCACCTGTAGCCCCCATCATTCCCATGCAGCACCTATCATCCACCTGCAGCCCCCATCATCCCCATGCAGCTCCCATCATCCGCCTACAACCCCCATCATCCTTTGCAGCCCCCACCATCCCCCTTCAGCCCCAATATCCCCATCATCCCCCTGCAGCCCCCATCATCCTTTTCCAGCACCCATTATTCCCCTTCAGCTCCCAATATCTCCTTTTTGCCCCCATCATCCCTTTGCATCCCTCATAATCCCTCCCCAGCATCCCACTGTTGCCCCATCAACCCTTGCAGCCCCCATAATCCCTCTGCAGCCCCCAATATCACTTTTCAGCTCCCATCATCCCCCCATTATGGTAGCGTACTTGCAACAAAAAAGCAGACGCATACCATACACACACAAACCCATTTTCTCACCGATCCTCCGCATCCTCCTGTATGTCCGAGTGATGTTTAGCATAGATGTATGCTAAGCCACCAGGCAATAAAATGCCAGTGGCCAATCAGACACCAGCAGCCGCCGGCCAATCAGGGGCCAGCAAGTAATGTTGGCGACTTACTACCATACATGTATGCTGAGCAGTGCCTGGGAGAATGTGGAGGAATGCATAAAGCGGCAGCAGCAGGCTTCAGCAATAGCGGGATGACACATCACAGCTGCATGCCCTGCTCCTCTGTTCGGTAGACATGCTTTTACAAAAAAATGTTTTTGCTAGGTCTTATTTTCAGGGGAGGGCTTATATTTAGCAGCCTGACAAAACCCCCGCTAGGCCTTATTTTTGGAGACATATGGTAGTAAAGTGACACATTGCTGGAATCAGGGTCTCTAGCTATATACCGTGCAGCTCTGGTGGCAGATTTTCTTTAATTCCCAGAGTGAGTCCTAAAAAGTGGAAAAAGACTTTTTTTCACCCAGTGTTGGTGTCATTTTAAATTCTGTAAATTTAACAAAAAAAATCAAATTCTACTATACCAAAAATGAAAGAGAAGTACATATGAATAGCAAACATATTAGAAACACGAGATACAATACCAGTTTGTAAAATATTTCCCAAACATTTTTGCATTAGTGGAACCTACAATCCAAACCAGAATCACGTTAGTTAAGAAACAAAAATATCACATTTTCTATGCCTAATTAATAAAAAAAGCATTTTAGGAAGAAAGAGGTTTCACTTACCGAATCACGGAACTCCATACACTCCATGAGAGTAAGTAAAATATGATTTGCCTGCCTATGGCCAAGATTAAATGTTTTCTGAATCATCTGCATAATTTCATCCTTCACTTGTGTAGAAATTTCCCTAGGGGACATACAGGAGGACAATTACAATATGAACAGTCAATTACAAAACACTCATGGTTTTAATCATTGAATATATGTTAAGGTATGTCCCATCCCAATATCCAATTGAGTTCCTTCTTCATTGTTTCCTACTCAACCTTAAATGGAAAATTTCTAAAGGAATTGTGAGCAGATTTATGAAAATTTGCAAAAAACAGCAAGATTGTTGGCCAACCGGATGGTGGCTTTGCAGCATTTTTCCTCACGGAGTCACCGTATCCTTATGTGACGTAGAAAAGCTTCTCGACTGGAAAAACTTGAAATACAATATTCAAATAAATTAAGTATGAAAACCATTTTACCTTTTATCTGCTGTGTGCTTGTGTGTGAAAGCCAAGATATCTGCCGCTCTCCCTGTTCCTTCACAAACCACCACAGGAATGGGTGGAGAGCTACGGACATATTCCCAAACCATCAAGATAACATTTGGACCTCCTTCTACTACCAGGACAACTGCAGGAACACCTTGTCCCATCCCTGTCAAAAAGACATCGATAGCTTTCAAGATATGCATATGCAGATTGACTTTTCATATATGTTACATCTATAGAAGAGAATTCACAAAAGCTATAAGCTTTCAAAGTCCTCCTGCACAGTTCACATACAGGTAGTATCAAACTACAAAATGATGTGGCCATCAGAGACAGTGGGCAAAATTTTATCCCCCACTGTAGTGGCTAATAGCAACCTGATGAAACGTGCCTCTCATTCCATTAAAGGGGTTATCCAGGACCAGCCTATTTTTCTTATGGCACAAACTACAATCTCTGTTAGCTCAGAGTGGTCACAGACCACCCCTGTTGGTGATTCTACTGCTTTATTTCCACTCAACAAAGCAATTATTCCTCTACTGGTCTGCCCTGTCAATGAGAAGATTGCTGTCATCCTTATTGACAGGTAGCAGGAAATGGCTGTCGATTGATAAAGCCGGCAACCGGGCTTCAATGCTTATGCTAACCAGAATAGACTGATTGTAGAAAATAATAAAGGTGGATCGGCACCTGATCCGGTATATATGGACGCTCAAAGAGAAAGACGCTTCAGGCAGGTCTTCCAAGAGAGAGTCACACACTTTATTAGGAGGGTCAGATTATATAACCAATTCGAGGACACTCATACAATGGGATATTACATAACAGGATAATACGTGCAAGATGGCGGAGATATAGTCATAGACAAAAAATATACAAAAATGCAAGTAATGTGCCAGGACCAGATGTAGACCTATCAACACCTTCATAGAGATATGACTCCTAATCAATGAATGTTCTTATTCACAGGTCATAAACCATTTGCTATAGTCATTAGACATCTGTTTGCTGCACTTTATGCGCTCAGGGTCACGGTCCGCTGACTCTATGCCGACTGTATGACTATTATTAATCGAGGGGAAGACAAAGAGACAGTATAGGAAATGTTTTGCTATACTCTCATACCTGTGTCTGCTTATTTTCCTATGTTCTCATTCTCCAACCATTGCCATAATATATTACAAAGGGTATATAAAGTTGAAAAGGAATATTAAAAGGAATAGGATGATAAGCTACAAAATGGCTCCTAGAAGGACAAAATGGCTGCCAATACAGAGTAGATACGAGAACCAGACAACTTCTTTAACACGATCAGTATAAAATCGGCATAGATGCCCATCAACAGAACTGACTGGAAAAGAAGAAGCTGTCCTATTGATGTGACATCAATTGAAGTTGCAGAATCACCAGTAGAAGTGGCCCATGTCCATTCAGAGCGGGTGATATCAGTGCCGGGCAGACTTTCTTATCCCCATAAGAAAAATATGCAAAAGTCGTGGATAACCCCATTAATGAAATAAGATGCATACTCCATCAGGAGGCAATTAACCACTACTACAGTGGGCAATTAAACTTGCTCACTCACAGTGGCTAATGGCCACAAAATTTAGTTAAAAACAACAAGGGAGCTTTGGCAGCATTGCTGCTGTGTTCTTAGAGGGTAGCATGGTGGTGCTTTTATGCTCCCATTGTTTGTGTGGGGGATTCCTCTTACGCTCTAATGATAAGGATTTTTTTTTATATTGCTCACTTATATAGAGCCATTAATTCCACAGTGCTTCTACTAATAAAGCTCACAATCAAAATTCCTATCAGGTATGTGTTTGGTGTGTAGGAGGATACTGGAGTACCTGGACACAACCCAGGCTAACAAGGAAGAACATACAAACTCTTTGTAGACGTTGTTCTTGGTGGAATTAGTACCCAGGACCCCACCACTGCAAACAGTGGCGAACACAGACAGGAAAGAACACTAGATAGGCCCATTGCTGTATAATACTTTTGTATATGAGTTAAGCTGGGTTCTATTTTTGAGGTAGAAATGGGCCCCCATACCTCTTGGGCCCCCGTGTGGCCATACAGGCTGTACAATGGATATGTCTGCCCATGGCTACAAAGTAACAATACTAATCACTGAGCCACTGTGTAAGTTCCTTTACAGATGTCTGTAAAGTGTAACCCACAACCACATTCCACAACCGCATACAAAATTTCTCCTGTGCATCCACCATACTCTGGAAATCTCACCCCCAACACATCAAACACTCCCCTACCCTGGGAACCTTCAAGAAAAACCTGAAGATCCACCTCTTCCATCAAGCCTACAACCTACACTGAGACCTGATCCTCGTGCCATCTCACGCTTGGGTCTCCCCCTCCTACTGTCGCCCCACCCATCCCTTGTAGACTATGAGCCCTCGTGAACAGGGTCCTCTGCTCTACTGTACCTGTATAATTTGATTGTCATCATTTAATGTTCTTTTCATTGTCTGCCCTTGCACATGTAAAGCACCATGGAATCTAATGGCGCTGTATAAATAAACAATAATAATAATAATAATAAAAGTGTAACATAATATTACAGTGTTATACAGGTGGTATATGTAACAGTTGAATAAAGTAACACTGAATTTAAATTTAGAAAAAAAATGGGTGGACCGCATCTAAACTTTGGGCCTTTTCACATTTGCATTTTGCCTTCGTTTGACTGCGTTTGCGTTTCTATGCAGTTTTACCACAAGAGCACATCCAAGAACGCACCCATAGGGTTCAATGCAAAATGCATTGCAGATGCAATGCAAAACGCATGTCAATTTACAGAAAAGCAAAACATATGCGTTTTTGCAAACACAGCCCAAAACATGGGCTGCAACGTTTTTCAGTGCGTTTGAACAGAAACGCAATATAACTCAATGCTCCAGATTTGTGCAGATCTGCAGCATTGTGTTACATTGTGTTTACAAAACATAATAGGATCCATAGAAAGCCAGGTACAGATGCAAGAATACAGTCTTTACAGTCTCCCTGCTCTGTCTCCCGACTCTCTGCTGCTACTTCGGGGACCGCCTATTAGGCTACTTGCAAATTCACTGCACTGTCAGCCAAACAGCCAATCACAAAGGCTCACACTCTGGGGCTTCGCAGCATTTTTAAGTCTAGCCCGAGGAAAGCCCGACAGCTGTGAGCTGCCACCCTCAACTGCATAATTGTACTTGTCAAAATTGTAATTATATTGAAATTGTAATTGGCAAAAAAAAAATGTGTGGGCTCCGCCCTATTTTTACTTGCCAGCAAAGGAAAAACTAGACAACTGAGGGCTGGTATTCTCAGTGGTGTGAGGGCCCATTGTTATAGGACCCCCCATGTCAACAAGACATGCATTTGACACATCCTTTAATCGAATGCGTTCTAAACGCAAAACCCCTTAGATGTGAACTGGGCCTTTGTTTTATTGCTTATACAGGCTGATTATGCTTAAACTATCATTCCCATCAATATACAGCATAAATCTGAGCAACGACAGAAAGAAGAAAAAATGGCAATGCCAATTGCATATTATATACACTTAAAAATTATCATTTGTTGGCTATCATTGAGCATCTGTCTGCCAGAGGCGTAATGTTTTCACACGAATAATTGCTGATATAAAACAAAAACATAATTAGTGCCCTATCGTAGTCAGTGCTCATTATGGGCAATTTATCAGCCTGCATCAATGGATAATAATGGACTCGGTACCCATCTACACTATTCCTATTAAACGTTTGGCCAGATCCATCATCATAGGACAGGTCAAAACAAAACCTAATTCACCTCTTTGACTAATAAAATATTACCTACAATGACATTTTACAAAGTTCCTTAAGGAATAATCACATAGTAGAGACTCACTAGTATGGATTTTCTGAAGAGAGATGTATTTCTCAAGGTTCCTTCTAAGTGTCATCTCATTTTCGTACTTTCCAGTTGTACCGTCATCCACCATGATGAAATGAGAATGCATGCTGTTCAGGGTGGTGAGCTTACTCAGTGGATTCACCAGGGTTTGATAAAGGCAAACTGCCTAAAAAGAAAAACAAGTTTTATCTAAACCTAAATCTTCTAGCAGTTTTATAAAATAAATTACCGTAACATCTCAACTGTTTAATTAATGTTAAAATTAATTTGAAAGGAAGCTGAGTGATGGAAATTCAAGTATGACCATAAATCGATACACAAATTAAAATTTTGGCGCACTCACATCTTTTCCAACAAGATCCTTTTGATTCTCGATAACCCCCCAGGGTGGAATCCCAATGGCACAGATTTTTCTTAAATGCTGGGAAGCATGAGCTTTTAAGGCATCACCAACATGTTTAGAAACTCCTAGAAAGGCAATATATGAATAATGTATCAAAGATTACTTTAATTATATGTTATCAAAGCAAATAGCTCTATTTGATCTTCAGAAAAATATTATAACTAAACCTGAATAGACACCAACCCTCGAAGTCAACTATCAAGAGGGTCATCAATTTTTTGGCCACAATCCTATTTACCATTCCTTCCTACCCTTGCAGGAAGAGATGTCAGGATGAAGGCACACTGGCATGATACTTGCGAGTGCAATGCAAGAAAAATAGCTAGATCGGGTTTATTAGTCTCCAGCTGTTACTTCCGGGGCCACCTATTAAGCTAATTGCAAATTTACTGCCCTGTTAAACAAACAGCCATTCACAGAAGCTCACACTCTGTGAGAGCCTCTGTGATTAGCTGTTGTCGTCAAACTGGATTTCCTCAATCTGGACAGTGATTGTGCTTGCAACCAACCTGCCATCAAAGGGTGTTAATTAAATAAATAATTAAAGGATAAAATGCTTGGGGCTTCGCAGCATTTTTAAGTCCAGCCCGATGAAAGCAGACAAACTGTGAGCTGCCACCCTCAGCTGCCTAATTTACCCTTGGCTGGCAAAAAAAAATGTGTGGGCTCTGCCCTATTTTTAATTGCCAGCCTAGGTAAAACTAGACAGCTGAGGGCTGGTATGGGTGAGGGACCATTATTTTAAGGTTTCCCCCAAGCTAAAGAATAGCAGCCCACAGCCGCCCCTGAAAATGGTGCATTAATAATAAGCGCCATTTCCAGAGGCTTTACCAGGCTTTTCCAGAGGCCCTAGTGACAGGTGACACGCTGGGTAATAAAGGGGTTAATACCAGCTTTGTTTTACCAGTGGTATTAAGCCCGAGATTCTTAATGTCAGGCCAAGTTTGACTCAGTCATTAAGAATCTCCAATAAAGGATTAAAAAAACATCACACAGAGTAAAAAATACTTTATTAAAAATAAAGAGACAGACACGCTTAGGGACTCCATCTGTATTACCCCCACGCAGCCCTCCAACAATCCTGGTCTTCTATTTTCTCTTTTCTGTCTTTTTTCTTCTGTCTTCTGTCTTCTCCTTGAAATGAATCAGCTCTGCTACATCAAACAGCAGGGAGCGGAAGTCCTACGGACCCCATTGATAAAGCCTAAAGCGAAACGCGTCTGGGGGCACCCGGATACTCTATCCCCCCATAGGACATGGGTAAGTGTGGAGATTGTGGGAGGATGATGGACCTGCAATTCTAAAATGAACACTGTGGCTGTGCATACTAATACACAGTAATACTCCCCTAGGGGTGGATGAACTGGAGGAGTGATGCATAGGACAAGTCCAGCATTACTCCACAGGGCTCCCCCCAGTGTGGGCTGTATATTCATTACACAGTCAGCCTCTGGTCTATAATTGACCTGTAACAAAACTTGCACAGCATAGATGGAACGAATTTACATTTAATGCCCACATACCCCTGTCTCACTACCTCTTGTCCTTGTAGAGGGGATACTACTTTGCCATATGGAAATTTAAATGTCACAACGTCACTTTAAACTTTGATCATCTATGAAATGAATAAATAATGTAATCTATGTATATCTTTTGTATGTGCTATGAAATGAATTGTATATGTACGCATAATCTATCCAATAAATTCATGAATTAAAACATAACACTAGTGACTTTGATATACATAGTATAAAAGGACCTGAAACCTCCCACTTCTTTGGTTTTGATACATTCACATGGTGCGGTTTTTGCACATTTTTTTCTAAGGATCTGCTTTTCAGTTGCAAAACGGATCAGTTTTTTCAAAAAAACACATCACCCATTCGCACAGTGCATTTTTGCTGTGCTTTTTATGGATCCATTTTTTTTTAGCACATTCAACAATGGAGGCAATGGGAAAAGCATACCAGGAAAAATGCCAAAGAATTGACATGCTCATTGTTTTTGAGGATACCGTTTTCAGCCAAAACAGATCCTCAAAAAAAGTTGCGTCTGAATGCTCAATTAGAAAATGCATTGACATTCCTGGGATGCCAAACGTCACAGCAGTTCACTGGAAAAACGCATCCTCAAAAAAAGTGCACCGTGTGAATGCTTAATAATGTTATAAAGTGACCCGCTGCTGTACTTATTTATAATCAACTCTTGATTTTCCCCCTTTTGTTTGTATACTCCCTTCCCCCTTCTCATATGACAATTCTGTAATAATTTGTACTGTTTTATGACTTAATCTACCTTGTTCCTACTCCTCCCTTCTTATTTGAATAATTAATAAAAATCATTGAACAATAAAGTGACCCGCTGCTTACTGAAAGTTTGTATATAGTGATCACTGCACACTCAAAAGTTCATATGCAAATAAAAGTCTTTATTGTAGAAGTATAGTGCGACTAAGGGTACGGACACACTAGAGTGAAAGTCGGACGACTGCAATGCGAGTTTTTCTCGCATTGCCATTGGACCAATGTTCCTTAATGTCTGAGAGCACATTTGCGAGTGTCGGGTGTTTTTTTCTCGTCCGAGATATGGACAAGAAAGCAGTCACTACATGCTGCGACAGTATGCAATTCATGCGCGAGACTCGCCAATGCAAGTCTATGGGTCCGACAAAATCACGGACCGCACATGGACCGCACACGGACCATCCGAGTCGGATGCTATTTTTCACTGATACATTATCATTCTGTAGCTCAGAACACTGTAAAATATACTGTAAATAGCTGCTGAGAAAAAAAAAACGGATTGCACACGGACAGCACACGGAAGCCACACCGACCAGAAATCGGACGACACTCGTACGACTCTCAGATACGTCAATCGGACCGTTTTTTTAAACGCCAGTGTGTTTCCACCCTAAGGGTACCTTTACACACGGCTACATTTGTAGCTTGTCACCAGGTAACTTACTGGTTGCAGTGAAATCATGGATACATGATTCCATTTGTACACAGCAACAAGATAGAACCATGTCTCCATGATTTCACTGCAACCAGTAAGTTACCTGGTGACAAGCTACAAATGTAGCCGTGTGTAAAGGTACCCTAAGGAATGACCTTTCGGCCAATACTGTGGCATTGTTCACAAGTGTTGCTGCAGACTTGATATCAAATTTCTAATGTAGATTTTAAAAGGTCTGTGTGGATGTGCATATGGTGGTCATAGGTCTGTATGAAGAGTATAGAGATCAACACTGGGCATGCAGCTGGTTTTTACAGAAAAGGCTCATATGTAGAAGCACTCAATATTTGGGTCCAGGTAAGTAGGAATATAATAATAATAATAATTTATTCATTTATATAGTGCTATTAATTCCATAGCACTTTACATACATGAGTAATGCTGTCTGTCTTGGAGCTCACAATCTAAATATCCTATCAGTATGTCTTTGCAATGTGGGAGGAAACTGGAGTGCCCGGAAGAAACCCATGCAAGCACGGGGAGAACATACAAACTCCTTGCAGATGTTGTCCTTAGTGTCCTTGGTGGGAATTGAACCCAGGACTTCAAGACCCCAGTGCTGCAAAGGCTGCAGTGCTAACCACTTGAGCCACCGTGCTGCCCTATATATATACATATATATCTATAGCGGATGATACATTACTTTGCAGACTGGGAAACTCCCCTGTTGGAAGGAGAAAAAAGAGGGGGGGGGGGACAAGAGGCGCAATAGTGCCCTTATCACTAGACACTAAAATCAAGTAGGTGAGAAAAAGTTCACTCACCTAGTCCAGTTGTGCCACCCACAACTGGTTAAATGGCCTGATAGGATAAGTATCCTGATGGCTGCTGCTGGACTTCCACCGGTCTCCACTTGGGTAGACGAAATTGAAGCTCAGGGAAAGGAAGGTGTGTCACAGTCCGCGCTGCCAAGTAATCCGCTCGTAAATAACGCTAGTAATCGGTATCCAAATCAATCCTTTTTATTCATCCAACGCGTTTCAACGCCCTCCTGGCGTCTTCCTCAGGAATCCCTGAGGAAGACGCCAGGAGGGCGTTGAAACGCGTTGGATGAATAAAAAGGATTGATTTGGATACCGATTACTAGCGTTATTTACGAGCGGATTACTTGGCAGCGCGGACTGTGACACACCTTCCATTCCCAGAGCTTCCTGTTGGAAGGAAGCCTTCTTAAAATTTCACTTGGAGTATGTACGCAATGGGAATTATCCAAGAAGGTCTTAAATGGATCTGTTTCAGAGGTCGTGTTAAGTACCTGGGAGCTCTAGTTTAAGAGTGATGCCTCTTATATGATAGGTGGAAGATTATCCAGGGATCCTGTTACTGTAGGTCACACCAGCTCTCCAGAGTTGTGGCTCTTTCACATACATTGTTATTTATCTGGATCTAAACATGAGAGTGCTTTCTACATTTGAGCCTTTTTCTGTAGCGAACCAGCCGCATGTCCATTGTTGATCCCTATAATCATCATACAAACCTTTGGCCACCATGTGTACATCCACATAGGCCTCTTAAAATCTACATTACAACTTTGAAATCAAGTCTACAGCGACACTTGTGAACAAGGCCACAGTGTTGGCCGAAACTTTATTCCTTATTCGCACTGTACTTCTACAATACAGACTTTTTTTGCATATGAAACTTTAAGTGTGCAGTAATCACTATATTTGAACTTATCGTTGGGATAGATCTAAATTCCCTCACTCGCACCTCTACAGTCAGCTTGTGTGCACGCCAACACCACACTTTTGCTTAGGCTGGAAACACACTGTCCGAGTGATATGTGAGTTACTCGCACAAGTCTCGGATCATTCACCCGGGATAGTCTCCCCCTCTCTGGACGGGAGCAGGGAGCTACATAGAAAAACATACCACTAACAGTATCCCGTCTAAAGAGGCATAGGTTGTGCCAGGTGAATGATCCGAGACTCGTGGCAGTAACTCGCATGTCACTCGAACAGTGTGTTTCCAGCCTTGCTGAAGCACCTCAGAGAAAATTAACTTTATTCCTCCTCGTTGCCACAGGCTTTCAGTCATTTAGGAGAGCCCAAAGCAATTACTGTACCTGTACACAGCACTGAGAATTGCAGCTATAAGCATGCTCTATACGGATGGACTGAAATGCTGGCTGTCAGTCAGTTCCAGGGCATGCTTACAGCTGCCATTCTCAGTGCTGTGAGCGGTGATTGTAAAGCTCTGGGCAAACATGCCAGACTGAAAGCCGGCAAAACCCGGAAGTAATAAGGTTATTTTTTTTTTTTTTGCCAGGTGGCGCACTTTCAGTACTGTTGGCACTACATAACACTATTAACCTGCAGAGTAACCCTATAGCTGCAAGTTAATAGTGTCCCCGGACTTTCTGCTTTGTGTGAACACTGCCTAACTCTCCAAAGAGAGTGGTTGTCATTTCTTGGAAACTCATGTCTGCTGTGCTCTTAAAGTACCGTCACACGCCGCCATGTCGCCGGTAAGATGGCTGGCAATTCCCGATTTCAGCGATGTGGAAACCACATCACATGTGCGTAGTGGCGTGTGACTGGGCGATTCTATGGCAAGAAATTGCTGGTGGAGCATCTCCTGATTGCCCTGCACTGCAGTGAAATCAGGCGATATCCACCAGGCGATTTCAGCGCAAGGTGGCATGTGATAGGGCGATATTGAAGTACACAGTGATCCTGAAAGCAATCCGTAGACGTGCTTGGATGGTGTTTTTTTGCGCCGCATCTGCGGTGATTGGTGATTGATACTGCGTTCCGATTGGGTGGCCGTGTCCGAGGCGCCTTATTTGATGACCCGTGCGTTCACGCAAGGCTGACCAATGGGAACACAGTTCCGTCCACCAATCGCAGTGATAGGGGCGCGGTGAAACACACTCTAGCACACCCCTATCGAACAGTATGGCCACATCGCTGCTACGATTGTGGTGTGTGACGCGGCAATGTGTGAAGGGAAGATCGCTTCTGGTCTTCTGCAGGTGATTTCCGGGACGCAGGATCGCCGAAGATCGCACGATACATCCCTACTTGTGACAGTTCCACAGCGATCAGAAAAAAGTGCCCGAAACGAAGTTAGAGGTAGGTGGAAGGTCCTTAAAGATGATTTCAGGGAATTAGGCTGCAAGCTTAAGGCAAGGACCTCCAAGGTAGTATTCTCTGAAATACTGCCTGTACCACGTGCCACACCAGAGAGGCAAAGGGAGATTAGGGAGATAAATAAGTGGCTCAGGAATTGGTGTAGGAAGAAGGGGTTTGGGTTCCTGGAGAACTGGGCCGACTTCTCTGTTGGCTACAGGTTCTATGCTAGGGACGGGCTGCACCTCAATGGGAAGGGTGCAGCTGTGCTGGGGGAGAAAATGGCTAGAAGGTTGGAGGAGTGTTTAAACTAGGGATTGGGGGGGAGGGTATTAATTGTATAGGAGGGGAAGATAGTGTAAATAGTAACCTGGGCACAAGTAATAAAATTGGAGGTGGCATGGGGGGTGGGGTTAGAACAGTCAATCTAGTAGGAAGGAATAGAGGTAAAGAGAGATGCATAAAGTGCATGTACACTAATGCCAGAAGTCTCACCAACAAAATGGAGGAATTAGAATTGATTTTGTTGGAAAATAATTATGACATGGTGGGGATTTCGGAGACTTGGCTGGACGAGAGCCATGACTGGGCTGTTAATTTACAGGGCTATTGTCTGTTCAGAAATGACCGCACAAATAGGCGTGGAGGAGGTGTATGTTTATACGTAAAATCATCCTTAAAACCCATCCTGCGTGATAATATAGGTGAATCTAATGGAAATGTAGAGTCCCTGTGGGTGGAGATAAGGGGAGGGGGAAAAAATAAAAAATTACTGATAGGGGTTTGTTATAAGTCCCCAACAGTGATGGAAGTGGAGGAGAATATCCTCATAAAGCAAACAGATGAAGCAGCGACTCAGGGAGAAGTCATTATTGTGGGGGACTTCAACTACCCTGAAATATATTGGGGATCAGAAACCTGCAGTTCCAGCAAAGGCAATAAGTTTTTGAAAACTATGAGAGACAATTACCTCTCACAACTGGTTCAGGACCCAACAAGAAGGGGGGCACTGCTGGACCTAATATTAACTAACAGGCCGGACCGCATATCAAATATACGGGTTGGAGGTCACTTGGGTAATAGTGATCATAACTTAATAAGCTTTCAAGTATCCTTTACTAAGATGTGTAGTAGAGGGGCTACAAGGACACTAAACTTCAGGAAGGCAAATTTCCAACGGTTGAGAGATGATCTTAGTGCAATAAACTGGGACGATGTCCTGAGACATAAAAGTACACAACACAAATGGGAGATGTTTATTAGCATCCTGAGTAGGACCTGTGCACAATATATACCCTATGGGAATAAGCATGCTAGAAATAGGAGGAAACCACTATGGGTAAATAAAGCGGTAAGAAGTGCAATATGTGACAAAAAGAAAGCATTTAGGGAATTAAAACAAGTAGGTAGTGATGAGGCATTAAATAAATACAGAAAATTAAATAACATTTGTAAAAAGCAAATCAAGGCAGCAAAGATTGAGACAGAGAGACTCATTGCCAGAGAAAGTAAAAAGAATCCCAAAATATTTTTTAACTACATAAATAGTAAGAAACTAACAAATGATGGTGTTGACCCCTTTAAAAATAGTCTGGGTGAAATGGTGGATGAGGATGAGGAAAAAGCCAATATGCTAAATGACTTTTTTTCAACAGTATTTACACAAGAAAATCCCATGACAGACAATATGATCAGTGATAACAAAAAGTCTCAATTAAATGTCACCTGTTTTAACCCAAGAGGAAGTACGGCATCGTCTAAAAATCACTAAAATTGACAAATTCCCGGGCCCGGATGGGATACACCCCAGAGTGCTGCGGGAATTAAGTACTGTCATAGATAGACCATTATTTTAAATATATAAAGATTCCATAATAACAGGGTCTGTACCACAGGACTGGCGTATAGCAAATGTGGTGCCAATATTCAAAAAGGGGACAAAAACTGAACTTGGAAATTATAGGCCAGTAAGCTTAACCTCTACTGTGGGTAAAATCCTAGAGGCTTTCTAAGAGATGCTATACTGGAGTATCTGAGAAAAAATAACCTCATGACCCATTATCAACATGGTTTTACGAGGGACCGTTCCTGTCAAACTAATCTGATAAGCTTCTATGAAGAAGTAAGTTCTGGACTGGACCAAAGAAATGCAGTGGATGTGGTGTATATGGACTTTTCAAAAGCTTTTGATACGGTGCCACACAAAAGGTTGATACATAAAATGAGGGCAATGGGGATAGGGGAAAATATGTGTAAGTGGGTTAAGAACTGGCTTAGTGATAGGAAACAAAGGGTGGTTATTAATGGAACACACTCAGAATGGGTCACAGTTAACAGTGGGGTACCACAGGGGTCAGTGTTGGGCCCGCTTCTATTTAATATATTTATTAATGACCTTGTAGGGGGCATACAGAGTAGAATCTCAATATTTGCAGATGACACTAAACTCTGCAGGGTAATCAATACAGAGGAGGACAATTTTATATTACAGGAGGATTTATGTAAACTAGAAGCTTGGGCTGCTAAATGGCAAATGCGCTTTAATGGGGATAAATGTAAAGTCATGCACTTGGGCAGAGGAAACAAAAGGTATAATTATGTGCTTAATTGTAAAACACTGGGCAAAACTGTCACTGAAAAAGACCTGGGTGTATGGGTAGATGACAAACTCACATTTAGTGGCCAGTGTCAGGCAGCTGCTGCAAAGGCAAATAAAATAATGGGATGCATTAAAAGAGGCATAGATGCTCATGAGGAGAACATAATTTTACCACTATACAAGTCACTAGTGCGACCACACTTAGAATACTGTGTACAATTCTGGTCTCCGGTGTATAAGAAAGACATAGCTGAACTAGAGCGGGTCCAGAGAAGAGCGACAAAAGTCATTAGAGGACTAAGGGGTCTGCAATACCAAGACAGGTTATTAAACTTGGGGTTATTTAGCTTGGAAAAACGAAGGCTTAGGGGTGATCTTATAATAATGTATAAATATATGAGGGGACAGTACAGAGACCTTTCTAATGATCTCTTTACTCTTAGGCCTGAAACTGGGACAAGGGGGCATCCTCTACGTCTGGAGGAAAAAAGGTTTAATCATAATCACAGACGCGGATTCTTTACTGTAAGAGCAGTGAGGCTATGGAACTCTCTGCCACATGCTGTTGTAATGAGTGAGTCACTACTAACATTTAAGAGGGGCCTGGATGCCTTTCTTGAAAACTATAATATTACCAGTTATACATACTAGATTCTTTGATAGGGCGTTGATCCAGGGAACTAGTCTGATTGCTGTATGTGGAGTCAGGAAGGAATTTTTTTCCCCCAATGTGGAGCTTAGTGTTGTCTCATGGTTTTTTTTTGCCTTCCTCTGGATCAACAGGTTAGGCTATGGGTTGAACTAGATGGACTTAAAGTCTTCCTTCAACCTTAAAAACTATGTTACTATGTTACTATGAAACGTGCGTGCTCATGTCAAATTGCTGGCGATATGGAAGCCATATGGCGGCATGTGACGGTACCTTTAAAGATGCTGCTTCAATGTGCTGTGTTGGTGCATTTTATTTTCCGTACGCTTCTATGTGGAGCCTAATATAAACGCAACAGAATTTTTTTCAAATGCAGAATCAAAACTTTTCTATTATTCAAGAAAGAATCAATTTCACTGCTTCAAATATGCTCCAAAATCAGATTAAATAAGGCAAATAGATTAAAAATAACACAGCAAAACCACTTAAATCCATAAATCAAGAGATCGTTATTGTGATAGTATTCCTATGGGGCCGGATGGGGCCGGATGGCAGTGATTTGCCATCTGGTTCTCTGCTGTCAGGGAGGATCCCGCAAAATTCGGATTTTTTGCCCGAACACAAAATTGCAGATTGCAGCGTTTTTGTGTCCGGGGCAAAAATCTGACAAAATCTGATCCTACCGGATCCTCACGGATCTGATTTTCTGTCGGATCCAGTGCGATCCGGCGCCCCCTAACATGGGAGGCTTTGGGCGCCGGATCATACCGAATCTGACAGAAAATCGGATCCGGCTGCCAGAAGCCAGGTGCGGAAGCTCAGCGGCGGCTGGTGTTGAACTTCAGCACCTGGAGAGCTCCCTGCAAAAATTCCAGAACCGTGGCTAGCTCCCCACTAGCCGCGATCCTGAAATTTCAGGACTGGACAGTGGCAGCAGCCACATTCTGGCACAAAACAGGACCGGAGGGAATATTTGCCCTCCGGTTCTGTTCTGTCTGGAGCTGTCAGTCTGTGTCCGATGCATCCAGCCAAACACTGGACACAGCCTGAAAACCGTGGTGTGAGGCAGGCCTAAGATGCATATTAACAGTTTCATTATTGTAATTATTTTCTGTTATCATTTAGTGCTTTTACATAATTAAAAATTATGGGTTATGGATTTTGCTGCTGCCTTCAATGATACAGGTTGATGATTTGATTACCAGGGAGACAAGACTTCAAGGAAACAGAACAATGAGATATTTAAATTAAGGTACAGTAAGTGTAATGTCCACATGATATCAGACATTCATAAGGGTAAACTTTAACTGTACTTTATTCTTTTCTTCCATCTTTCTCCATCATATAAGATAGCAGTCTTTCATCAGCATGCTCCAAAGTGAAACCAAAAACTTAACTTCCCACCTCCTTCTTCTCATTACCCATGATACACCAGACCTAGTTTTTTTAAAGAGACAGATCTAATTATTAGAGATGAGCGATACTAAAATGCTCAGGTGCTTGAAGCTCGGGCCGAGCATCCCAAGATACTCGTGTACTCGGCCGAGCACCGAGCCCAATGTTATCCTATGGGAGACCCAACAATGTTTCTGGCATGACCCCTGGCAGCATGGAAAAAACCCTAAAAATGTCACAAAAGTATCAGAACAGTGCTCAAATGACATGGGAACAGCATGAGGAAGACCCCTGGAAGCATTTCAGACTCCAAGGTCACTGCTGTGAACAATGTTGTCAGAGTATTACGCCACTTTTACGGACTGTCAAGAAAACGTTACAAAATGAAACCAAAATGGATTTTCCTGGAGAAAATATTAAGGGCTCATACCACTTGTGAGACAGAGTTGGTGTATGTTAGTTTTTTGGATTACATGAAAGATTAAAAAAAAAAAAATGTGTGGCACTCCCATGCCCCTGGGAAGAGACGTACATGAAGGTCTCTTTAAATAATGTGCCCATTTTAAGGAAGTGGGTCTTTTGTAGTATTGCCCTTTGGCAGGGCAGGCAAAAATTGGGAAGCATCACAATGCCCCTGGAAAGAGATGTGCATGAGGGCCTCTTTAAATATTGTGCCCATTTTAAGGAAGTGGGTCTTTTGCAGTATTGCCTTTGGCAGGGCAGCCAAAAATTGGGAGGCACCCCAATGCCCCTGGATAGAGACGTACATGAAGGCCTCTTTAAATAATGTGCCCATTATAAGGAAGTAGGTCTTTTGTAGTATTGCCCTAGGCAGGGCAGCCAAAAGTTGGGAGGCACTTCAATGCCCTGGATAGACACGTGCATGAGGGGCTCTTTAAATAATGTGCCTATTATAAGGAAGTGGGTCTTTTGTAGTATTGCCCTAGACAGGGCAGCCAAAATTGTGAGGCACTTCAATGCCCCTGGAAAGAAACATGGGGAGAGACTCTAAATATTGTTCCCATTACAAAGGAGCGGGTCTCCTGTACTTGTAATGACCATTCTGTAAGCATGGACTGAAACATTTACCCCTAGGGGGTATATATGAAACTACTGCCTAACTTTTGAACGGTTAGAGTCATCATCATCTTAAATATGATGTAAAAAAATTATGTTTTCGTGACATCATGAACCACGGTCGCACTGATCATATGATGATGGCGGATGAGGAGAAGGAGGAGCAGTACAGCAAGTAACCAAAGTCATGAAGTGTGTACCCATGTGGGGTGTGCGGAGGTGCATGGCAATTTACTGGCACAAAATTTAAATTCCACTATCATTTGGTGGTGGTGTGGTGAAGTCAGGCCCAATCCAACCCTTGTTCATCTTAATCAGAGTCAGCCTGTCAGCATTTTCATTTGACAGGTCGGGAGCGTTTATTAGTAATGATTCCACCTGTGTCACTAAAAACACGCTCTGACAAAACGCTAGCGGCAGGGCAGGCCGGGACTTCCAAGGCATAGAGAGCCAATTCCTGCCACGTGTCCAGCTAGGATACCCAATAATTATAAGGCACAGAGGAGTCTAGGAGCACTTTTGTACGATCGGCAAGGTACTCCCTCAGCATCTTCGCAAACTTTGCAGTCCTTGTGACACTACCCCGCACCTCAGGGCCTGTGCTACGGGAGGTGCTGAGAAAAGTGTCCCAGATCTTTGAGAGTGTTCCCCTACCTTTTGCTGGATTGGACATGTGCCTCTCTTGGCCAGACGCCTTGGTTGTCCACCGAATCGTGACCTCTGCCGCTAGCGTTTTCAGAAGGGAATTTTTTGGCTAATTCCGCGACTATGGCCTTTACATGGTACTGCAGCATTTTTGTAGACCTCTCCGCCTCGGGAATAAGAGAAATAAAGTTCTCCTTGTAGCGTGAGTGTAAAAGTGTCACCAACCAGTAATGAGTGTCCTGCCAAGATGTTGATAGCGCGAGGGTCATGAGACAGGCAGCGTAACATAAAGTCAGCCATGTGCGCCAGACTGTTAACAGGCAAGACTTCAGGGTCCTCACCGACAGAATGACTGTCCATGCTGGCCTCATCATCCTCCTCCTCCTTTTCCACTGTGCTCTGGCCATCCCCGCTGAACCAACGGTCTGACGGTTGTGCATGTACTACTGTCAATTCCGCATGAAAGTAGCTCTATTTCTTCATCCTCCTCCTCCTCGTCATAGTCCTCCAATGCACGTTGGGATGAAATGAGGCTGGGCTGTGTATAATCACCCAGTATGTTTTCTTGCTGCAACTCATCGTGTTCCGCCTGCAATGCATCGTCTTTGATTTTGAGCAGAGAGCGTTTTAGAACACAGAGAAGCGGGATGGTGACGCTAATGATGGGGTCATCGCCGATCACCATCTTGGTGGAGTCCTCAAAGTTTTGAAGGACGGTACATATGTCGGAAATCCATGTCCACCCTGAGGTCTTATATGTGGAGTTTGAACCGTATAACGACGGCCTAGTTGATGCTGGTACTCAACAACTGCCCTCTTCTGCTCACAAATCCTGACCAACATGTGCAGTGTGGAATTCCAACGCGTGGGGACATCACACACCAGTCTGTGAGCTGAAAGCCGGCAAGGGCGGCAGAAGCAGTAGGTGACTTTCTAAAATAGGCACACAGGCAGCGTACTTTGAGAGCAGATCCGACAGCTCGGGTAGGATTTAAGAAACCGCTGAACCACGAGGTTGAGCACATGGGCCACGCATGGAACATGTGTCAGCTCGCCTCGTCTCAGAGCCGCCACAAGGTTCTGGACATTGTCACACATGACCATGCCTGGCTGTAGGTTCAGCGGTGTGAGCCAGTGATCTGCCTGCTGTTTCAGAGCTGTCCACAACTCTTCAGCATTGTGGGCTTTGTCACCTACGCATATTAGCTTCAGCACAGCCATGTTGCCGCTTAGCGAGGCAGTGCTGCAGTGCTTCCAGCTTGGGACTGGTGTAGAGGGTGAAGTGGAGGAGGAGGCTGATGAGCATGATGTTCCAGAGCTGTACACTGTGGGTGAAACCCTGACTGAGTTAGGGCCTGCAATCCTTGGTGTCGGAAGGACGTGTTCCGTCCAAGCTCAGACTGGATCCCAGCTTCCAGAATATTAACCCAGTGTGCCGTCAGCGAGATGTACTGGCCTTGCCCGCAAGCACTTGTCCACGTGTCCGTGGTTAGGTGGACTTTGCCGGAAACTGCGTCGTTAAGGGCACGTATGATGTTTTGTGACACGTGCTTATGTAATGCGGGGACGGCACACCGGGAGAAATAGTGGCAGCTGGGGACCGAGTAAGTGGGACAGCCGCCGCCATCAGGTCGCGGAATGCTTCCGTCTTCACTAGCCTAAAAGGCAACATTTCCAGCGCAAGCAGTCGCAAATGTGTGCATTTAGAATGTGGCATGTGGGGAGTTGGCAGTGCATTTGCGCCTGTTTTCCAAAGATTGGTGTTTGGATAACCGAATGCTGCGCTGGGACAAGGATGTGGTTGATGATGGTGCTATTTCTGCTTGTGCAACTACAGGTGAAGGACAGGAGGCATCTTCGCATGCAGTATGACAGGGGATTGTCTTGCATGCACAACAGTGGAAAGACGCAGCGGTGTCAACCGCAGACACTGCTCCTGGACTCTGGTGTACATCCCACAAAGTCGGGTGCTTTGCTGACATGTGCTCATCATGCTGCTGGTGGTCAGGCTGCTAGTTTTGCTACCCCTGCTGATGCTGGCATGGCAGGTGTTGCAAATGGAATTTGGAATTATCTGTAGACACCTTAAAAAACAGCCAGACTCTGGAAGACCTAACAGTTGTACTGGCAACTTCTGTCGTGTTGTTGTTCCGGGGAACGGTTGCCTGCCTTCTGCCTGCGGACACCACCCTGCTTCTTCCGGCCTGTTGTGATGCTGCCCCTAACTCCCCCTGTGCACTGCTGTCCTCGCTCTGCATGTCCTCCTACCAGGTTGGGTCAGTTACTGGATCATCCACCACGTCGTCTTCCACTTCCGCACCCTGGTCCTCCTCCTGACTTTCTGGCAATTGTGTCTCATCATCGTCCACGTCTTGTTGAGACACGTTCCCACCGTTGCCTTCGTGAGACCGTGGCTGCTCAAATATTTGTGCATCGGTACATACGATCTCCTCATGACCCACTTCAACTGGAGTTGGTGAGAGGCCAGAATCTACGAATGGATAAGTGAACAGCTCTTCAGAGTGTCCAAGTGTGGGATCAGTTATGTCCGGGGCCGGGCACTCGGCATGGTGGGAGGAAGGAGGATCAGGGTGTGGAATGTGCGGTCCAATCTGACGGCTAGTGACACTTGACCGTGTGGAAGACAGGGTATTTGTGGTGGTGCCAAACTGACTGGAAGCATTATCCGCTATCCAACTAACAACCTGTTGATACTGGTCTTGATTTAATAGTGGTGTACTGCTGCGGTCCCCTAGAAATTGGGACAGGAAGGTCGAGCGAGATGATGTGGGCGCTTGTCGTGGCGCAATTCGAGCTTGCACACGGCCTCGGCCTCTGTCTGCACCACCATCACGACCAGTTCCTTGTCCCTTGCCACCGGCCTTGCACATTTTCAATGTTGTGCTGCCTGTATACAGCTAAATGAAGGCGTCCACAAGATGGTTTTTAGCTGCACACTGAGATTACAGATTAGAGCAGTTTAATCCCAGCAGCTGGAACGGTCAGACACAAACGCTGATGCGTATACAGTGTTTTGGCGTATACTACTTGGAGCTACAAGCCACTCCTGCCGCACTAAGATGGTAAATGAATGCAGACAAGAATTGGTTTTTAGCTGCACACTGAGATTACATATTAGAGCGGTTTAATCCAGGCAGCTGGAACGGTCAGACACAAACGCTGATGAGTATACAGTTTCTTGGCGTATACTAATTGGAGCTAACCCCTTACTGCCTATAGAGAGCTACATTAATCCTTAAAAAGACTGTTTTGAAGATTTCCAGCCTGTACACCAGCCCCAGATGTGATGCAAGCTGATATACTAGCACAAGAAGTTTGCTTTATACCCTGCCTCCCTGCCTGCCTGTATACAGCTCTATTAGTCCTCAGAAGGACTGTTGTGGTAATTAGACTGGCAGCCCTGTGCCTTCACTAGCTGAAAGGCCACAAATCTGTCCCTCAATCAGCAGCACCTCTCCCTACACTGCCTGTCTGTGGAGCACAGTGACGAGCACAGTGCGGTCAGGTCTTATAAAGACTTGATCACGCTGTGCGGCCAGCCAATCACTGTAATGCCACAACCAACATGGCTGTGGCATTACAGTGTCTGTCAGCCAATCCCTGCATGTGGGCTGGCTCTGTATAGAGCGCCAACATGCAGGGAGGTGGACCCCGAGCATAGCAAGAGTATCGCGGGATTACTTGGTACCCCAAGAACCGAGATATTTGTGCGAGTACCAAGTAGTCACAAGCATACTCGCTCATCCCTAGTCCCCATTCTTATATATAAGTCCCCATCCTGGTATATATGTGCCCTCATCCTGACTTGTAGAAAATGGCCATGAATGGAGATCCGTACCTATTTTTTAGAAATCATAACTTCTAGCAACCAGCTGCACCTTGTTAATGAATGCAGCAAGGCAACATAGAACATGGATGTGCCCACGGCATGGCGCCGCAGCCCTGGTGCCACACAGCTGTGCCCCACCCTCTGTAATATGCCTCTGGCACCCCCACTCCGTAACCGCTGACTATTCCCCCTCAGTAATTTTTTTTAGATTTGGATTTTAAGGTGCACCCCCGTTTACCCCCATTTTGGAGGGAACAAAAGTGCGCCTTAAAATCCAAAAGATATGCACTGTAGATACATGCCAAAATGGTTTTCAATGTTGACAATGATTGTGATGGATGAGAAACTAGTCATGGTAGAGACTTATCACACCACAATCTATTGTGGACACATATATATTATTAATTATATGATTTAATAATACTATCGATGATTACAAATGAGGGATCTATTGTATTTCATGTGACTTTTCTCTACAGATCGCATGCCTATAACCTCTTGGAGCTAAATTCTCCAGGAGAAAGATGCAGTCAGTTCAATGTGGGATGAAACAAGTTTGATCGAGTGACAATTCCTATGGTAGAGTAAGGGGTACTTCACACACAACGATATCGCTAGCGATATTGCTGCAATGTCACAGGTTTTGTGACGTAACAGCGACCTCGCCAGCGATCTCACTATGTGTGACACGTACCGTGTTTCCCCGAAAGTAAGACCCTGTCTTACATTTTTTTGGGGGCCAAAAGTGGCCCCCGATCTTACTTTCGGGGGGTGTCTTATATTGGGTGCCCCAGCAGTGTGGCCTACAGGCCCCCTCCTGCTGGCACACTGCGGGAGCGGGTCGCACGTCACGTGCGCCCGCTCATTAGATATGCACTGCATCCCCCTGTCAATCAGCGGCAGGGGGAGCAGTGCATTATATATATGGGCCCCCTCCTGCTGGCACACTACCCCCCAGTTGGTGTTCTGAGGCCCCCCCTGCTGCTGCTGCTCACATCTTACCCTCCAGGGTCTTCTTGCAGCAGCCAGCGCGTCGGTCCTCCGTCCTCAGCTGTCTCCCGGATCATGTGACCCGTCGCAGCGCATGACGTCATCGCGACTGCGACCGGCCGGTCACATGATCCGGGAGACAGCCGAGGATTATTACAGCGATCAAGTGACTGGTTTCTATGAATGTTTTCCCGCTTTATATACATTCCTACCTAATTACATATGTAATGTGATTTTTCCTGATGAAGGACTTGATCTCTGAAATGCATTTAAAATAAATCACAAATTCTGGAAAATATTTTATTAGTCCTATATTTTTAGAGATTGCAGCATGGCCGGTAACCCATTTTCCGATTCATGACAAGTATCAATGATACCAAGACTGCAGCAGTTATCTCTTCAACTGAAGCTACTATGATGATTGCATCCTACACAATGCCATCAGGCGAGAGGCTCACTGTCTCGTGGTAATTGAGCTGAATAATATCAGAGTAAACCCTATTTGCACTTGTGTCCATATTGTTTCTTTCAGACAACATAAGTAGTGTGATTTAGGCTGCCTTCAGACTTGCAGATGCATCTGCAGCGTTTTGCAGATGCATCTGCAAGCATCTGCATGCAGACCGCGGCCCCTATGTTTATAATGGAGCGCACGGCGGTCTGCAGATGCTTGCAGACCGCCGTGCGCTCTCATTGCCCGCCATTAGTGATCTGTGTACAGATCACACACTCTCGTCCGCACCAGGGACGCGAGATGTTGCGTCCCTGGTGCGGGCGAGAGTGTGTGATTTGTGCGCAGGCATCCGCCTGCGCACAGATCACTAATGGCGGGCAATGAGAGCGCACGGCGGTCTGCAAGCATCTGCAGACCGCCGTGCGCTCCATTATAAACATAGGGGCCGCGGTCTGCATGCAGATGCTTGCAGATGCATCTGCAAAACGCTGCAGATGCATCTGCAAGTCTGAAGGCAGCCTTATAACTTAAAGGGAATCTGTCAGCTAGTTTAGGCCTCCCCAGTTATCACTGTCTGTACCTGCAGCTTCATAGTCCTATTCTAACCATCAGTGTCTGAGCTCATAGTGTAATGTGAAAGGTGAAAGAAAAGCATTTATACACTTACATTTCCTTATGTAATGAGGCAGTCAGTCTCCAGCTTGGAGGACGGGGACTGTTTCACAGGTTAATAGTTAACATTTCAGCCTTATGTTAGAACATGTTGGGAGACCTGATGTGATGTCATAACCATGTGACTACAATAGGCGGAGCTAAGTTCTCATAGAACATAATAATTTGCTTGCTTAGCTCCACCCACTATGGTCACATGATTGTTGTATCACACAGGTCCTTTAGCCATGCAAGTTAATAGTGAGTTAACTATTATCCTGCCAGACAGTCTCCCTCCTTCAAGGTGTAGACTGACATGTAAGTGTATAAATGCTTTTTTTCACCTTTCACATTACACTATGAGCTCAGACAGGGGTGATTAGAATAGTACTATGAAGCTGCAGGTACAGATAGTGATAGCTGGAGGGGCATAAACCACCTGACAGGTTCCCTTTATTTTTTCCCTTTTTCTATCATTTCAGCTGTGATCATTCATGGACCCACTCTTATACAGATTTTATGGGGTTGTTTTGTTTTTTGTTTTTTTTATAGTTTTGGATGCAGTATACAGTGATGCCATGTCCACTTGGACACAAAAAGTTTTGGAAAATTCCCTTATAACAAAGTCTCTTTGATACACTCTGTTTAAAAGCAAAGATGTAGAAATATGTCAGAGACATTACTCTGTCAGCAACATGGATTAAACAAGACTAAAACAACTTGTGGAAACCAAAGAAGACCAGTGAAGCATATGATGAATCACATAATGATTTAATACCCTTCTATACAGTCAGTAATGCAGACAGAAGGCTTCACCCCCCCTCCACAATGCATGATACGTTCAGACACCATATTTGCATAACAGAGTTTTAACAATGGAGGAGAGGTTATTGGCCCCTTGGAAGATCAATCTTATATTTCCTACTATGTCCTCACATTATTTTTAAAATTATAATAGCGCAAGATATTTCTTTACTATATTTTTCATACACAGCTTAGCAAGAGGTATTGACACTTTGAAACATAACACTATGACATAACTAAGAATAACTGAATAGTTATGATGAAACGCGCGTTGGGGGGGCACATACTGTGGACAGTGCTGCATACATAGTATCAGGAACTTCTCCTTGTCCTATATTTCATTGGTTACTCATTATTTTGACTCTGCATGATTCAGTGCTGTTTTGTCCTACCCAGTTGAATCCAGCATATGGGACCTCATTGCACTTCCAATTTACCATTTAGCAGTTCATTCATTCTATAAACTGTGAAATCTTGTGTATTCTAATTGAATTCTCTATTATATTTGCACTTTATTACTTAGTATACTTTTATTACATACAATTTAGCACAATCTGCTATGTATTTATTTATGCCGAATTATATCATGCACCTTTAGGCATCTATGATGTGTGATATTTATGACATCTATTATACAAAAGTAAATACAAAAGGGGATGGGGAACAAGAGGTGCAATAGTGCCCTTATCACTAGACACTAATTCAATAACCCGGTGAGCAAAGCGGTCCACTCACCTGATCCAGTTGTGTCACCCACAACTGGTTTGAAGACTTGTTAGGAATAATATCCTGATGGCTGCTGCTGGACCTTCACCGACCACTCACACGTGGAAAAGCATCCGGTTACTTGGGAAAAGGTGTATGGCGGTCCGCGCTGCCAGACTGACTCGCATCAAAGAAGACACTTGGAGATGAAGTGTTGATCAGATCCTTCTTTTATTCACCGACGCGTTTCGGTGCCCACCTGGCACCTTCATCGGTGAATAAAAGAAGGATCTGATCAACACTTCATCTCCAAGTGTCTTCTTTGATGCGAGTCAGTCTGGCAGCGCGGACCGCCATACACCTTTTCCAAGTAACCGGATTATACAAAAGTACTCCTACTGTGTACACAATAGTCCCTTACTTACTGTAACCAATTGCAATATCATGCTCCTCCTTTCGTTTAGTTGCAAGCCCACTGCCTATACCTTGATGCAATTATTTATCAATAAAATTATTGTTCACCACATATAACCACATATGGTTTTGTTTGCTCGGTTTTTAAAGAGGAATATGTCACAGGGGCATGCAGGTATTTGAAAGCTAAAGCTATCAACACCTTTATATAGTATTGGTTGCTTTATTCCCCAAATATCAGCATTTTTGGCATAAAAAAATGAATCATTAAGTGCTCTGGGCATGACAAAGCACTTACGAAGCCTTTACCACTTGAGGTTGTTTCCCCACATAGTTCAGGTCTCTTTAGCTTGATGGATGGCTCACTGTCTATATGAAATCATGGGGCAAAGAAATTGGACTGTAACTATCATCCAAAGGAAAGAGGCTGCTGACATGCGGGAAACAACCATGGGAAGCTGACGACTGGAATTACATTGTCTCGCCATGAGAACTGACTTCCCTATTTGCAAATGGGTTAAAATGTTGATTACTCAGGAATGTGGTAACACATAGACGTTATAGAAGGTTTAATGGATTTACATTTCTAAGACATTCATGCCCATAACTACAGTATTGGGGGGGGGAGTAGTTTTACTGACAGATTCCTTTTTGCTAATAAATGCATCCAGTGAAAGTGAAGAAAAATGTTGTAGCACTTACTCATTAGTGATGATAATGAGTAGTGGCTATATTCTTTAGTCACCAAGGCGGGTCCATGCAAATTACAATAAAACTTTACCTGGGCTATGAAGTGCTAGTTCTCTGAAGAAAAGTTAGCCCATTTTCTAACCCATTTTAAGAGTGGTAAGCAAACACTTTAACTAAGGGATCTCCAACTCCAGGCTTCGAGGGCCGCAAGCAGGTCATGCTTTCAGGATTTCCTTAGTATTGCACAGGAGATGATATCATCTTAGTGCAGGTGATTATATTATCACCTGTACAATACTAAGGAAATCCTGAAAACCTGATCTGTTTGTGGCCCTCGAGGCCTGAAGTTGGAGACCCCTGCTCTAATTAGTCCATATAAAAGAAAAGTGGCCTGCACTGCTCTTTCCTTATCCAAACGGACTAAAACTATCCAAGGCTTGCGATTCAGAGAAAATATATTTTACAGATCCAGAAGACTAGTCGTGTTCCGTGTTCAGCCGGCTTCCCCAAGCACCACAGTGAATGACGGGTCTCTCACTATGTACACCCAGGAGAGAGACCTGTCAATAACCTTTAGCAGCACTGGGAAGAGTCAGATCTTTAAAGTATATTTTCTATGAAACACTATAGAAAAAACATATTTAGATGCAATCATGAAGCCAGGTTTTAATTAATGCTGTCCCGAGTTTAGTCTGTATACGTATTTATCTGTATGGTGACAATTCCACGCAGGAGCCACTTTGGCCCTCTTAAGGTACCGTCACACATGGCAATATTGCTTGCAATTTCACTGGCAATTTGCTGGTTGCAGTGAAATCATGGACACATTGTTACATTTGTACACGGCAACAAAATAGAACAATGTGTCCATGATTTCACTGCAACCAGCAAATTGCCAGTGAAATTGCAAGTAATATTGCCGCGTGTGACGGTACCTTTAAAGGGCCACCAGATAATACAGCCTGCCTCAATGCACTCTCATGTTTCAACAACTATTTTGTTTCAGAAAGTCAGAAATAATGAGAAGATCGAATGACATTGGTTACCTGTATTGATGCCCTCTGTCAGGATCCATGCCCCAGTAGTCTCTGCAGCTTTTACCAAGCCTTTGCCAAAAACTTGCTTGACTTTAGAGGGAAGTTTGAAATTCTGGACCCCGCCATGAACAGATATTACAAGTTTGGGAAGCTCCATTTGCCATTCTTTTATCATCAGATGCATTACTTGGTCTACTGAGGTATCATAGGATATTCTGATATACTGAGGACAAAAAAAAATACTCAGTAACTCCCAGCATGTCTGTAACAAAAGCTGCTGGCAGCCACCTCTAGGAGGAAGCTTGCAGCACATGCATTAAGGGGCTGGCTGGCTGCTCTTACCAAGTGTGGCAGTCCACCTTGCACAGCCTGGGGCCAAGTGAGGGAGGGGGGGTGCTGCTGGTGCCAAGTGAGGAGCGGGGGGGGAGATGGTGCTGGCCCTAAGTGTGGAGCGGGGGGGGTGCTCTGCTGCGGCTGTAATGCGCCACCTGGCAGTCGCTCTTCCTGGTGTAGGCGGCCCTACACTGAGACTATACCACTGGCCTGGGGGACAAATGCCACCCTGGCACCTGGGCCGGTCCGTCCTTGCATGCATTATATTGGTCACGTTAATTTTAATGTGAGCTATCGTATGCAGTATGCTCTCCCTAGTGGCAGAAGCAGGCACAGAGAGTTGTTCATTTTAACTTATGTCTGTATGAAGAGAAGTTCTCTGTAGCTACTGATTATAAGGAACATTCTCATAGTTGCTAAATTTTGGTAACTTCATCCATGGTGAACCCTACTTTTGGAGCAGAAGGTGGACAACCAGAATTTTTTGTTCACCGTAGTCACATTCTTAAGCTAAACCCCTCCATGCCTCTTCCATGTCCCTCCCCTCTTGCTATCTCTTTTATGCTTCCTTAATAAAAGAAACCTTGAGGTCTCATCTATCTCTGCTAGCCCATAGCACAGATTGAAAGTATGGGCATTCTGCTAACAGTCTTTATACTATTATGGTGATGGAAGAATAATCTGTTTTGGGAGTCCCTCTGATGGCATGATTAATGGTTGAATTTTGGCTGATACTGAGTGATTATGAGCTGAACCTCTTACAAAAATAAACCTCCACGATAACACAGAGCTTTTGGAAATTTTTAAAAAAGGAAAAATTAATGTAAAAAAAATACCTTGGCATGGTATGTGTGATGGCCATCTTGAAAATTGATTGTGCCAAAAGCATCTGTGGGGCTGGTCTTTGTATGTTTCTGCACCGACCATTCCTCATCGTTTACCTCTTGTAATGTACAATATATTGGCCAGTCAAAATCTATTCCAGGGTGATCTCTAATTAACCTTCCACAACAACACCTAATGACACAAAATTATAAATTCACGGCATTGCATTGTAGATAATGAGCTAGAACATATTCATTTTTGAAATATGTTGGTATTTCCATACATTCTAAATTAATATTATTTGGTTTCTAGTTATTTTCCTAAATGTTCCTCTGGTTTCAGACAGGAAAAATTAAAACACTAAGTCCTGTGTGCACTACTTTTCAGTATGTGCCGCAAATAGTCCTTTCCCTCTCGTTGTGTGATTACTGTCAGAGCAACCTGCACTGTAGCGCATCACACATTGCTAACTGCTCCCTACCTCCTCCAGGATGTGCAGGAAGGTGAAGCAGAATAATTTACTAGAGACATTTACGAGCGACATTTACTGCAGCTAATTAGGCTGGCTTCACATTTGCGTATGGGAAGGCAGCGTATTGCTGCGTTCCCATACGCAGTCAAACGCATGCGCACTGCGTTCCTATGTTTAACATAGGAACGCATTGTGCCTGCGTTTGCTGCGTTCGGGTGCGGATGCGGACGATATCTGCTCCTTCCGGTGTCCAGCATCCGCACCCGGGACGCAGCCAGTTGCATTTTTTTGTGCGTTTAGGGACCTTGGAAGATCAGCAAGCGTCCCCAAGCGCACAAAAAATGCATTGTCTTCAATGGGTCCGCAGTGTTCAGCGCTTGACAGCGCAGGAGAACGCTGCGGACCCATTGAAAAATCTCCCGGTGGCCCCCGGTGATGTCACAGGAGCTCACCGACGGCCACCGGGAGATCAGCTCAGCCACTGCTGTCCTCTTCCTCCCCGCCGCCGGTAATCTGCTAGTGGTGTCGGCGGGGAGAAAAGCTGATGTGACAACTGTTTGAATCTTCCCGCGCCGACATCTCCTCTCGGTGTCGGCGCGGGAAGATTCAAACAGTTGTCACATCAGCTGTTCTCCCCGCCGACATGTCCCGGAGGTTACCGGCGTTGTCAGGGGGCGGAGATCTCCGGTGCTGATCTCCGCCCCCTGACAACGCCGATTGGCTGGCCAGCCTGCACAGTGATGTGTCCGCAGCGGACATTCTCCGCTGCGGACACATCTTTTAGACCCTGCTTTGCACTGCGTATGTGTCTGCATGCCATCAGCATGCAGACACATAAGCAAATGTGAAGCCAGCCTTAGTGCAGATCTGCTGCTGCTGCTGAAGTATACAAAGAATGTTGTAGTTTTGTATGTTGGGTTGTACACTGGAGCTAGTCTATAGGGGTGTGTGCTGTACCTTGTTGCTGCTAGAAGGCTACGGGGGGGATTACGGTGCTATGTCCCTGTTAAAAATTATGCAATTATATTATTATGGGAGCCCAGCGTAAACTTATACCCTTTTGCCAATGGTCTATTTTTTTTCAAAGTAATCAGTCAATTCACTGTACTTGGTTAACCGTCAACCAGATGTTTATTAAAAGGTTATTTCATATTCTAAAGATAAAAATATTTTTATTTTTTTTTATAAAAATAAAAATAAAGTTGTTAAAATTGTAGAGGTTCTTCTGTACGGTGGAGTCCTCTTCTTTGTATAGATTTCTATATTTCTCTATGGTATGATCCTTGGTTTATATTCTTATGTTGGATTTAAAAAAAAAACCCTGACAGCAGAAAGAAGACACAAATTATAAGAAAGAAAAATTCTAACAGAACATTACAGGTATTATTATATGCAAAACTATTGGACTTGTAAAAGGTGGTGGAGATTAAGCTATATGTAGTGATTAATCAAATATCTCCAATAGCTATAGGTTACAAAGAAATAAGGACAGACGCAAGAAAACAACAGAAAAGGAAATCACCTAGAGGTAAAGGAGAGCACATAGGTTATACTTAGAAATGAGTCTTTAAACAGGAATAAAAGACTAATATAATATATTCTTGTAGAACCCCTCATAAGGATAGAAGAATTTCAATCCACCATGAAATAAAATCCAACATAAGAATATAAACCAAGGAACATACCGTAGAGAAACATAGAAATCTATACAAAGTAGAGGACTCCACCGTACAGTACAACTTCCACAATTTTAACAATTTTATTTTTATTTTTATCTTTACAAAAAAAATGTAATAATAATTTTTATCTTTAGAATATGAAATAACATTTTAATAAACGGTTAACCGAATACAGTGAATTGACTACCGTAATTACTTTAAGAAAAATAGACCATTGGCAAAAGGGTATAAGTTTGCGCTGGGCTCCCATAATAATATAATGTTGTAGTTTTGTCATTGTAAATTCTAAAAGACAATAATCTAAAATCTAAAAAAAAAAAATTACATACGCACCTTATCAGCTTTCTGCTGCTACTATGCCGAATCTTTCCTGGTTCCCCACTGGTCTCTATTCTTACAGCCACCATGATTAAAAGATGACCCAGTTGACCACAGCAACCCATGACTGGTTCAGTCGAGGCCAGTAAGAGACCAACTGGTGAACTAGGATAGTGTTAGAGAAGCAGGTATCCTTTTTATTAAAAGATTATCCACACCTTATTATGCTGCAGAAAACCTATACCAAAATATACACTGGCGAACAAAATTAGAGAACAGTGTATGATCAGACAGAATGTAATTTACATTCGTCAACGTTTGAAGGTTTTTGTATAAAGGGTATACCATGCCACTAGAACAGTGTTTTCCTAAATAACCAAAGTATATCAACTTTATGGTTAATCTTATTTTATTAAATTTTGAAAAACATGACAAGAATATACATATATTCCATTGGTATATTAGTAAGAAATAAAACAATTTACAAAGGTAGTGTCATTATTTACAGTTAGGGCCAGAAATATTTGGACAGTGACACAATTTTCGCGAGTTGGGCTCTGCATGCCACCACATTGGATTTGAAATGAAACCTCTACAACAGAATTCAAGTGCAGATTGTAACGTTTAATTTGAAGGGTTGAACAAAAATATCTGATAGAAAATGTAGGAATTGTACACATTTCTTTACAAACACTCCACATTTTAGGAGGTCAAAAGTAATTGGACAAAGAAACATAACCCAAACAAAATATTTTTATTTTCAATATTTTGTTGCGAATCCTTTGGAGGCAATCACTGCCTTAAGTCTGGAACCCATGGACATCACCAAACGCTGGGTTTCCTCCTTCTTAATGCTTTGCCAGGCCTTTACAGCCGCAGCCTTCAGGTCTTGCTTGTTTGTGGGTCTTTCCGTCTTAAGTCTGGATTTCAGCAAGTGAAATGCATGCTCAATTGGGTTAAGATCTGGTGATTGACTTGGCCATTGCAGAATGTTCCACTTTTTTGCACTCATGAACTCCTGGGTAGCTTTGGCTGTATGCTTGGGGTCATTGTCCATCTGTACTATGAAGCGCCGTCCAATCAACTTTGCAGCATTTGGCTGAATCTGGGCTGAAAGTATATCCCAGTACACTTCAGAATTCATCCGGCTACTCTTGTCTGCTGTTATGTCATCAATAAACACAAGTGACCCAGTGCCATTGAAAGCCATGCATGCCCATGCCATCACGTTGCCTCCACCATGTTTTACAGAGGATGTGGTGTGCCTTGGATCATGTGCCGTTCCCTTTCTTCTCCAAACTTTTTTCTCCCATCATTCTGGTACAGGTTGATCTTTGTCTCATCTGTCCATAGAATACTTTTCCAGAACTGAGCTGGCTTCTGGAGGTGTTTTTCAGCAAATTTAACTCTGGCCTGTCTATTTTTGGAATTGATGAATGGTTTGCATCTAGATGTGAACCCTTTGTATTTACTGTCATGGAGTCTTCTCTTTACTGTTGACTTAGAGACAGATACACCTACTTCACTGAGAGTGTTCTGGACTTCAGTTGATGTTGTGAACGGGTTCTTCTTCACCAAATTAAGTATGCGGTAATCATCCACCACTGTTGTCATCCGTGGACGCCCAGGCCTTTTAGAGTTCCCAAGCTCACCAGTCAATTCCTTTTTTCTCAGAATGTACCCAACTGTTGATTTTGCTACTCCAAGCATGTCTGCTATCTCTCTGATGGATTTTTTCTTTTTTTTCAGCCTCAGGATGTTCTGCTTCACCTCAATTGAGAGTTCCTTTGACCGCATGTTGTCTGGTCACAGGAACAGCTTCCAAATGCAAAACCACACACCTGGAATCCACCCCTGACCTTTTAACTACTTCATTGATTACAGGTTAACGAGGGAGACGCCTTCAGAGTTAATTGCAGCCATTAGAGTCCATTGTCCAATTACTTTTGGTCCCTTGAAAAAGAGGAGGCTATGCATTACAGAGCTATGATTCCTAAACCCTTTCTCCGATTTGGATGTGGAAACTCTCTTATTGCAGCTGGGAGTGTGCACTTTCAGCCCATATTATATATATAATTGTATTTCTGAACATGTTTTTGTAAACAGCTAAAATAACAAAACTTGTGTCACTGTCCAAATATTTCTGGCCCTAACTGTACGTAAGCAACTAAAGTCTGACAACATCCTCTCTTGGTGACATGTTTGCTGCATTCAAATAACTGTTTAAGGCGGCCGTCACACGCTTCAATCTTGTGAGCGATATTGTTAGCGATCAGATGCACGCGCGATCGCTAACAATATCGCTCACATCGCTGGTGAGCTGTCACACAGACAGACTCACCAGGGATGTGGACCAGCGAGATCGCTGGTAACCATGGTACACATTGGGTTACTAGGCGCCGCGCGGCGCTTAGTAACCCGACGTTTACCATAGATACCATCTCCCAGCATAGGCTCTGCTGCTGGGAGATCGTTCATCGTGGTGTCACACACCACGATGATGCAGATTGATCAAGCGATTATCGCTTGATTTGAGCTCCGGCTCACAAATCTGCGATCAAACAATCAAGCGATTTTACATTGTAAAATCGCTTGATTACACGCAGCGACGCACAGACGATATCGCTTAAGTGATCAAAAAGCAGATCGCTTAAGCGATATCGTTCAAGAAATTGATGCGTGTGATGGCCGCCTAAAATATACTGAAACACAAACCTATAGCTCTTCTTTAAGAGAAGAGATAAACTAATCATGTGAATATATGAAGCTCACTCATAAGTCTATAACTCCTCTCTATTTCCCCGGCGTTACCCGTATTAGAGTGTTATCCCGTTGGTCTCCACTGAGGATTTCCTGTAAATTTGGCTAACATCCGGATTCCCATTAAGGGAAGCTTTTAGCCTTCGAGCTTCACAAAACTAAATACTATCAATATTGTTCAATAATCACCTGAACTCAAAGGGTGAAGGGTGTATATAAAGGGCATATTGTCTAGTATAGAAGAAGTGCATCTGGGAAAAAGAAAAGGATGGGGGGGGGAGAAGGAGAGAAAGAAAAATCTGTTAAAAAGGACAATCAAGAGTAAGTGGGAAAGTAAGAAGGGTTAGGAATGGGAAAGAAGGGAGGAATATATTACTCTTGCTCCCCGTCTGCCACCACACCCGTCAGGATATTCTTAAAGTCGGCAGAATCCTGAAACATAATCCAGTTGAACCAAATCCTCGAGAATTGGCCGCCAGATCCCGATGTCTCTGCCGTAAGCTCTTCCATTCTAAAAATAACCATCAATTCCTTGTACCAGTCAAGTAAAGTTGGAACTCTAGTTGACTTCCAGAACCTTGGAATCACCGCTCGCGCGGCCGAGACACAAAAACGAAGAATATCCTTCTTCTGGAGCCCAATAGGACCGGGAAAGATGGATAACAGTGCTGACTCAGGACAACAATCTACTGGTTTTCCTGTTATCCAGGTGTATGTGTTAAATATCTCAGACCAGAACCGCTGGATCTCCCTGCACCCCCACCAAATGTGCAACATTGTACCTGTCTCTTCTTCACATCGCCAACATGTATCGGAAGTTTCCGGGAACATGCTCCGAAGGGTTGCTGGGCATAGGTACCATCTAGTGAGCAGCTTGTAACTCCTTTCTTGTGCAGAACAGGCATTAGCTAGTTTATGGGTAAATATAAAGCATTTCTGCCAATCGCCCTCTGAGATGGTACTCCCTAGTTCCCTCTCCCATGCGCGCTGGAAGTATAGAGTACTCTGATCTCTCAAGGACCCCAAGGTCTGATATAAGACTGATATTTTGCGCCTCAGAGGAGCCTCTAGTTGGAATAATTTTTACAATTCCTTAAACGTTAATCTCACCCTGCACGAGTGGCCAGCCGAGTATAAGAATGCTCTGTACTGAAAATATTCAAACCACATTAGTGGCCTCGTGAGATCTTTAGATTGCAGCACTGCCAATGAGGGTAATTCACCATCAGACAAAGTCTGACCCAATCGGTATCACTCACACTTTTCCAACATAAAAATCTCTGTTTTCCAAATCCCGGAGAGAAAGAAGGACTGGAAAAAAGGGGGGTCAAAGGGCTAAGACCTTCTTCTAAGTGGAGGTTTCTCGTCACAGAATGCCAAATTTGTAAGGTTGTCCTGGTCATATCCGTCAAGTGTTCTATGTCCGTAAGATCTTTAGGGGGGATCCAAAGCACATGTTTCAGCGGAATCCCCAGACCTTCTTGCTCCACCCCAACCCATTTCTTGAAGGATGCACTGTAATGCCAGTCCAGTGCTCTAATGAGTGAGGAGGCCATAAAGTACGTCTGTATGTTGGGTAATCCAATTCCACCTCTAGACTTAGGCAAAGAGAGAATATTCATCCTTAAACGAGATCTCTTTCCTCCCCAGACAAATCTGAGGATCAGAGATTGTAATTCGGAAAAAAAAAACTATCAAACCGGACTGGAACTGTTTGGAAAGTAAACAGAAGTCGGGGCAGGACGTCCATTTTGACCACGTTCACTCTCCCAAACCAAGATAGTTTTAGCTGCCTGTAGGGGTTAAAATCTGATTCCACATTGGACAGAAGGATCTGATAATTCAATTTAAATAACTGTTCACGATCTTTCGGTATATTGATTCCTAAGTACTTAATGGACTCCGTCCTCCACTTGAATGGGAATTGATTAGATAAATGAGAAACCAAGTCTTCGGGCATAGAGATATTAAGTGCCTCGGTCTTGGTACAATTCACTTTAAAATTGCTTAATTGTCCGAACCGTTCAAATTCCTTCAAGATAGAGGGGATGGAGATCATGGGCTGTGAAACATATAATAGGAGGTCGTCAGCAAATAAGGCCAATTTGTGATTACTTTGCCCCTGTATAATCCCATGGACACTGGTATTGGTCCTTAGTGCCATGGCCAAGTGCTCCATTACGATAATGTATAGCAGGGGCGATAATGGGCATCCCTGCCTGGTGCCATTAGCTATTTTAAAGGAAGAGGACAGGGCTCCTCCCATCTTTACTTTAGCAGATGGGGAGGAGTATAAGGACAGGATTCCGTGTAAGAACCTCGGGCCCAGGCCAAGTTGTATCAGCGCCCCCTTCATAAACCCCCAGTGAACTCTGTCAAAGGCCTTCTCAGCATCCACAGAAATTAGGCCTAGTGGTGCTGAGCTGCTTTTGGCCTTAGCTATAAGGAGCAGGGTTCTAATAGTGTTGTCCCTGGCTTCCCGGCCTCTGACAAAGCCCACCTGGTCTGCGTCAATCACAGAAGGGAGGAATGGAGCCAAACGATCAGCCAATAGTTTAGAGAAGAGTTTTACATCCATTTTAATAACAAAATCGGCCTGTAGTTCAAAACCAAAGATGGATCTTTCCCTGGTTTGGGAATGACGCTGATATGGGCCTCTAAAGATTGTGGCACAAAATCCGATCCCTGGAGTATAGCATTAAAGGCCATCAACATTACTGGGGCTAGTTGTGACCTGAATGTTTTATAAAAATTGAATAGCAAACCCATCAGGTCCCGAACATTTCCCCGAGGGAGTAGATTGGATAGCCTGGATCAACTCCTCCTCAGAGAAATCCTCTTCTAACATCGCAGTTGCCTCTGTGGCAAAGAAGGAATTGCCGTCTGATCAACATATGCTTTAATCTTATCCGACAATTCGGGGGGTGGGAGATCAGAGAAGTGCCCCTTAATGTTGTAGAGTGTACAATAATATTTTCTGAATTCTTCCAAAATTTCATTGGGGATGTACGTTCATTTACCCTTATTATTTGATATATATGGAACATAAGGTGGGTTCAGTCGAGGGTGGAGCAATCTGGCCAGGGGATGTCCACATTTGTCTGAGTTGGAGTAAAAATAACTCCTCGATTTCTCAGAATAGTTCGATATTTTTGGTCCAGTAAGTTTTTAAGTTCAACCTTTTTCAGCGTCAAGTCAGTTAAAGTCAGTCTTGATAATTTTGCTTGTGTGACATTTCTAAAGTGTGAATCTGGGAGAGGAGGTTCTCTATCTTTTCTGAGCTATTTTTCTTCAGGCGGGCACCATGCTTTCATGAAAACCCCTCTCAGAATGCATTTCAGAGCTTCCCACTTAGTGGGAGGAGGTGTGGGGTCCGTAGCATGATCCCTATCAAAAAATTGGATAGTTTCTTTCACTTCTGTCACACATAACTCGTCCTTTAATAAGTGGTCGTTTAACCGCCAGGTCCACGGTCGTCTACTTGCGTTAGGTAATGTAAGGGATAGGAAGACAGTGACTTGTAAAGAATAAATCAATTCTGCTGTAGGAATTGTGTATTGGGGAGAAATATGTGAAGTTCCCGTCCCTGGGGATTAAGAATCCTCCAAATGTTAATGAGTCTCAGAATGTGTAGAAACCCTTTCAGGGATGCAAGTTTTTTGTTAGGGATAGATCTCTTACCCGAAGATGAATCAGCTGCCGGGTCCAGGGTGAAATTGAGGTCCCCTCCGATGATGACTGACCCCTCTGCGAATTCCATCAGGCGCATTAATACAATCTGCACGTTTTTGTTTGAAATCTATTGGGTAGATACCAATTGGCGACAGTTAGCAAGGATCCAGCAACTCTCATCTTAAGAAACACATACCGACCCTGAGGGTCAACACTAGTCTCCAGAATCTCATGAGACAGCGATCTGTGTATCGCGATAGAAACACCCTTCGTCCTTGCCTCTGGTTGGTGCTGTGATGCCAGACTGAAAAGTATCTATTACGGAAACTCGGGATGTGTCCAGATTTAAAATGAGTCTCCTGAAGCATCAGAATCTGGCATTTCTGCTTGTGGGCATAGTACAGGATCTGTGACCTCTTCTGAGGAGTGTTAAATCCCCTTACATTAAACGAACACATTTTTATAGATGACATGACAGACGGGCAGGCAAAAGAGGGGAAGGGAGACGGAGGGGGCAGGAAGGGGGGCAGGGAAGAGGAAGGAGAAAAGAGAGAAAAAGGAAAAAAAAAAAAAACTCAGGAGACAATCCCGGTGGGGCGTAACCTGCCTATCCCGGGTTTGTCCCCCCAACCTAGGCCCTAAAATTTTTTTTTTTTTTAGAGTGATCAAAACATGCAAATAGTACAGGGGATCTCCTAGATTCAGAATTCTAAATCTAATCTAAAGCAACATAAGTGTCTGAGTCGGTGCAAAGTTCAGAAACCTCTTATCGACATTAAGGCGGGAATTACTTAATAACATTACATGAAACCCTTCTATACATTAGCCCACATGCGTTGTGTGGGCTAAATCGACCGATTAGTCAAATACCCCTTTTACAGAAAACTCCGCAGTTAAACATCAGGGCAATGTATATATCTATAGAGAGAGAACAAAGGATCTTCAACCCTCATCTAACGATTCCCCTCTTCGACCTCTGTTCCTTCTCTCCGGGAGGCCCCCCTCCCCCCCTCCCCCCCCCCCCCCCTCTGGTTGGCCCCGGAACCTGGGAGACCTGGCTCAGGCAATCAGTGTAACCCGGCCAGTCTTCCATATTGATAGAGAACGACTGAAGGCTCAGTGCAGCCGCGAACTCCGGGACTCCTCTCGGGTGAGAAACAAAATGGGTCACCCCTTCCCTCCGCACCTGGAGGCGGAACGGGAATCCCCATGTATATGGCATGTCTTGCTGTCTCAGAGCCTCCGTGAGAGGGCGAAATGCTCTACGCTTTTGTAGGGTGCGTCTTGACAAGTCCGCTAATATTTGAATAGGAAAGTCCTGGTATCGTACTTGTCGTTTAACCCGAGCTTTGGAGAAAATGGCCTCTTTTATTCTGTATTTGTGGATCTTGCACACCACGTCTCTGGGTCTGTCTCCTTCTAGAAGTGTGGGCCCAAGGATCTGTGAGCCCTATCGAACTCTAAAGCTGAATCCGCTAGTATCTCTCTAAGAGAATTAAAGATAATTTTAAGGACATTAGCAAGATCCCTAGGGCAGACACTCTCAGGGAGCCCCCTGATTCTGATGTTGTTCCTCCTCTCCCGGTTCTCCAGGTTTTCCATGGAGTCCAACATCCGTTCCATATGGGAGGCTTTTGCATATACAGTATCCTCTAGGAGCCTCAATCTTTTATCAAAATTTTGTTAGGAAGATACACTACAGTCCACCCTTAGACTCAGTCTATTGACCCTCCCCTTTAAGAGCAGAGGATTCTGCCTTAAAGGATGCTTCCATCCTTGTAATAAAGCCCTCCATTTCTTCTCTAGTGGGGATGGTCTGAATCCTCATCCTGAGGTTATCCCATATCTCTTGGCCCCCAGAAACTGGTGGCATTGGTGGACAGCTGGGGGGTGAAGGTTGACTAATAAGCGGAGCGTCCGGTGTCCAGGTGCTGGTCAAGGGCTGTGGGTTTCCTTCCCATCCTCCCATCAAAGGACTAGTCCCTGATAGTTCTCTTCCCCTCTCTGTCACTGTTTCTCTCCTACGTTGTGGCTGTGAGGGGGAAAGCCCTGTCTTTCCTGCCATTTCCACACTTGTGTCTGGCATATCCTGCCTGCTGCCACTTCTATCACCTATACCTCCTCCCCCATTATCCTGGTGGGGGCTGTGGCTTATAGTTGTGGGTCTTTCATAGTTAAAAGTCGGGAGCCACTGCTCTCCTCTCAGGGGGGCCTTCAGGGAAGCGTGCAGTGGGGCCCCAGATTTACCAGTCATTGTAGGGGTCTGGGTCGGCTCGTCCGCGTCCACAGGGGCCCTTATGGTGTCAGGGGTCCTCTCCAGCCCATTTGCAGCAGGAATCAGGGGAGGGGGGGAGTGCACATTACCCGTTCTTCTCGGAGCTCTCTCCCGTAGTCTTGTACCGCATCTGGTCGAGAGGGTGCTGACATGGAGCTCTCTCCCTCTCAGCAGGTTTGCACGGTCTTCCTCCTGTGGCGTCTTGCGATGCTCCGGACGCCATCTTCCCCGCGGCCATTACACTGTCTAGGGAGCTGCTCCTGAGGTACCGTGATATCCTCACGGCGGGAGGCACCGATGGCTCCCTGGTGGTTGCGGCGGCTATTCTTGCGTTTCGCTGGCATAAATAATGTCCTTTAGAACTCCGCACGGCTGTATCAGCCTTTTGGCAGCAGGGGGGACAGGAGCTCAGCTCATCAGCGTCCGTTCCCCGCCATGTCCCAGTATATCAACTTTAAACACTTATTTTACACAAAACATGATTATTACAATTAGAGAACAGCAATGACTGTAGCACAGAGAAGGATTAAAACTAAACTTTGTAAAGGTTACAACAATCACCAATCAGCAGGAAGTATACAGGCCTTTGCTTTGTACAGGACTTTGCTTTGAATGACTTCAGCACATCTGTGGACACAGGACATCACTAGTCTCTCACACTGCTCTGTTGTGATTTCGGTCCACTCTTCTTACAGTGTCTTCCACAGGTCCGTGTCTGTCGTAGGATTCTTGGTCACAACTTTGTCACCCTAGGTTTTCTATTGGGTTTAGATCAGGACTCTGGGCGGCCATTTAAGTGGTTCAATGTTTTCTGTTTCAATAAACTGCTTTACCTGTTTTGCTGTGTGACAGGGGGCATTGTCCTGCATGAAAATGCCATCTGATTGAGTGCTGAATGCATGAAAGAAATCATGTGTTGTTGAAGAAGGTTTTGATACACACTTGTATTCACTCTACCATGTAGCTGTATGAGTGGCCCAACCCCTGCAACAGGAAATATTCCCAAACCATGACACCAACTTTCACTGACTTCTTTACACACTTTGGGTCAGTCTTTCTCCAGTTTGTCAATGAACACAATGCTTCCCATAAATAAAACTTTACTTGATCTCTAAAATGAACTGTGGACCACTTCTCCCTGTCCACACAACATTCTCTTCACCAAAGGTAAGTCTGCTGTTTGATTCTTTCAGCCAATGAAAGGTTTGGTCACTGTAGAGTGGGCTTTAAGTCCAAAAGCTCTTAAATGTCATGACACTGTATGACGAGACAGATCCTTACCCTGTTCAGTGCTGACCTGGTGAGCTATTCCAGCTGCAGTGTTGAAACAATTACCCATGAAGATTCTCCCCATTATTCTGTTCTCTCTTGCATTTGAGGGCAACCAGCCTTCTTGGGGGACTCGAAAGAGTTTGTCAGGAAATATTCCAGAATATTCCAGAATTCACAGATTTGGAATGACCAACTTCTTTGCTTTGGCTGATAGGTTGACACTGTTTACCTTCATTTGGACAACCTGCTGCCAGAGGGTTTCAGTCACTTTGGAACAGCACACCATTTTACAAAGTGAGTGCAAACTGGAAAGTTAGGCTGCTTAAGTAGGGTTTGTCAGATAATTAAGGAAATTAGCACCAGGAGCCAGATTAACATCAATTACAGGTATCTGAAAGTGTTCTCTGATTTTGATCAGTGTTCTTTTTCATTTATCTCATTTACATTTTTTTTTTGTGCTTTAGAATATATTCAATTTATGAAGTAAGCTTAAAATACTGCTACTTTACTCATGTTAAGATATTTTCACATAGGACAACACAATGAATATTTGCTCTTTCCAGTACAAAAATGAATGTCCTGTGACTTAAACAATCTGCACTGCAGGTCAATTTTCATGTGTAAAAGCTCTGCAGTAAGTGGATGAGCCATTTCTTCCCTTGCTTAGCATTCAATTCTTTCTTGAAGATGTAACAGTCTTATGGAAAGTCTGTGAAAGATGACATCTAAATGGAATCACTACTTTAAACCAGTTCAGATGAACATACTAAACAAAGGGTTGCACACCTGACCCAGCATGGCCAGTTTGCCAGAGCACATGGCTGACTTTTCTACACAGACAGATGATCTGTCTGAGTTGATTTACAGACTTGAATAATGGATGCATTTAAAGGCAGCTCGACACTGGTTCGCAATATCGATGAGTCCATAGAGCTAATCACGTCTGCAATATTTGTACACATCACAAGGACAAGTCTATTTTTCTTCACGGCTGCCTGAACCCAGCCTTACTTACTATCCACTTTGTTTTAAACATCCTGATATAATTTCTGTAAGTACACTAGTTATCTTAGGCTTCTTTCACATCAGCAGTAAACGCTGATCGTGGCAGTTGCGGTGAAAAAAACCCGACTGATGTGATTACTGCATAACGGCCGCACTTGCGGTTCACTTGCGGCAAGCCCCAAGCAATGTCTATGGGGCCTACGGCAGGTGCGGCAAGTGCGGTATAGTTGCGGTTTCGACACTTGCAGCAGATGCGGCCGCAAAAAAAAACGTGGTCAGATGCGTTTTTTTTCGCGGCCGCATTTGCCGCAAGTGCTGAAACTGCACTTGCTGCACCTGCCCACACTTACTGCAAGCCCCATAGACATTGTATGCGGCTTGCCGCAAGTGAATCGCAAGTGCGGCAGTTATGCGGTAATCGCGGCAGTTGCGTTTTTCTCTCCACAACTGCCGCGATCAGCGTTTACCGCTGATGTCAAAGGGGCCTAAGTCACATTGTAAAAGTCACTTCTAGATATAGTCTGGATTAATATGCAGTGCAGGTTTTTTTTGTGTATTACATGGGCAAGAAGTAAAAATCATAAAATCCTAAGTAAATACTAGACTGCTCCTTGGTGCTTAAATAGAGTATTTGCTAATTCCACCAAAGGCACAGAGAAGACAGTTTTAATTTTTATGTAAACTTCTTCAATATCTGCCATGATGATTAAATGGAAGGACTTCTTTAAAGCAAACATACTTGTGTGTTTGCTGAGACTAAATATATTGTGAAATTATCGGGCAACGGCCAAACTCTAGTATAGATGAGATGAAGCATTTCATGTACAATGTCCATTAATACCTAGTAAAATTTTAAGTAGTGTGACAGTAAATAACTGCAATCAATGCGTAATTATTATGTAGCAATGACTTGATTTCTCCCCTTCCCAGTTCATGACACTTCATAACTCCAGGAGCTGTTCACTGCAGTAAGGTAGCATTATATAGTTGGTCTTTTATAATGCGACATCACCTGATAAGGTTCTGGCAGACGTGGCATCCACCATGGCATCTGTAGATAAAAGAAAGCATTAATACAGATTAGCAGCTTCTATCAAGTACTAGTGCATTTCAATCAATTAAAATATCATCAAAAATCAATACAATATTGCCATGTTACAGGGCATTTCTGGGAGCCATGAAACGCGTTGACTAATAAATCATTATTATATTCACCCTTTGATGTCTCATGGAATACGGCAGCACAGTTTTAAACTCTTCATCCTCCCTACTCTCATTTTCTGGGATAATGACCTTTGGGTTTTCATTGGCTGTAAGCCATAATCATCAACATTAATAGAAATAAACACTTGAAATAGATCACTCTATAATGACTCTATATAATATATGCATTTCACTTTATGTATTGAATTAGTGAAAAAAATTAACAGGGGAGGCTGGTTTTTAGTCATTTTTTTTTTAACACATCTACATCTAATAACACTGATTTTACCAGTGCTAGCTATTCAAACACTGCAAGCAGCTTGAACTGGGCCAAGCACCCAGTGTACCCGTGCGCAGTGATGCTCGCGCAAGTGGTTTGCAAAGGTAAAGCGTCATAAACTCCGAACTCTGATTTTGCTTTGTAAAGTCTGTGTTTGGTACAAACACCAAACTTTAAAGTTTGATCAGTTCATCCCCAATTAGGAGTGTCTAAAGGGGTTCTCTATTTATATCATTTATCACTATATGATCACTGGCAATCAGATCACCTCCCAAATCACTTCTATTGGGCTGTTTAACAATCATATAGAAGTTAATGAAGCTGTGGCCGAGTATGAGCACCATCACCTCAGTCATACAGATGACCATAGGATTAGCCAGGTTATGATGATAGAAAATATATGTCAATTTGATATGATGCCGTATCTGCATACAATTCTGGAAACACGGGAGCTAAAATAGCACAAAAGCAATACTGTTATGTTGGACTACTAGAATTAGACATGAGCAGACCAGGGGAAATTCAAGTTCTGGGTTTTCAGCCGGACTTTATAAAAAGTACTGTTCTGAACCCATACTTGACTCGAACCTCATGTAGGCCACGTGCACACGCTGAAAATTTGATGAGTTTTTTACCTCAGGATTTGTAGCCAAAACCAGGAGTGGATAATTAAATACAGAAGTGGTGCCGGTGTTTCTATAATGGCCACTTTACACACAGCAACTTATCTGTCCAACTTCTGACCAACTTGCTGGCTGCAGTGAAATCATGGACATATTGTTCCACTTGTACACAGCCACAAAATGGAGCAATGTGTCCATGATTTCACTGCAACCAGCAAGTTGGTCAGAAGTTGGACAGATAAGTTGGTGTGTGTAAAGTGGCCATTAGACTTTTCCTATGATTGCTCCACTCCTGGTTTTGTCTACAAATCCTGAGGTAAAAAACTCACCAAATACTGAATGTGTGCACATGGCCTGAAAGTCACTGATTGGGCAGTTTGGCTGTCTGCCCACATACAGCCAGCCATAAACAAAGCACTTCCAGGGGAAAAGAACAGGGCTTTGCAAAAAATTTTTTGTACACACTATATCTGATAACAGTGATTTTACCCCCATCAGGACAGCAATAACCTGGCTGTTGTGAAGATTAGCATAAAAAGGATCCTGTCACTTACTGCCCTGAGGGCTCATAGGAGCATAGAAATGAGCGATGAGCATTATTTTCACAACTAAACAAGACTTAAAATCTATGCACATGGACAAAATTGTTAGTACCTCTCTGTTATGGTGGGTTTACACGCCACGATATCGTTTCGATATCGCAACTCAATGGCGCGGGAGCGCGCAATTAGTGCACGTTTCACCCGCATCGCATTGACTGTTTAGACGCTGCGATATCGTAATACAACGTCCGTGCGATGTCTCCGCCTCCCAATCCAGGATCGCATAGTTAACATGGGAGTGAATGGGTGACGTATCAAATCGCATCGTAATTGGGTGTTTACACAGCACGATCTGGCTTCAATCGCTATGCAATATCGGGGCATTGAATAGCACGCTCATTCGATCCCCGATATCGCATTGACATCGTTCCTGCATCGCATTGGACGTTCACACCATACAACGCAGGCACGATATCGGGTCCAACGATTGAACCACGTGACTTTTGATTGAAATTGTACTGCGATATCGCGACGTGTAAACCCGCCATTAGGGTTTGCTCACATCTGCGATTAAACTCGGCAAGTGCAATCCAATAAAACATCCAGTTGATCTCGCAACAAAGTTAAGCTGTAGTAGAATGGGACAGTGTTTTTAGCATGGGCTTTCCCCTGCTGTAAAAAGTAAGGCCGCCTTCACACCACAGTTTTGTGGTGTCAGGCTGTGTCCGATGTTTTGCTGGATTCACAGGACACAGCCTAACAGCTCTGGACAGAACACAGAACCAGAGGGCAAATATGCCCTCCGATCCTGTTTTGTGCCGGAATCGTCAGTTCGCGGCTGCTGGAGCAGACCCTTGCTGAAATGTCAGAATCACAGCTAGCGGGAAGCCAGACGTGGTTCTGAAATTTCTGCCGCGAGCTCTCCAAGTGCTGAAGTTCAGCGCCACCTGCAGCTGAACTTCAGCACCCAGCATCCGATTTTCTGTTGGATCCAGTGCGATCCAGCACCCACAGCCTCCCATGTTAGGGGACGCCGGATTGCACCGGATCCAGGAGGATCTGGGTAGATCTGATTTTGTCAGATTTTTGCCCCAGACACAAAAATGCTGCAAGCTGCGATTTTGTGTCCAGGGTAAAAAAATGAATTCTGCCAGATCCTCCCTGACAGCAGAGAACCGGATAGCAAATCACTGCTATCCGGCCCCATAGGAATACTATGGGGCCAAAATTGGATCCGGGGCTGTCCCATACACACCGGACAGCCCCGGATCCTAAAAACCGTGGTGTGAAGCCGGCCTTAGAATAAATAGATAGATCAGAGGTCCCCAACTCCAGACCTCAAGGGCTGCCAACAGTGCAGGTTTTCAGGATTTCCTTAGTATTGCACAGGTGCTAATGTGATCATCTGCACAGGTGATGATTCCAAGCCCTGTGCAATACTGAGGAGATCCTGAAAACCTGCACTGTTGGCGGCCCTTGAGGCCTGGATTTGGGGACCTCTGAGATAGATAGATAGATAGATAGATAGATAGATAGATAGATAGATAGATATAAAGAAGAAAACCTTTCAAGCAGCAAACGTTTTCAGGGTGCAGAGCAGCTTGGCTTACTTCACAGCCTTTATACATACGTATCAAACAAAGTTCCACTGCAGCACTCCTTAAAGTAAAGTTCAGTAGTCCTTTATTTCTGGCTTCAGATAAATAAATAATAATAATAATAATAATAATAATCATAGTCACAGGTCTCTATGGTCTGGAAGCACCAGGGCTAGATCAGCTCCTGTTATATATGAAGGAATCACCATAGGACAGGGTTTTATATTCCCTTATATATTCATATTTAAAGTCCAAATTCTATCTATTTTATCACATAGGGAGTTTATATCACTTATTTAAACCTTATAGGTACCTTAAATTATGGTTTATTCACTTTTTATTTGAGAGCGCTGTACTGGGAGGAGGTTTGGGTGCAGGGGAGCGCAGAATGAGGAGCGCAGGCGCCTGAGTAGTAAGATGGCGGCCGCAACACTTCCTGCGTCTCCCTGACAATGAGTGAGCCCCGGGAAAGCGTGACATCACTTCCAGGACGCCGAGGAGGCGCTTTACACATGGAGCATGAAGGAGGTAATCACCTGCGCACATGAAGTAGTTATAAATACAGCAGGTGATGTGAGTGCACAATCAATGAGTGATCAAGATTGAATTGCAGTTTGGAGAAGAGTGGTACAGTATATGTTGGAGAATATGACATTGAACTGTTGTAAGTAGTATGTATAAGGATGTATAATGGGGTTTTATGTAATCACTTGAATGCACTTTTGTAAATAAGAGAAAATATTATGTAATTATGTAAGTGGTTTTGTAATTGTGAGGTGGCATATAAGGCTGTAGAGTCTAGTGAGAATTTGCTGGAAGAAGGTTCTGAGAACCGAAACATCGCCACGATGTTCTGAAGGCCTAATAAAGGCTTGCTAAACCTCAATTGGAGTGCAGCGTTTTTTTCTATATTTTACATAGATAGATATCGAGCTTACCAGTCTCCCACTGTTTGCTTCTGAGTCTGCTCATTAAGCTTCATGCATATTTATTGCACTCACACTGCTCCCCCACATTCTGTACCGCTGCCTGTACATGGTAGCTGAGTCGGTCGACAGGGTAGGGGTTACTCGGATACCGGGACAGGTGGTTACTTTGGTGGGGGGGTCACGGCTGGTCGGTTCCTGGATCCGTGCCCTGGACCCTCAATTGCGGGGTGGGGGGATGATGATGGGGGAAATGGTATCGTGATGCCACCTGTGGTACCTGGTATTAGGGTTACCAGCACTGCAGCCAGCCGCTGAGGTGATGAGAATGCAGCTTTGGTAGTACAGCTCCCCACAGGTGGAACTTTACCTCAGGGCAGCGAGGTAGATGAGGGGAGTAGTAGTCCTCACCTCCGATGATGATGCTGTAGCCCTCCGGGTGCCGAATGAAAGGAGAACAGACACCACTTCAGCTTAAACGGTTCTTTACTTGCACCAGATGGAAACAGGTACACGGTACATTCTGGTTTATCGGGTATTGTACCCGCAGATCGTGAAGGTTTCTCCAGAGTCTGACAGTGATGCCCTCAATAAGGTGCTCGTGGTCTTGTTACTCTCTTGTTCTGTCTCTATTTGCCCCTCTTGAGCCAAGTCTCTAGTCCTCGGGGTGTGTTACCTAAAGTCTCTGACTCGTCAGTGTCGTGAACCCAGGTGCGGGACTGATGTTAGGTTGCTTTAGGGGTGCTTCGGCTCCCTGTGTGTGTAGGGCGCTCAGCTCGCCAGTCTGTGGTTAGGGTTGAACCTTGTGTCTATCTACCTCGGCTCCGGTATGCCGGTGTCGACCTGGGTCCCCAGCTGGCTCCAACCAGTCCTGGCTAAACTCCCTTCTGAGTCTGGGTCACCCCTTTCCTAAGAGGCGCCCTCCTGGTGCAACCGCAGGGTCCCCTTTGTCTTCCTTCATTGCTCTCCTCACACCAACTGTCTGACTGTGCTGTCACTCCCCGTCTTCCGCTCTCTAGGCTCCACCCCCTGAGACCTACTGAATATCAGTCCCTGTATTAAAGTGCCTGTGTATGGGTGTTGGGGTGCAGACTCTGAAGATTTCCCCACGTCCACGGTTAAGGAGGCACCACACCTCTAATTGGGGTGCAGTACCTCCCTGTGGTGCCTTGCCATAGGGGCGCAACATAGCCATACACATTATTGTATGGCAACCAACCGGGCATCATAATGCGTGTTAAATTAATAAATAATCGGAAAAAAGATGCATAGATGCATAGAAGTCCCTCACATTTTTCATTCTCAGCACAGATAGAGCGGACCGCTGTGGGTTTCAGCCCCCAGCTATCCACTTTATCTTGACTAAGTATCAAATATGGGGTCCCCATACTGTTTTTTTTTTTTATTAAATAAATAATGTAAAAAATACAGTGGTGTGGGATCTTTCTCAATTTAATACTCAGCCAAGATGAAGTGCCCGGCTGGGGGTTCTTATTCTTACACTGGGGAGGTACATGCAGTAGTTATTCCCCCCAGGGCAATAATAGCAGCCTGCAGCCACCCCAGAATTTGGCACATTCATTAGAGTTGCCAAATCCTGGTGCTTTACCCTGCTCTTCCCAATGCCCTGGTGTGATAGCATCGGGGTGATAAAAGGGGTTAATGACAGCTGAGTATTGACAGCTTATCATTAAGCTCTGGATTGGCAATGTCAGACATCTTATGATACCCGCCCATTACCAATATATTAAGTGAATAGATAAAAAACACACACAGAATAATCCTTTATTAGAAATAAAACACACAGACAATCCTTATTATCCATTAACCTCAAATCACACCCTCTGAGGTCCCAGTTCACATCCCAGCTCTACTGCACCCGAGGCCGCGCTGAGCTGAGCACATGATGAGAGCCCCGACAGCATCTGTATCAGTGGTGCAGTAAGGTCATCCAAGGACACAGCTGAGATACCATGGTAACCGCTAACCATGGTCAGCTGACAGGTTTGCAGTTAGTATAGTACCTCAGCTGTGTCCTTAGGCGACCTCACTGACTCACCACTAACACAGCCGCAGCTCTCAAGGCACCCATTGTGTGCTCAGACACTGTGTTGCTAGGATGGTTCTTCTTCAGCACGGCCTATGTTGCAGCAGAGCTGAGATGGGATGTGGGACTTTGTTGACTTTGGTGGGGATTATTGTCAGAGGGCATATTTTGGGGTTAATAAATGGGATAATAAGGGTTGTCTGTGTTTTATTCATAATAAAGGATTTTTCTGCATGTGTTTATTACAGTTCACTTAATGAATTTGTAATGGGCGGATATCAATGAACTCTCTGACATCACCGCTATCACACTGTGGCTGTCAAATCCATCAGTGTGATAGCAGTAACATCGGAGAGTTTATTTGAGGTCACCAGCTCAGTAATGACGTCAGCTGATCTCTTGCAGCCGCTGTCAGATCAGTCATTTGGAGAGCGCTGCTTGCGTTGAGTGGTCACTTAAAGGTGCCACTCATCACAATGTAGCAGAGCTGGGGAGTTTCGTTGTGGGACCTCGTGTTTTGGACTACTGTTGGAGCTAGGTATGTTTGGGAGCTAATAAATGGGTCAAAGTAGAAAGGATGAAGGGTTAAAATCTGCGCTGCTATATTCCATGAGACAAAGGGTTAATAGCGCTATATAAATAAATAAAATGATTATTATTATTATTATTATAATATTGATTTGTTAGTCAATGGGTTTCAGGGCTTCCTGGCCCCTTTCTCAGGAGAAATCTGCCATTTTTCAGGGAGTCTTAGGGAACCCTGAAATGCGTTGACTAATACATCAATACAATTTTCTGAGATAATGACCTTTGGGTTTTCATTGGGTGTAAGCCATAATCATCAACATTTACATAAATAAACACTTGAAATAGATCACTCTGTTTGTAATGACTCAATGTAATATATGTGTTTCACTTTTTGTATTCAATTACTGAAATAAATTGTCTTTTTGATGATATTCTAATTCATTGAGATGCACCTGTAGATAGCATAACTAGTAATGCAAAAGATTTTGCAAGCGGGAAATACCATAACTTGATCAGTTCGGTTCCAAATCTTTTTGTACTAGCACATATACAATAGTTCATGTTAAAAGGAGAAATGTAACCAATATTTGATCTAATGTTGTGCTTTAGATAATGTTTCATCCTCTTGGTCACTGGTATGTAAAGTATGAAAGCTTTTTATCAAGAATTGTTGCTGCTATTTATAAGCAATTATTGTTGGAGCGCCTCGAAAAAAGAGAGGATCACCAATAATTCATATAGACTCAATCAAATAAACATTGGTAATAAATGTTTAAATGTTACACTATACCTGTGTGGCTCTTTGGAAGCCGGTATTATCTTTGCACATTCTCTTTTGCAGAAGATACTTTCGATCCAAGATTTTTGAGACTACAAAATAAAAACATAACTTGTTTTAGTCAAGCAAGTAGGAATATAATTGCGGCACTCACTAGTTCATGAAACAGATTACATTTCATTCACTGAATAATGCATACGATTACCGATATTGGTCGTAGTGCCGAACAAGACTCTTCTCTTTGCTGGATAACTTGCTTAAAGGGAACCTATCAAGTGGTTTATGCTCCCCCAGCTATCACTGTCCATCCCTGCAGCTTCATAGTACTATTCTAACAATCCCTGTTTAAGCTCATAGTATAATGTTAAAGGTGAAAAAAAAGCATTTATATACTTACATTTTCTGAAGCAGTAACTACACCTTGGAGGATGTGGTCTATCTGGCAGGTTAGTAGTTAACAATTCAGCAGAAGTGTATAAGATGTTGTATGGACTGTGTGATGTCACAATCATGTGACTACAATAGGCAGAGCAAAGGCTTTATAGCACATGTTTTTGTTTGCTTAGCTCCACCCACTATGGTCACATGATTGTTACATCACACAGGTCCTTTAGACAGAGAAGTTAATAGTGAGTTAACTATTAACCTGCCAGAGTGACTACGTCCTCCAAGGTGTAGTCACTGCCTTAGAAAATGTAAGTGTATAAATGCTTTTTTTTCACCATTCACATTACACTATGAGCTCAGACAGGGATGATTAGAATAGTATTATGAAGGTGCAGACAGTGATAGCTGAGGGGCATAATTGAGTTGACAGGTTCCCTTTAATTTTTAAGTTAGGGAACTATAATGTTATGTGCACAAACATAAAAAGTGAGCAGTTTCGGTCTGGTAAATTCTGCATCAAAACCTTATCAGGTTTTCCTAAAAAAAAAAAAAACACACCAAAAACGTATTGAGTTTTTGATGCGTTTTTGTAGTAGTGTGTTTTTCATAGAATGGGGTCTATGGAGTAAACGCATCAATTAATTGACATGGTATTTTTTTTCCTGATCAAGTTTTTGCAGCAAAACCTGATCAAGAAAAAATGCAGCCATCAGCACAGCATTTCAGAAATCTCAGACTCTGCTGACCTGACAATATTTCAGCCTTTTTTGTGCAAAAACGCAGCACAAAAAACGGATCAAAAATGCATTGTGTGCACATAGCCTAAAAATGCTTTCTGCCACAATAAAAAAAAAATCGTAAGCCTAAGCAGGATTGATAATGTCAGACTTCCATTCATTTTGCACATCTCACAAGTATGAATAAAATCTGACTATTATTTTATACATCAGCAATTACATAGTAGCATTACAAAATATAGAAATTGGCAGAATGGTGCTATTGCCTCAATTCATTCAACCCCTCCCTAACATAATTTGGCTTTAATGCAATGCACGCTTCCCGATAATTAAAAAGTAATTACAGCTTACTTATTTTTTGAAATAAGAAACTTTGTAAAATATCTTATGCTTTCTGATCTAATCTTCTGTATTCTTCTGAAATTGTGCATTCAGAAAAGACAGATTTTCACATTACTGAGATAGGAGATGACAGTTGGTGCTCATAAGATTCTATGGAGAGGGGAGGAGCTAGAGGAAGACACAGTCATTCTACTGGAATTTCACCTGAAATGAGAGCTACACTTAAAATCCCAATTAAAAGACAGTGTAAGCTTTACCATGCTCCAGCTGGGAACACTGCCAAAACTGCATTGAACCATCCCCATAAAGCATATTTTACCAAGGAGTTCTGTTTTGTATATTACAATGGGGTCACTTTAACTCTATGAGAATGGAAGAATTTACAAGTCTCATTTAAATGTATAAAAATTTATGCAACGAGTTTCCCACCTGTAAATAGAATTGAGCAAAAAGGTTCACAGTACGATAGTCAAGACACCACTTCGATAGTCTGTGCCCTCTGGATCAAAGACCCTTGAACCTCCTATTACTTGTGCCATCCCCTGTGCCTGTTCTGACTGGTAAGCCACCACAAGGTCATGAACACATAACTGGCGTCTGTAGGAAGATGTGATATCCCCAAATGCCCTTTCAATTGATATAAAACACATGAATCCAGGTGAGACATTCAATCCTGTTTTGAATGTGTCAAAGGTTGTTATCAATTTGTATTCCCAGATTCTTCTCTCTCTGAGATCTGAAGTTACTTTTTAAAATGAGCAGCCTCATATCAGATTCAGTGTTGTGGTCTAGAGCTGCAAAAATGCTTTGCTACAGGTAAGGTCCATACGCTTTTCATTTATTGAGTGGCGATGAGAATTCATTCTTGTTCTGAATTTTTTGTCCGGTCTCCCTTGCGTACATGCCACCTGTTGGACATTGGGTACATATAACTAAATATACCACATTGCTTGTGGTGCAACTGAAGTTACCTGGAATCTTGTAGTTCTGATCTGTCCTGGGAATTTTTATCTTGTCCGTTGTCACTATAATTCGACATGTTTTGCACCTGTTCTGGTTGCAGGGAAAGGTCTCTGTAGCTGCTGGAGAAGTTTCCGTCCAGCTCCTCTTACCACCTCCTGACTTGGATTGTAGGTGACTACAAGAGCAACCCGGTTGTTTTCTTGTCTAGTTTTGTAATGTAGGAGATGATTCCTTGATATTCTGGTGGCTCTTGTAATCTGGTTCTCGACTGCTCTTGGATTGTAGCCCTGGTTCAAAAAGGTCTTTCTGAGGCCCTCAAGGTTATTGTCTCTATCTCTAGGGTTGGAACATATCCGATTGTATCTGATGGCCTGGCTTTACGCAATAGAGTTTATGGGTTTTGGAGGAAAACTGTTCCATCGGAAATATGTTGGACGGTAAATTGGCTTCCGGTACAGGGATGTCTCCATTTCATTGTTCCATAGCTTAATGATGGTGTTCAGAAAGCTGATTTCAGTGCAAGATTAGTTAAGTGTTAAGTTGATGGTGGGATGAAACTGATTAAAGTGTTCATGGAACGTCTTCAGCTGTTGCTCAGACTCTCAGACCACTGAGGACTCTCAGATTCTAATATTTCTCTATCTACTGGCTAACATGGTATAAACATTGTTTACAGATACTGCATTAATATACTTTCATGCTGGTGGTGTTCATAAAAGAAACCTCCAAAAACAAACCTTTGATTGTTGGTGATTATTGTAATGTGTGCCTAAATTGATTTTGCAATAATAATAGTTTCCTTTCCTGGCAAAGACCAAAATACATACATGACAGTTAATAAAAGAACAGGAATTCTATGTTCTAGAGTTGAGAAAAAGATCTGCAGGGCAATGGCCAAGTGGCTGTGTCATTATTCCATTGCCACTAGAACAGAGCCCTATTACCCTCCCAGTACCTGAGACATACCTGATATATTGCTCGCTGTGTGGTCATTATGTGTTCATGACATTGCGGTGCCTTACCAGTCAGAACGGGCACAGGGGATGGCACAAGTAGTAGGAGGTTCAAGGGTCTTTGATCCAGAGGGCACAGACTATCGAAGTGGTGTCTTGACTATCGTACTGTGAACCTTTATGGGTGAGGCTACACTAGGAGTAAGTACAATGACCCACTCATTCCCTCACGTTGTTGGTAGTAATAATGTAGACTCAGGAGACTCCTGACCGCCACACTGTACAGACTGATTACCCTAGAACCCAAAGCCCCAGATGCACACTTCCACCTGATGTTTTCAGTGAAAACCCATACATGGTTAATCACACACAGGTCTGGACCTGAACATTTATTACCACACATGCGTTTGAAAGGAGATGGTACTCCCCTTGAAGGACAGACAACAGAGGTATTCCCCGTGCATTACAGCCCTTACCCACTGGGGTAATAATAAAAATGGAAAATGAGGGTTGTCTGTCTTATTTATTTCAAATAAAGGATTTTTTTTCTATATTCTGAGATGTAATTTTTTTTATTCTTTTGCAAATAGAGCTGTGTGAGGGTTTATTTTTTGTGGGATGAGTTGGAGGTTTTTTGCACCATTTTGGGGAATATAGCATTGTTTGATCACTTTTGATCACTTTTTACTCAGATGAGAATGAATAATAACCAGCAATTCACTTATATTTTTTATATACCATATCTTTTGTTTCATGCACTATGTAGTAGCATTGATTAGGCCAAGTTATTCTGCAGTTCAGTATAGTTATAGTGATACCAGATTTATATAGTTTTATTTATGCTTTGCTACTTTTACATACTAAAAACTATATTTCACAAAAACTTAATTTGGCATCAGCATATTCATTTTTTTCCAAATGAGCCATATTAGGTCTTGTTTTTAGTAGCACAATCTGCCATTTTCATTTCTACCATTGTCTTGTTACATATGACTTTTTGATCACTTTTTATTCATGTTTTTGTACTTCAGAAGTAGTATGAATCCAGCAACAACATCCTTGGAGATATAGGTAAATTTAAAAGTTCATTTATTCAGAAAAAAAATGTCCCTAATAACAACATAGGAGGACACCTTCTGTCTTGTTATGGATATTTTTTGAATAAATTAATTATTACATTTACCTATATCTTCAAGGATGTTGTTACTGTACTCATACTATTTCTATTTCGAACCTTTATCCATGCACCTCCCAGGATTATCTTTCCATTCTCATTCAATAAAATGGTGAGCTGGATTACTAATTTTTTTATATTTTTTTGTGTAAGCATGATGAAAAAATGTGATTTATTCCATATGGTAAATATCGTGACAGTTTTATAGATTAGGTCATTCTGGACGCAGCATTTCCAATTATATGTACAGTATGTTTCTTTATTTATTTTTGTTAACTCAAAAGCTGTGTTTTTAGTGCCAAAATTTAACTTTTTTTTTACTTTTTCACTTAGTCTCTGTGTGACATCAATATTTTTTTTTTCGATCAGTGATCTCATGCACTGCTGTACTCATGTACATCAATTTAGGAGACCTGGCAGTCATTCACTGTGCCTGTAAGACATTGCTTATAACACAAAATATAAAAAGGGGGGGGGGACAAGAGGCGCAATAGTGCCCTATCACTAGTGACACTAGTGTAATATGGTGGTGCTGTGGAGCCACTCACTGGTCCAGTTGTGATCCCCACAACTGGTTTGAAGGCGTTTGGGAAACAATGTTCCAAGCTGCTGCAGGACCTCCACCTACCACTGGACAGTGGTATGTTCCAAGAGAGATGATGGGAGTGATGGTGTGCCACGGTCCGCGCTGCTCTGGGTTCAAAAAACTCACCAAGGAGCCAAACAACTTTTCATCCTGATTTATTCCTACTACGCGTTTCAACACCACACCGGCGCCTTCCTCAGGGAGTATTCTCAGGATACTCCCTGAGGAAGGCGCCGGGTGTGGCGTTGAAACGCGTAGGAGGAATAAATCAGGATGAAAAGTTGTTTGGCTCCTTGGTGAGTTTTTTTAACCCAGAGCAGCGAAGACCGTGGCACACATCACTCCCAACATCTCTATTGCTTATAACAGGATTTTACAGGCCTTTGTAACTTAGAGTCATCAGATGACCTAAGAGTACCATGGCAATGTTCAGCAACCACGATTATGATGGCATGGGGCCACAGGGCATCTTTTAACCCCCATTTTAACCACTTAAATACCTCTGTTTAATTGGATTACTCAGCAACGATCAGTACCAATACCAATCAGAGCCAAGGTCCACGGGTATCAGCTGTCATATCATGGGAACTTTGCCTGCTATTCACTTATTCCTCAGCGCCGTTAAAAAGCGGTGCTGAGGAATAAGGCCCCTAAATGATCATTGTTAAAAGGTGTATCACCGGTTGTTTCAAAATTTGTATCCTCTCAATATATTGTAATCATCATATTATATAGTGATGCATACTTAAAATAGCTAATTTTGCCTTTCTATTCAGTTACTTCTTTACTTTTTCTTAGGTCTATGATATAATGGGATTAAAAACAGACTAGCTGGATCCTTCTAAACTCTATGTAGAAACAGGAAATCGTTTTGTCCTGTATGAGTCATCACTGCAAATGTCAATGGCAAGAGGGATGAGGGGAGCAGCTGGGTTAGCAGTTGGAGAGGGGGATGATTCCTGCAGGAAAAATGTCTGTTTCTTTTTCCAGCAAAGAAAAGTGAAGAATTAACTGGCAAGAAAGGCAAAAAGAGCAATTGTAAGTACACAGTGCTATATAATATGATAATTGCAAAATATTTGTGGCTCCCCAGTGGTCCGCTTGCCACAGTGGCATTTCTTCCCCCACAGGGGGTGATGTCATGCCCGAAAGCAGGAGGCGGTCCCTATGCTAGGTAACACCCAGCATGCAACACTTTTCTGGACTACAAGCATCAGGGGGAGCTCTAGAACCTGACTTCAGGAGAACTGCCCTGGTTCTGGCCAGGAGGAGGGGTAGGCAGAACGTCTGAGGAGAGGAAAGAGAGAGGAAGTGGAGACGAGTGCTCTGGGGAGTGGAGCTCAGAGAACTCGCCCCGGAGCAGAATGCTAGGAAAAGGATGCTAGAGTCCTTGGTTGTGTGGGTGCTGTATGCCCCGACAGTCGAATCTGGAGGGCAGAAAGCTGCAAGTATCCTGGCCGTACCAAACACCTGGCGGCATAACAGCATAGTAGAGCCCGGAACCATCGCCAGAGCAGTGGTGGCAGTGATCGGTTCGAGCTGCCTGCCACACCAGTCCAAACCAAGTTGCAGGAAGAGGGCCACAGCATAGCTACAGGCAGCAGGGACCCGAAAGGAGAGCGCAGCAGGAAGGCGAGGTGGATCCCCAAATGCTTCCAGGCTGTCCGGACCTCATCTACCACCTGTAACCCATGCCCTGGACTGCACCAACACGTTCCAGGTAAAGGTAATGGAAACTACACCCTTCTGTGTCCTCTGCTTATTTTCTGCACCCCAACGACCATCACCACCCAGTGGACTGTCTCACATATCCCTGGGGCCCCGTTCGACCTGTGGGGAGTGATACCATCCCAGCTGCATCACCATCTGCCCCAGCGGTCCCAATTTGCAGCGTCGGCTATCCCTGGCCAAACACCACAGGTGGCGACACAAATTTCCATTGTAAATATCCCCTTTAACTGCATGCCCAGGGTCATGGAGCCGGGTCACCGACACCGTGATCTACCCAACAACTGACCGGCCCAGTCCCAAGTAGCCCATGGCCCTAGTGGGAATTGCAACTGGCATCACAAACAGGATTTGGACCCCCACTAACACCGGGTCCTGTGCACCTAAAGAACTATGCATTGAAAGAACTGTGTCTTGTGAATCTGAGTAATGGCGACCGCCGTGTGTTGATACCATGTGGTCAGGAGGTGTGCCGTAAGCCTCCCATCATGGGATGGGCCAGCACAGAGCAGGAAAAATGGAGTCCACCCCCTGTGGCCACGGAGAGCCAAAGGGCCCTGCCGAAAGACCTGGCCGCTCCGCCCCCTGGTGTGGCCGACAGATGAGAGAGTGAGAGATGCCCACGAAAGGGAGGAGAAGGTATGTGGGTGGCTGAGAGAGACGGAAGAGCTTGAGGAGCATGATGGCAGAAAGCCGAGAGGGAGCATTGGCACCAGGGGTCGAGCAGATGGACTCCCAGGTGGCCTGAGGATGCCTACAGACCAGTTGCCGCCTGTCGACCTGGAGGTCTTAAAAGTCAAGATGGAGGAGCTGAGCAACAGCTTCTGAGGGTCCAGACCACCGCCTTCAACAAGTGGACAAGGGTACTGCTGGAGCAGGCAGATCAGCCACCGACTGTGCTGCAATCACCCCCCTGTGATGCAAGCCTATGTGCAGAGCTGGCTTCACCTCCGAAAATGTGGGGGATGAAAGCCGAGGAGCAGCAGCATGAGCGCATAGAGGACGCAGGATCCATTGCTCATGGTCAGAGATGGGAGCAGGAAAACAGTATGCCCAGAGACACTTCCAGAAACTGCGGAGTGAACAAGCAATCCCCTTATCGGTGAAGCCGAGGTATACTCTGGTCCAGTGATGATGGAGGAAGTTTTCAAGTATTCCCCACCCAGTAGGTGCAAGTGTGATGCCGTGGAAACAGCAGCATAAGTAGGAGACAGAGAATAATGTACAAATGTAAATAATATTCCCTGGAAAGGTTTAGTGACATTTATAAGTGTGCATAGCTATTGAGTTGTAGATAGTGTAACCTGGCTAGGTATTTAGAATAGTATAGCTTGTTGATAATGTACCTATTGTGTAGTAAAGATATAGAAATGTAAGTAAATAACCTTTTAGTTAGCCGGCTAAGTCAGTTCTTAATAATAATTTATTAGATGACAATGGATAATTAGATTATGGACAGTAATATAATCAGGACTCTTGATGTATATAGTTGCACTTCTCAAACGTGCCTTTTGTTGGTTTTGAAGCCGACATGGTGAGGTGCATGGGTGGACCTTGTTGTTGCACTTTACCCGGACAAGCTGTCAGCTCAGCCTGTCTAAACATAAACCGTCGGCACAGCCGAAGAGCCAAATCAGGCCGGGCCTAGAACCCCATAGCCACCCCTGGGGACAAACACTCTGTTCTGGTGACCTAGCAAAGACTGTCTTGAACTTGCACTTTTTTATACTTTTTGCATTTTTATATATATAACTGAGTAATGTTTAAGTAAGCGCCTCCCATAAAGGGAAGAACCAGTTAAAATTGTTGTTGATTGTTGTTAAAATGTGCAAATGAAAAATTGCAAGTTCTTTGCATAACACCTTATACCTGTTTTGCAGCCTGCGAACATGCTGTGCTTTGCCAAGGGGGAATGTGGCACTCCTGCGGACCTACTCCATAGATGTGTTGTCACCGTTCCCGGGTGAGAGGGGTCACAAACGCGAGACACACAGAATTGCACACAACATCATCCCAATTCCAGGCTGGGGGATTAGGGCATACCCTACTGAGAGGGAGAGTCCCATCTTCTGGTCAGAAGGAGGGGTTAGCAGTTAGTTACGGAGAGTTAGAGGAGAGAACGTCAGAGCAAGGCACCCAGAACGGACGCAGGACTGAAAGAGTTCTGGGGGACACGGGAGCGGGGATCCACCCATGCGCCCCGAATCCAGTCCCAATCCGAGTCGGGCGGTGGGACTGGTTGCCGGAGGGGATCGGCCCAGATCTGGTTTGGCTCCAGGCTCCAGCAAGGAAAACCAGAGGCCACTGGCTTTGCAGGAGCAGTGGCCACAAACCGTGGATAATCTGCAGGACAGTAGCTAGGACTAGGGCCAGGGGATGTGCCGCTGCAGTTTCCTGACAAGGCCCGCAGCCATTCTTCTACAAGGGAAAACGGGTCTGGTACTTACTAGTACTCTTTGAATCAAGGTTGAAACCTTTGATTGCACGGAGAATGGTAATGTTACAATGGCAAAAACTCCAAAGGGGAACTGTGGATGGTACTCCTCTTGGGTACATTTATATGAGGAGTTTTTTGGGAGGCACATTTTCCCTATTTTATGTGTGTGGCCAACATTAGAAGTCCTGTGAATAATGAAATTTGTACTATTTTTACACTTACAACCATGTTTACTCTTTAACTGCTAATTTGACATTGGAGAGATTCCATTTAATTTTAACACATCAACACGCTAGGCACATGGAGGCAAATGGAGAAAAACACTAGCTAAAAAAAGAACTGGCATGGAGTGTGCCCCTGTTCAACTGAAAGTGAAGTCAATGAAGAGCATGCCATACCTGTTTTTCAGCATAGTGCATTCAAACCTGTATATAGAAATACATGAAAATAACACACAATAAGCTTGTAACTGTATACCCAGCTACATGGTAACACTAATGAAGTACCGGCGTTTTGTTTACATAAATGACAATCAGTGCCAGCAAAGAGTCATCTACTGAAATTAAGAGTATTATTATTTTCCTGCAGGCATGTCTGTCTGGCATAAGGCCTGACCAAACAAGAACAAGCCAAAAAATGACAACTCACATAGCTTCCCTTCCATTCTTTAGTCCTTATGCTATTACATGCTGTGTAATGTACAATACAAGCATGGTGTTTAGATCTAATCTTCCTCTCAACCAGAGTCTTAAGAATGCATTAAATATAATGCAAGGTACACAACTATGTTTGAAGATCTCTTTTTCTGTTTTGTTACAGAAGAAAAAGTAAACTCATGCAAGACACATATGTCCTCATCGTATCAATGATGGATTCAAACGGCTGTTTGGTTTCCATATGGATGACCAAAATTTTACAGGAAATAACAGCGCAGTATGTGAATTACCCACCTCAACTTTTTCTTATTACAAAATTCTTCTGGTGTGCAGTAAGTATCCGCTGCCACTGACTTACCTCCAAATACACTAAACTACATACTATATAAGATAAAAAAAAAATTTGCTCACTGGTAAAAGAATTGGAGATTATTGTTTATCAAAAGCATCACAAAGCATCAAACTGACAAAAGAAATGGTTATCATGTTTGTGCTCAGTTTCAGGCGCATATGGTCAGAGGTATCCAACAGTGTGCACAGTCAGGATGAATGCAGAGGCAGCTGTCCACCATGGTGACGAACATATACCGTAAGGTAGATCCCTCTACTACATGGTATACATTTGTTTGCAGTGGCCCTCTGTATATGGCTAACCATTGTGATGGCTAACCTATGACACGTGTGCCAGAGGAGCCACACCGCGCCTTTTTTGCTAACACGCAGAAAGCAGACAGTATCTAGAAGAGGGAAAACTGTCCTGTTGAGAGCGCAACACAGATGGCCGCGTTTGTGCCGCGTTCTTAGCAGGAGAGTTGTCCCGCCTCCGGATGCTGTCAGCTTGCTGCTCTTGGTTTCACTATCATCTGACAATGTCAACATCCGGAGTCGGGACAACTCTCCTGCTGACGGCGTAGGCCAAATGCGGCCATAGAACTGTGGCACCCCAGGGGTTAATGTGCCACAGTAACAACACCAAGGGTTAACTCCCGACACAACCCACTACACTACACTAGCGCCTCCTGGCCAGAAATGGGAGCTAAAGCTGCTTCCCTATATATTCTGGTGTGGAGAGGAAGTGAGTTGTTCAATTCCTGAGAGGACTGAGGAAGAAGGACTGTGGTGTAAAGGAGCTGCCCCACGGTCCGCTGCTCAATTCCAGGCCTATTATATAGCAGGATATAGGTTCTCCCCAGTGACTGTTTTTATCACACCTAGGGAGATGGTTTCGTCATATAAACTAAATCAGTGTTAGGAAGTTAAGAGGTTAAAACTTAACATTTAATCGATTATTCTAAAAGACTAGATTGTCCCACAAACTATACATATAAATTATAACAGTGCCCAAGTGTCACACTATTAAAAAGCTCCGTTACCATACTAGGAGCTATTTCTCATTTGAAGGTTTTATCCATAGAGCTCAGTCTGCCCTTCATCATAGTTCACCTTCAAACCTTTATGCTAGTTACATATGTGCTGATGTCATCTCTTACACCCCACAATAACTTGCATACATCCCTGCATATGAAAATCAAACAAAGCCCACTTCCCCTTTATATAGGAAAGATCTCACCGGCTTCTTTTCATCAGAGCAGGTTTCATTTAGAGTTACTTCCTTCCAGGAGGTCCTTCTACTAATGACAGCCTGATTTGGAACTCTCAAAGTAATCTACATATCACCACCATGTTCCACTCCCTACGCGTTTCGGACTTATAATCCTCATCAGGGGATGTGTGGCTTGGTTTTCAGTAGGGTCCTAATAACAGGTGCCCCTTATGATGGTACATGCCTCTGTGAAACAAGACATTAGATATTATTCCCTCTTAGTTATGCCATTTGGTGCAAAGCACCACGATCTACATATATAGTTCCAGTCCCCCCTGGGTGCTACCGCCCCTGGGTACTTACCCAGTCTAGCTTGGTGGTCTGAGTGTGGAGGACGCTGCCGCGGCCATCCCGCAGCTTTTATGGCCGTATTTCCCGGTCACCCGGCGTCCCCCGCCCCCGGAAATTACGCGCGTATCCTCCCGCAACGTCATTTCCGGTCCGGCGCTTCTGTGGAACGCAAGCATGCGTTCCACACCTCATTCCCGGTCCGTTTTCAGTAGTGGGTGGAATCTAGGGCTCATCGATTCCTCCCCTGGACTATGAGGTCATCAGGAGAGGCAGGTTCTTTACCAGAACCTATTCCTCCTAGTAAAGGAACATTTAGCTTTATATAAACACTCCCTTTTATCCAAAGTAAGGCAAAAGTCTTGGTTTCCTACCATTTGTGTTCTTTCTACATCTTTTGGAACAAAATTTGGTTACTTTGACAATTATTTAGCGTCCCCCCAGGACGGAGCTCGTTACATATATATGGTATTCTCATGATGATTTTACTGCATGATCTACACTAACCCAAAAGGGCAGATATATATCACATATTATGGACACAGACTGGTGTTTGAGGATGATGTTTCCTTTTTCTCAGGCTTTAGGGGAATCGCATTATTTCCAGTGAGATTTTAGAACATGGGAGAAAATGGGGGCAAAGGTAAAGCTAGGACAGATCATCAGTAGAGAGAGATAGATTAAGTGCCATCTGAATTCTCCTACGCTTTCCCCTCTGTCCCTACCTAACTGCGGAGGTTGGCACCCTAAAGTACCCCCTCCCCGCCCATGGCGCCCCCGCTCATCGTCGACTCTCCCTCCTATTCTTTCCCTCCACTATCGTGTTCCAAGAAATGGAGAAAAAGAAAGTGCCTCATTCATTCCCTTCGGGGCAACTATGTTCAAGGTGTAGATCCAAAAAACCTCTTTTCTGAGAACCTTATTGTCCCAATCCCCTCCTCTTACGGGTGGTGGGACATGATCAATGCCTATGAACATTAAGCAATTTTTGTCTCCCCCGTGAAAGGTGTTGATATGTCTAGCCACTGGTTTGTCACGTTTGTTGCGGATATCGCTCCGATGTTCCCCTATTCTTTTTCGTAGCTCTCTGGTTGTTTTCCCCACGTACTCTAGGTTACATGGACATCTCGCTTTGTATATCACCCCCCTCGTCCCACAATTGATGAATGATCTTATATCATAGGTACGATGGGTTGCACTACTGTCAAAACTTTTTGTGGTTATGACCTGACTACAACTTGTACAATGTCCACACTTATAGCTCCCCTTCACAGTACTTTTTATCCAGTTTTTATCTTGAGCCATTAAGTGGCTATGCACCAGTCTGTCTCTCAAAGATCTTGGTTTTTTATATGTGATATTAGGACCATTGGTTAAATATGGACTTAGTTCTGGGTCCATTTGTAAAATTGGCCAATGCTTGGCCATAATTTCTCTGATTTTATCTGCCCCACTTGAGTAGGTAGTAATCATGCGTATCTTATCTGTCTCCTCATCCCTATTTTTTTGTTTTGGTGTAAGAAGTTTTGTTCTCTCCATAACCTTAACCTCTTTCCATGCCCGTTTAATCACCCTTTTTGGGTATCCCCTTTCGGTCAAACGTCCTGTCAGATCCTCTATTTGAGTATGAAAACTGGTCTCCGAAGAGCAGTTCCTCCTCATCCTGATCATTTGACTTTTTGGGATCCCTCTCTTATGACTATTGGGATGTCCACTCTCCCATCTCAATAGTGAGTTTGTGGCGATCTGTTTACGATAAGTACAGGTTTGTAACCTTCCTATGTTGTCCCTCTCAATAAGGACATCAAGGAAGGGGAGTCTCTCTTTCTGTACCTCAAAAGTAAACCTTAGACCTAGGTCATTGTTGTTTAGGCATTCTACTGCGCCTCTAAAGCTGAGGTACAGAAAGAGAGACTCCCCTTCCTTGATGTCCTAATGTCAGGATGAGGAGGAACTGCTCTTCGGAGACCAGTTTTCATACTCAAATAGAGGATCTGACAGGACGTTTGACCGAAAGGGGATACCCAAAAAGGGTGATTAAACGGGCATGGAAAGAGGTTAAGGTTATGGAGAGAACAAAACTTCTTACACCAAAACAAAAAAATAGGGATGAGGAGACAGATAAGATACGCATGATTACTACCTACTCAAGTGGGGCAGATAAAATCAGAGAAATTATGGCCAAGCATTGGCCAATTTTACAAATGGACCTAGAACTAAGTCCATATTTAACCAATGGTCCTAATGTCACATATAAAAAACCAAGATCTTTGAGAGACAGACTGGTGCATAGCCACTTAATGGCTCAAGATAAAAACTGGATAAAAAGTACTGTGAAGGGGAGCTATAAGTGTGGACATTGTACAAGTTGTAGTCAGGTCATAACCACAAAAAGTTTTGACAGTAGTGCAACCCATCGTACCTATGATATAAGATCATTCATCAATTGTGGGACGAGGGGGGTGATATACAAAGCGAGATGTCCATGTAACCTAGAGTACGTGGGGAAAACAACCAGAGAGCTACGAAAAAGAATAGGGGAACATCGGAGCGATATCCGCAACAAACGTGACAAACCAGTGGCTAGACATATCAACACCTTTCACGGGGGAGACGAAAATTGCTTAATGTTCATAGGCATTGATCATGTCCCACCACCCGTAAGAGGAGGGGATTGGGACAATAAGGTTCTCAGAAAAGAGGTTTTTTGGATCTACACCTTGAACACAGTTGCCCCGAAGGGAATGAATGAGGCACTTTCTTTTTCTCCATTTCTTGGAACACGATAGTGAAGGGAAAGAATAGGAGGGAGAGTCGACGATGAGCGGGGGCGCCATGGGCGGGGAGGGGGTACTTTAGGGTGCCAACCTCCGCAGTTAGGTAGGGACAGAGGGGAAAGCGTAGGAGAATTCAGATGGCACTTAATCTATCTCTCTCTCTACTGATGATCTGTCCTAGCTTTACCTTTGCCCCCATTTTCTCCCATGTTCTAAAATCTCACTGGAAATAATGCGATTCCCCTAAAGCCTGAGAAAAAGGAAACATCATCCTCAAACACCAGTCTGTGTCCATAATATGTGATATATATCTGCCCCTTTTGGGTTAGTGTAGATCATGCAGTAAAATCATCATGAGAATACCATATATATGTAACGAGCTCCGTCCAGGGGGGACGCTAAATAATTGTCAAAGTAACCAAATTTTGTTCCAAAAGATGTAGAAAGAACACAAATGGTAGGAAACCAAGACTTTTGCCTTACTTTGGATAAAAGGGAGTGTTTATATAAAGCTAAATGCTCCTTTACTAGGAGGAATAGGTTCTGGTAAAGAACTTGCCTCTCCTGATGACCTCATAGTCCGGGGGAGGAATCAATGAGCCCTAGATTCCACCCACTACTGAAAACGGACCGGGAATGAGGTGTGGAACGCATGCTTGCGTTCCACAGAAGCGCCGGACCGGAAATGACGTTGCGGGAGGATACGCGCGTAATTTCCGGGGGCGGGGGACGCCGGGTGACCGGGAAATACGGCCATAAAAGCTGCGGGATGGCCGCGGCAGCATCCTCCACACTCAGACCACCAAGCTAGGCTGGGTAAGTACCCAGGGGGCGGTAGCACCCAGGGGGGACTGGAACTATATATGTAGATCGTGGTGCTTTGCACCAAATGGCATAACTAAGAGGGAATAATATCTAATGTCTTGTTTCACAGAGGCATGTACCATCATAAGGGGCACCTGTTATTAGGACCCTACTGAAAACCAAGCCACACATCCCCTGATGAGGATTATAAGTCCGAAACGCGTAGGGAGTGGAACATGGTGGTGATATGTAGATTACTTTGAGAGTTCCAAATCAGGCTGTCATTAGTAGAAGGACCTCCTGGAAGGAAGTAACTCTAAATGAAACCTGCTCTGATGAAAAGAAGCCGGTGAGATCTTTCCTATATAAAGGGGAAGTGGGCTTTGTTTGATTTTCATATGCAGGGATGTATGCAAGTTATTGTGGGGTGTAAGAGATGACATCAGCACATATGTAACTAGCATAAAGGTTTGAAGGTGAACTATGATGAAGGGCAGACTGAGCTCTATGGATAAAACCTTCAAATGAGAAATAGCTCCTAGTATGGTAACGGAGCTTTTTAATAGTGTGACACTTGGGCACTGTTAGAATTTATATGTATAGTTTGTGGGACAATCTAGTCTTTTAGAATAATCGATTAAATGTTAAGTTTTAACCTAACCTCTTAACTTCCTAACACTGATTTAGTCAATTCCAGGCCTAGCCAGGGTCTGAGGGAAGGAGTCAATAGAAACAGAGGAACACGTCTGGGAAACTGAGTTACCCCATAACTCACCCCGGAGGAGCGTAAAGACTGGATACCGGATCCAAAATTGTGCCTGACACAAGCAGCACAGTAAACACCGGACTAGTGGAGGTTATAGATCTGCACTGTACCACAGCAAAGCAACACGGCGGGGTCAGAAACACACGGAAAAGACTCAAGTTGCCTAGCAAGGGGGTACCTGTGAGGAGAGACAGGGCTGGCAGCCTAGCTAAAGTGGCAGCATGGCCACACACACAGTGCAGGGTGGGAAAGCCAAGGACCCGGTCAGGGTGGGAGCAACCCGGCCCCAGTACAGACTCCGTGGACAGTACTCTGCTGAACAACAACTATAGTAAAGATGTGGAAAGCTACAAAACCGTGAGTCTGTGTGATCTTTGCACTCAAGCCCTGCGCTCCTTCATAAACTGCTATCATCTCCACCACTACCCTACTCTGCCCATCCATAGACTATTGCTACCACTGCCCCAGGGAACTAGGCTCTGCCCCCGGAGAGCCGTTACATCATTTGGCTGCCAAACATCATCCCGGAGGTTCTGCAACAGCGGTGGTCACCCTGACCACAACCCATGGGTGGCATCACGACAAACTCCCTGTAAATATCCCCCATTACTTGTGGGCTCGAGGACACGGTCCGGACAAAGGACTACCATGATTTCCCCCGTGATACCCAGGTCCGGTACCGAGTACCCCGTCCCCAGTGGGCTCCACATAACCTTCAGTCAAGCCAGAGCTCCCACCCACACTAAATTTACTGCGGACTTGCATCCAGACAGCTGGGAAGGTGTCCACATTTGCCCTGTCAGTGGCACACGGCTGGTCTAAGGTCCATTCCAGTGACTACAGGGGGATAGGTGAGTCGTCTCAGGCATGTGTGCTCCTCCTCACACCCGGCCATTATCTTAAAGCAGCTACCAAAATCTCACCCTGCTGCTAGTGTACCCACCACAGTTACCACTCAGCAATACTGGCGGTAAGAGAATAACCCATCAGAGACAGTTAACTCTGCCAAGACTTCACTGTGTTGCCACTGTACCTAAACACAGTTACAACTCAGCAATTCTGGGTTAATGAAGCACCTCACTATCGTGAACCCCTAATTGCCTGCAGGGCAAACAGCCTGTCTCCTTTCATGGCCAACTGATGGAGAACCAAAAAATAAATAAGCATAATTAAATAAAGGATGTGGTAGAAGCAGTAGTCAACACTTTTAGGAGATATGGACCGAGATATATGGCATTATCAATTGAAGATTTAGCAAATAAATTCAGCAACAACAACAAAAAGTCACTAAGGTAAGGTAAAGAATTATTTGTTTTTGCTTTATTACTGAATTTCACATATACTGCATATTAAAAATATTACTTTTTGTTATTAGAACTAGAAATATAGCAAAATTATGCGTTTTTCAAGAAATGACACACCACCCAAGTTATACTCGTTTTTTATGAATTTTGACATACCGAGCTCAAAAGGTTGGCCATCACTGGTATAGGATAATGTAGTATGCTGCACTTTCGTATACAGTTAACCCCTTCACCACCCGGTCTGTTTTCACCTTCATGACCAGGTCAATTATTTCAATCCTGAGCAGTGTCACTTTATGATGTAATATCTCTGCATCCCAGTGATTCCAAGATTCAAAGATTATTTTTTCATGACATATTGTACTGCATGTTATATTTGTTCACTACAATAAAGCTTTGAAAGATGTATCTGGTGGTGCCTTGAACCATTCATATACATATCAGACTTCCATAGAGCACCAAGGAGGCCCCCTTCCCCCATAAGTAAGCAAACTTTGACCTTCCTTGGTGCAAAAGACACCTAGATGAAAGTAAAGTAGGCATTCATTTAGGTTTACTTGGCTTTTAACACAACACAGAGAACATTAGTTTAAGGAAACATTGGATGACAAATGTTGGAGTTGTAGCCAGGTATACCATGGTAGTGAAAATGACCCATTTGAATGATATCATGATATTAGGCTGGGGTGTAACTACAACAGGTGCAGGGGTTGCAATCGCACCCAGACCCTGGTGCCTAGGGTGCCCCAAACGTCATTTTGGCCTATAGAAAAAGATTAATACGATTAAAGATTTGCAATGATTGGAAGCGCCGTTGGAGCTTTCACATAGGGGCCCTTGAGCTTCAAGTTATGCCACAGGCTGCTGTGAAGAATCCTTAGGGACAAGATGAGTTGAACGTTTATTTCCACAATGAATTTTACCGCTGGATTTTTTTCAAGTGAATAAAACAACTGCATAGATATACAGGCTATGCAATTATTCTTACACTTGAATAAGATGCTAGTCCAGCGTTAAAATGCATTGTGGAAATGAACGTTCAACTCATCTTGCCCCTAAGGATTCTTCATTACTGTAGCGATGACCAATATCATGATATCATCCAAATTTCTAAATTATCCTATAGGAAATCATTCCAAGACATGGGGTACCAGTGGCAATTTTCAGGCATTAATAGAAGTTGTTCCTGCACACATCCTGCTCAGGTGAGCACCTGCCTGTTACTTTACTTATACCCAAAAGGATATCACCTGATGACCTTGGGCACTTTTTTTTCGTACAGTAGTTTCTACTGTACTACTAAATGTCAGATATTCAAGTAAATGGACAATATTTGTAACACAAGAATAGTGCAAACTTTACAAAATAGGAGCAGCTCATTAAGATAGATATCATATGGATTTGAACAAGAGCTTAAGAGCCTTACACCACCTCATACAATAAAAAGTCCCAAACTTTGGCATACACCACTTCGTGGGTAAAAGCATATGACATATGAGATATAGGCGAGCACCCCCATTGAATGACTGTCTGCTGCCACATTGGTGATATAGGCGAGCACCCCCATTGAATGACTGTCTGCTGCTACATTGGTGGCTATTGTTATGTCTTTCATTCAACTCCAGGGCATAATTTTGTTTATCAGTCCCCAGCTCAAGTAGTGATATTAAGTCATGCCTGGATCATAAGCAAAACATTGCAGGTCTGGCCAGGGGAAAGTGACAGCGCCGCTTAGTTACCTTACAGGCTATATCGAGTGCCTGCAGGGTTAACGGCTATGCTGCCCAGGGTAACCTCTGGGTAATAGACTAGACAACACGCATGCGCCTTGCGCATGATCGTAAAGTGCTGTGCCGTTCATGGTTGTATAGCAACGCTAGCAACTAAATTAAAAGCTAATATCGTGCGGTAGTGTATAGTAACATAATAGTGTCCGCTCATGTTCTTATTCGCAATCCTTGTTGTATAATTGTAACATTGTTTATGTGTTTTATTCACTATGCACTTGCACTTTGTCACTCAATGCTGTGAGTATGAAGTCATTAGACTGCGCCTATATAGGAAGTGGACGATATGAAGTAAAAAGGTATGATAAAATGAGCGCTAGGGACAGAAACAGGCACTGGGCTCTTTTCGAATATTACCTTTCAAATTTATTGTGAACAGTAGATGTTATAGGTCTCCTCGCCACAACATGTTTCGACACTAAAGGTGTCTTTCTCAAGTGGTCCACTTGAGAAAGACACCTTTAGTGTCGAAACATGTTGTGGCGAGGAGACCTATAACATCTACTGTTCACAATAAATTTGAAAGGTAATATTCGATAAGAGCCCAGTGCCTGTTTCTGTCCCTAGCGCTCATTTTATCATACCTTTTTACTTCATATCGTGCTCAAATCCTCCCTTTGGGGAGTGTGGTTTGAGAGCAGCTCTGGGACAGGATTTGGTCAACACAGAGGGGCTGCCCTTCCCTGGGCTCGTGATCTCTGGGAGAGACGTTGAAGTTCCATAAGGAAAGGCTTCTCTACACGTAGCAACGGATTTATGCCTGCGGTTAAATCTCACCTCAAATCATCAACCTAGTTGTGCAGGGGGCGCAACTAGAAAAGGTGAGTGACATATCAATATAACCCCTTGCTTCAGCTAAGTTGCACAGTGTGGCGCAACAATTTCTTGTTTTTTCTTTTCCATATATAGGAAGTGGAGTCTCTGGCTGCATTGAGCAAAGACCAGTTGAAGGGTGATCACATCCGAAACAGTCACTGTTGTTTGCACCTCCACCACCCCCTCCCCTGCAACCTGCACCCTGCTTCATGCTGGAAGGCTGAATAAAGAAGCTTGAGACCAACTTTACATATGGGTGAGTGCCTCCTTTCTTTATACATTTGGACTATGATCTAGTGCTGATATAGGCGAGCACCCCCATTGAATGACTGTCTGCTGCTACATTGGTACAAGGTGTCCAGTGCCCCGATTCATTCTTTGTGAAGTAAAAGCATATGACTTTTGCGTTTTACATTTCTTTTGCCACATTTAAAATAAGATATGAAAAATAGTTTAGTGGGATGAGGGTTTCACAGGCTGCCAGATTGTCGATACTTTACACCAAAAAAAGTATGGAAAATACATTATTATGGGGGAACTGATTTAATTGATGTGCTATAAAAAGTATTTTATATTATGGTAAATAAGTCTAAGTATATAATCTTTGCTAATCATTTTAATTAATGCACCAAATATGATGTCTTTCAACCCAGTTTTCACCGATTTGTTAGCAAGAACCAAAACAGAATAAGCATGAGAGTTAGTAAGATGGTAAGAAGGTGGACCTGCTGTCAAGGTTCCCTAAATGAAGACATAATAGTTTTAAACCAAGTGTATCACATAAGCTGTAGTAGATGGTGTAAAGACTACTTTATGCGACCAGCAGGTACTGTAGACCCCTTGATGAATGCAGCCCGGTCCAGGAGGATGGCCGACGTACATGCTTTACTTCAGTTGAATGCATTTCCTTGGATGCACAATCAACTCATATGTATTGCTTGCGGGCCGTATGTGCAGACAGGTGGACACCAAGGGGACGGTGGACAGGTGAGAATAATCATGTGTGCGTATATATATTGTAGGGATTTGCTCTGGTAGGCAGCAGCAGGGACACAGCAATGAGCAACACATGGGCTTAAAGTACAAACTTCAGTGTTTTATTCACACTTTAAACAGCCCGCGGCAGAAGGAAAAAAAAACAACACAAATGTACTCCAACCTGGAGAACCACAGGTCTCATACTCACCCTTGCACAGGACAGGCTTAACTAAGCGGCCGCCTGGTTACCAATAGCGACGTGGTTAGTTGCAGTCCATAGACGACTGCCAGGTGCCTTTCCCAGGGTTGCTTGAGTCTTGTCACAGACCCTTACAGCTGTATAACCAGACAATGCTGCACATCCAGGCTTACACTAGCCTAGCTCCTCTCTGATGTTTTCCACTAACTCTCTTATCCAGGTCTGATTGCTCCACCTGATCCTGACCCACCCTGACTTGGAAAACCTGGAGCTTTAGGGAAAATCCAGGCCAGGTTGTACCATGCTGGGAGGAATATACTGTACCTACCATCTAGCACTAGACCCTTCACTGCATCACAACATATACACACTGCTCAAAAAAATAAAGGTAATACTTAAACAACACAATGTAACTCCAAGTCAATCACACTTCTGTGAAATCAACCTTGTCCAGTTATGAGGCATCACCGATTGTGAAGTAATCTCCCATGCTGTTGTGCAACTGAAACAGACAACAGGTAGAAATGATTGGCAATTAGCAAGACAACCCCTATAAAGGAGTGGTTCTGTAGGTGGTGACCACAGAGCATTTCCCTGTTCTCATCCTTTTTGAACACTTTTACATTTTGTTATTGCGCTCACCCCTAAATGTAGCTTGAGTTGGTGTCTACAACCCATAGAGTTTCTCATCTGGGACTTCACATTTTGTTCCATCCATCAATTTTATGTTGCATCACAGACCATCCAGGAGGTTACTGATGCTTTAGACCAGTTCTGGGAGAACATCTACCACCTCATCAGGTGAATGCCCAGGCACCGTAGGGAAGTAATAAAGGCACATGGAGGTCACACACACACCTGAGTCTCATTTCCTTGTCTTGAAGCATCTCTACTGAAGTTGAATCAGCCTGTATATTGATTTTCTACTTTGATTTTCAGTATCATTCCAAATCCAGACCTCCATGGGATATTAATTTTGATTAAAATTGATCATTTGTACGTATTATTGTTTCAATGCATTCAACTATGTAATGAATAAAGATTTGTAACTGGAATATTTCATTCATTGAGATCTAGAGTGTGGTATTTTCATGTTTACTTTTTTATTTTGAGCAGTGTATGTGTATATACATTATATAGATATACATAGTAGGGAAAGTATTTAGACCCCTTTAAATTTTTCACTGTGTTTCAACAAGGATAGAACTTTTTGGTGATAATTCTAAGCGGTATATGTGGTGAAAACCAGTCACTACTCATCACCTGCCCAATACAATCCCAACAATGAAACATGGTGATGGCAGCACCATGCTATGGGGGTATTTTCAGCTGCAGGGACAGGACGACTGGTTGCAATTGAAGAAAACATGAATAAGGCCAAGTACAGAGATATCCTGGCTGAAAACATCTTCCCAGAGTGCTCTAGACCTCAGATGTGGCTGAAGATTCACCTTCCAACAAGACAATGACCCTAAGCACACAGCTTAAATAACAAAGGAGTGGCTTCAGAACAACTCTGTGACCATTCTTAACTGGCCCAGCAAGAGCCCTGACCTAAACCCAACTGAGCATCTCTGGACAGACCTGAAAATGGCTGTCCACCAACGTTCACCATCCAACCTGATGAAATTGGAGAGGATCTGTAAGGAAGAATGGCAGAGGATCCCCAAATCCAGGTGTGAAAAACTTGTTGCATCTTTCCCAAGAAGACTCATGGCTGTACTGGCTGAAAAGGGTGCTTCTTCTCAATACCGAGCAAAGGGTCTGAATACTTATGACCATGCGATATTTTAGTTTTCCTCTTTTAATAAATGTGCAAAAATGTCTACATTTCTGGGGGTTTTCAGTCAAGATAGGGTGCAGAGTGCATATTACTGGGAAAAAATGAACTTTTTTGAATTTACCAAACAGCAGCAATGAAACAGAGTGAAAAATGTAAAGGGGTCTGAATACTTTCTGTACGAACTGTGTTATATATATATATATATATATATTTATATATATATATATTTATATTATATATATATATATATATATATATATATATATATACACACACATATACACACTAGATGGATGGGGGCCCACTGCTACTGTAGTGCGGGGGTGGTGGCTGTATCTCCTCCCCTGTGTGCTCTCCCCATCTACTATCTCTTCCTCCTGTGTGCTCTCTCTCTCCCTCTGTTCTCTCTCATTTCACCTGTGTTCCCCCTGTGCGCTGTCTCTATCTCCCTTAAGGTACCGTCACACGCCGCCATATCGCCGGCGAGCTTGCTGGCAGTTCCCGAATTCGGCGATGTGGAAACCACATTGCATGTGCATAGTGGCGTGTGAGTGGGTGATTCTACGGCGAGAAATCGCTGGTGGAGCGTCGCCTGATTGCCCTGCACTGCAGTGAAATCAGGTGATATCCACCAGGCGATTTAAGCGGATCATGCCGTGTGACAGGGCAATAGCAACGTACACAGCGATCCTGAAATAAATCCCGTAGGCATGCTTGGATGTTGTTTTTTTTGCGCCGCATCTGCGACGATTGGTGGGTGACACTGCGTTCCGATTGGCTGGCCGTGTCTGAGGCGCCTAATTTGATGACCCGTGCGTTCACGCAAGGCTGACCAATGGGAACACAGTTCCGTCCACCAATTGCAGTGATAGGGGTGCAGTGACCCACTCTAGCACGCCCCTATCAAAACAGTATGCCCACATCGCTGCTACAATTGTGGCGTGTGACGTGGCGATGTGTGAAGGGAAGATCGCTTCCGGTCTTCTGCAGGCGATTTCCAGAACACAGGATCGCCGAAGATCACACGCGAGATCGCTATGTGTGACAGCGCTACAGCGATGTGAAAAAAGTGCCCGAAACGTGCGCGCTCACATCAAATTACCAGCGATATGGAAGCATGTGACAGTACCTTTATGCTCTCCCTCTGTGTGCTGTTTTCTCCCCACATGTCCTCCCTGATTTGAGCTGTTTCCCCCCTGTGCACTGTCTGTCTCTCGCAGTGCTGTCTTCTACCCTAATGTGCTCTCTCTTTTGAGCTGTCTCCCCCATGCACTCTCTTTCACCCCTGTGCACTCACCCATCCCCCTATGTGTTCTCTCTTCTACCATGCCCTGTCTCTGGCCCCCCATGTCCAAAAATGGCAGCAGCCTGAGTAAGTGCACATGCATGCCAGGTACATGCACAGTTACTCAGGCGGCAATGTGGTGTGGCAGTAGTTGTGGGTAGTGATGTGCGGCAGCGGTTGGTGGCAACAATTGAGGGTGACGGCACTGCTGGCAGTAGTGCGCAATGGGCCAGTTCCACCAGTGGGCACAATATTTGCACACCCACCACCTGCGTGTGAAAAAATGGCTGCCAACGGCATGTGATAGGAGGACATCCTGGTGCTGGAAGTGGATGATGACTCACACCACAGGATGATTATAGGGAACATTATTACAAGAAGGGGACCAAGATGTGGCATTAAAACAAGAAGGGGACCAGAAAGGGCACATTGGTAAAAGAAGGGAAGCATGATGAGCACATTACACAAGAAGGGGAACGGGATGGGGCATTGGTACAAGAAGGGCATCAGGATGATGACATTACTACAAGATTGGCAACAATTCTAGAAGAAGGGGATCAGGATGGAGGACATTACTAGAAGATGAAGACCAGTATGGGGGATATTACTACAAGATGTTGGCCAAAATTACTATAGAGTGTCAATTGTAAGACAATATTACTTACAAAAAGGGGATAAATTGTAAAAAAAAGAAAAAGAAAAGAAAAAAAGTGCATGAACATATTAGTTTACCTTTAACTTTATATAAATGCAACTTTATATAAAACCTAAAATAGTAAAAAAAAGGACACTTTTCTTATCGCCACATCCATAACAATCCAAACTATAAAGCTGCTAGATGTTTCTGTGTGCTGTACGATTCTGTGTACAGGCCTGACAAGGTTAAAGATCCTAGCCAGCAAGGTTGGGGAGGAGTGTTAATTGCCCAGGAAGAGAGTATGGTAGTTCCCCTTGTAGAAGGTATGCTGGGTAGTGGAAGCGAAGAAGAGAAGACATGCAGAGAGTGTGTGAGTGAGAAGGCTCATGGGTAGGGGAACTAAGAGTGGCACCAAAAATATAGTAATCATAGCGACACACCTGGACCCATGTGGATTTATATCTTTAGGATATGGATAATCCAGCCTGCACTCTACTTTCCTACAGCTTGCTTTGAAGAAAAGATGCAATCTATAACTCTCACTGAAGAGCCGGTTGATTGTAAAGAGGAAAATGGAGAATATATAATTTGTTACTCACTGTGTGTAAATTTACCTGAATAGTTTACACAAATATAAAAAGATGTTTATGTAAGTTACAGAAGAATTGTGACCTATCTTCCCCTAATTATCCTAGAGTAGACAGGAGTCACAAGCATTTAGGTCCAATGCAAAAAATCAAAGTTTATTAAACCAAAAAATACAAGGAGAAAAAATACAATGAAAAGAATAACCCAGTGATAAACAAAGTGCAGGTGAGTGGACAAGCCACTTAAGGTAGGATACGTCTAGGAATCACTAAGAAGTGAAGGAGAGAGTTTGTCAATGTACTTTTACGAAAGATGTCTGTTTTTTAACTTCCCTTCCGTGGACCTTGTAATTCCCTTCATTAAGGGGGATATTTAAGGGGTGATAAGGGAGAATGTAGCCACGCCTCCTGACAAAGCTGCCCTGCAGTGAAATGCGTGTCGAGGTGGGGCGGGGAAATTGAGCCCGTGGTCCCTTGTGATCTTTTCTACTATGTCTCAAGGTGACTCTCATTGTTAAATATGGAAATGCCTGCAAATATTTATGGGCATCCTGGATCAAGATTAGGCTCTTGGAGCTTGGGTTGAGCGATATGAGATGTTTTTATGCCATACTTGTTAACCTTGAGGGACCAGCGATTAAGGCTCCCCTCTTTGTGGTTATATTAGCCAGTTTACATATGCTACCTAGGCTTGTCCTCTCGCCTGCTGCTTTATCACTGGGTTATTCTTTTCATTGTATTTTTTCTCCTTGTATTTTTTGGTTTAATAAACTTTGGATATTTTGCATTGGACCTAAATGCTTGTGACTCCTGTTTACTCTAGGATAAGTGGGGGAAAGAGGTCAGAATTTTTATGTAAGTTATACATATGTACTGGTCAAACAACAGGCCTGAAGTGTTATAGGTTTTATAAAAAAAAAAAAAGATGTAATTCTTAAACCATGGACTGTTTTCTTTATTGCGGGTATGAAGAGAATTGATATCTCACAATGTGTAATCCTCGAGGAGATGAAGGCTCAGAGGTACCAATGCAAGAACCCCACATTTCCGTTGCTCATCATAATTTTCTGTAGCATGCCAGGGCACACTTACATTGTTACACCATTCAATAAACCAGAAGGAATATACATTGGGATTAATCCAGATACCTGGAAAAATGAATTTATTACTTAGATAACTTGAACAATGACACAACTTCCTTGCTCAGTAGAAAGCTTACACATCAGTAAAGCCAGGATTTAACTTCAACTAAATGACAGTGATGTGTATGGCTGCAATTTAATGTACGATCATAGTCCAAATAACCCTTTCAACTTTCAGATCATTTTATGGATAAGAACTGGGGTGAAGAAATAAATAACACTGCTCAAGATAATCACCTACTCATTTTAGGGTTAAGATAAGATAAGATACACTTTATTGATCCCAAGGGAAATTACAGGAATCACAAGAATAAAGTACTGTGAAAACGCAGATTTTAGACAATAGTTTCATGCAATTTATGATGCATTAGATAGACTACTAGTACTATTGAAACACCTCTTGACCATTCACTGATGATTGTCAGGAGCCCTGCAGAACAGTTTTGTATTAGGCTGCATTCACATGCTGCGCAATTGCTGCGCTTTTGATCCGCTTTGTATGGATCCACTGTTGCAGTGGAATGCAGTGAAACGCATTGATGTTCGCTGTCTCAGCCAAGTCAATGCATTTCACTATTTAAGTCACATGTCAATTATCTAGCTTTTTTTCGCTGCGCTTTTACTCACCTCGCCGCGCTCTCATCAATGATCTCTCCTCATCACGATCCAACAGGACCTGTGAAGGACCTTAGACAGCACCATGTGACCGAGCAACTTCACCCGGTCACATGGTAGGTTGTAGAAGTCCTAAAGGTACCTCTCGCTGGGATGAGGAAAGATCACAGGCGGTCACTGAGGGAGCGGGGCGAGGTGAGTAAGCGCAGGTGAAAAGCACAGTGGTGTTCACACACAGAACGCTGCGCTTTGTGAGGATCCGTTCTTGGTGCAGTTTTTGCACCAAAAATGGATCCTCACAAAGCACAGCACTATGCTGTGTGTGAACCCAGCCTTGGAATCTATGAAGGACCTCTGCTGCTGCACAAGTGCCCAATAGCTAGGGAGCCAATACTACCCTAAAATAGCTACCAGCTTCCTACTGCCCATTAGATACACATGAAACCAGACGTTTACATACACTATATAAAAAGACACATATGCATGTTTTTTTTCACTATCTGTGATGAAATCAGAGTAAACATTTCCCGTTTTAGTACAATTAAAATTACCATAATTATTTATATTTTCCAAATGCCAGAATAATTAGAGAGAGAAAGTTTTAAGGTATTTTTATTACTTTCTGCAAAGTCACAAGTTTACATAAATTTCATTAGTATTTGGTACCATTGCCCTTAAAGGGAACCAACCACCCCAAATGACCCCCCCGGACTGTTAATATGTGTCCCTACACCCAGCACACACATTTGGGGCAATCGTTTTTGCTAAAAAAACTGTTTAGTAGAAGCTAAGATATAGCTTTATGAAGTTTAATAAATTCAGACGAATGGGTGTTACCTAGTGCAGTGTTCCTGTGCCTGTCAGCCTCCTCTTCCCCCCTCCCTTCAGTGAAGCCCTTCTGTGCAAGCCAAAAATGCCCCGCCTGTCTGCTGCTGCCTGGTAAATTATGCACGCCCCTCTGCTTCTAAGAGCCTGGCCGCGTCATGAAAGGGGCGGGGCTAAATCGCGGCATGCCGGAGCCCCACCCCCTTTCATTTTCAGCTTGCACAGAAGGGCTTCACTGAAGGGAGGGGGGAGAGGAGGCTGACAGGCACGAACACTGCTGGAGGACAAGCTAGGTAACACCCATTCGTCTGAATTTATTAAACTTTATAAAGCTATATCTTAGCTTCTACTAAACAGTTTTTTTAGCAAAAACGATTGCCCCAAATGTGTGTGCTGGGTGTAGGGACACATATTAACAGTCTGGGGGGGTCATTTGGGGTGGTTGGTTCCCTTTAAACTGTATGACTTGGGTAAAACGTTTTAGATATCCTTCCAAAAGCTTTTCACAATTGTGGGTAGGAGTTTGGGCCCATTCCTCCTGACAGAACTGGTGTAACTCAGCCATTTTTGTAGGTCACCTTGCTCACACCTTCCTTTTCAGCTTTGTCCATACATTTTCAATAGGATTAAGATCAGGGATTTGTGATGGCCACTCCAAAACATTGAATTTGTCATCCTTAAGCCACTTTGTAACCAATTTGCCAGTATGCTTTGGGTCACTGTCCATTTGAAAGACCAATTTCTACCCAAGCTATAACCTCCTGGCTCATGTTTTGAGATGTTGCTTCAGTATTGCCACATAATCGTCTTTCCTCATGATTAGTGATGGGCGAGTCCTAAATTACTCGGAATCGCTTGACTCTAGCGAGTCCGAGCCCGGGACTCGCTACTCGTTGCGAGTCTAGCGAGTCCAATGTTAATGAATGGGGAAGCGAGTAATAGCGAGTAATGTGCGATTTACAAATCGCAGATGTGTCTCGGAAAGCGCTTGCATTGCCGTTTTGGTGGGTTAAGTGTGTGCTAACACTTGGCAGTGAAGCAGCACACTAGTCCCTGCAAAAATTATTAAGTGCACACAAGTAGTCGCACAAGCAGGTGGCGTACATGCTATTTGCAGGTAGGAGAGCAGCAACGAACTGGTCTGCCACAGAGAAAATAAAGCTGAAGGGGTTATTATGACCCAAAATCTAGCTCAGACTCGCTGCTGACAGCGGGTATCCGTGAAGCGGTGCGATTGTTTAAAAGATTTGGGGAGATTCAAGCTACATAGCGATGTGATATAGCGAGTCTAGCGAGTGAGAAAAAGTAAACTCTGACAAAACTAGGATTGCCATTGACTTGCATTGGACTCGTTACTGTGCGAGTAATCGCTGGGAAACTCGCCGAGTACCGAGTCCTGCGAGTCCCTTACTACTCGCCGAGTAACGAGTCCTAGCGAGTAGACTCGCCCATCCCTACTCATGATGTCAATTATTTTGTGAATAGCCCCAGTCCCTCCTGCAGCAAAACAACTCCACAACATGATGGTGCTGTCCCCATGTTTCACAGTTGGGATGGTGTTCTTAGGCTTCCAAGCTTCTCCCTCTTTCCTTCAAATGTAATTAAGGTCCTTATGGACAAATAGTACAGTTTTAGTTTTGTCAGACCACAGGACATGTCTCCAAATATTCAAGTCTTTGCTCCCTAGGGCATTTGCAAAAATGAATCTGTCTTTTTTATGTTTCTTTTGGAGTAATGGCTTCTTCTTGGCAGAGTGTCCTTTCAGCCCATGTTGATACAGTACTTGTTTCACTTTGGATAATGACACAAGCTTCTAATATCATCTTCACAAGGTCTTTTGCTTTTGTTCTTTGGTTGATATGCACATGTCGAACCAAAACACGTTCATCTCTGGGATACAGAACCCATCTCCTTCCAAGTGGTATGATGGCTGGACATTGCCATCTTGTCATTTTCTGATTCTATATTCCCTTAAAACAGATTGTCCACACTAGAAAACCACTTTCCATATGTTTATAAGACATAGGAACCTTGTCAAGAGGGAGAATCCTACTGCCAGAGACTAGAGACAGACGAAAAACAAAAGAGTAACTCCAAGAACTCAATGCATGTTGTGTAATATTCTGCCCTTGGCACAGTGACGCAGAAAAGGTGGTGGGTCCAGTATGCACAGACCTTTTATGGATGTCATCCACATACTTCGAATGTAGGATAAGTAGATGCTAGCTGCTGAACACTTTTGGAGCCCTTTAAAGCCAATGTGAAAATAAAAGAAGCTTGGCTAACCATATTCAATCAGATGGACACATTTTCTTTCTGAGATCAATAAGCCAATGGGACCTGATGGTGTATCAGGATCAAAAATGAGAAGATCAACAAAGAATAACACAGTCTACCAAAAATAGTAGACTCCATGGTATGGGTTAAATGTAACATATATTATAGAAATATTCATGAATATTTTTTAAAGTGTCTACAAAAAGAGGTCTGGCTAAAATGAGTAATAAAATGCAGAAAAATGTGTTCTAAAATACACAATGACACAAATGTACACTAGTAATGCAATAGAAAAGGGTCTAATATTCCCAGGAAGCAATTTGTAATATTTTAGGCTGCTTACTGTATAATTACATGGATTTCATACCATTAATAAATCTCACCATAAACATGCCATGTCTATACCGTGGTAAGAAAAATACAACTGTCCATTCTAGTCAACATTTTCAACTATGTAATTTGTGTCAGAACGTAAAGCTTAAAAAATGTCTCCTTAGATTTACTTGTAGTCACATCTGATGATACTTTTCTAAGCAACAAACCTGTTGACATGAAGTCTATCAACATTTAATCTCCTTTCTTATCTCTGTGATGTTCAGTACTCGTAGCAAACAGCAAAACATAGCTTACTAAAATAAGTGTTATATAAGAGCTGTAAAGTGCTTATCAGATAAACTTTTTCCTTGAATACAGGCCAAACTATAACCTGGAAAATTCATGACACACAAGAGACTTGAAAGAATAAATAAATCATATTATGAAATAAAAAATACCATACACTTAGTCCAAAATGAACTCATTACATAATTCACTAGCCCACCATGAAGTCATAAATTAATAATATAGTATGATGAGTAGTGATGGGCGAACTAGGCGATGTTCGATTTACCGCAGGTTCGCACGGGGATTTTTTAAAGTTCGAGGATGAACATCACTCGAACTTGAGTGCAGACTTCGAACTTGTGTTTTAAAGTTATGGGACAGGGCAGGGGGCTATAAAATAAAGCATATAATTATTAAATAGCAGCATCGTGCTTACCGGTAATACTGGGGTCCCGTTGTGCAGCTAGTTACACTTCCAGGACCGCTCATTAACTTCCAGGATATTCTCTACAAAGGAATCAACAGCCAATCACAGAGACTATTGTGACAGAAAATGGGCCTGTGTGATTGGCTGCTGGAGTAAGCTGAAACCAGCCCTTACTTTTATATGAGCAGATTCCAGCCTTCTCCAACGGAAATCACTGATGCCCATTCTCTGTGTCAGTGTCTGTGATTGTTGACATCACAGTACTGTAAAATAAATAAATTTTAAAAAATGACATTTCACTCCACAGTAATTTTGATTCTTAGCACAGATAAAGCAGTTGGCTAAGGGCTTCCATCCCGAGCTGCCTGGCTTTACCTTAGCTGGCAATCAAAATACAGGGAGGCCATTATTTCTTTTTAATTATTTAAATAAATATTTTTTTTTTTTAAATTGCGTGGACTCCCGCCATATTTTGATCGCCATCTAGGTAAAACTAGACAGCTGGGGGCTGGGATTCTGAGCGTGGTAAGGCCCAAGCACTCTGAGCCCCCTACACTGAAAACCGCAGCCAGCAGCCGCCCCTGAAAATGGCACATTGTTTCTCAGCACAATTTACCTGGCTCGTCCAGTGGCCCTAGTGGGGTTGGCACACTGGGTAATAATGGGGCTAGGGCCAGCTTTGAATGATCAGCTGGCACTAAGCCCGAAATTCATGGCATCATGCCAAATTAGACATGATTACTATGAATTTCTAGTAAACAGTAAAATAAAACAACACTGAGAAAAAAATATTTTATTAGACATAAAACAGAAGACATTTAGGACTCTATCTTTATTACCCCAAAATCCATCCCTCCAACATAATCCACAGCGGGAACCCTCAGTTCTGCAAGATCTGTGTGAAGAGACACACACAGAGGTCTGCTCACACAGACAAGCAGCACAGACACAGCTGGGTGCTATCAGAGAGCTCACATGAGTGCACAGCTCAGTTCAGTCAGCTTTGCCATGGGTAACCCCGACTCTGACGTCAACACTTTAACAACCGACAACCGCTCACTTTACGGCAGTGTTATGACGTCAGTCGAGGTTGTCTGATGGCACATCTGACCGTGCTCAGCTGTGCACTGTGTGAACTCTCTGACAGCACCCAGCTGAGTCCGTGCCTGCTTATTTGTGTGAGACCTGTGGTTTGTCCTCACATAGATGTAGCAGAGTTGAAGAGAAGATGCTCGCCCGCCTATGGATTATGTCAGAAGGGTTTTTGGGGGGTAATAAAGATAGAGTACTAAATGTCTTCTGTTTTATTTCTAACAAAATATTTTTTTTTTCAAATTTGTTTTTTTTTTACTGTTTAATAATGGTGGCCATGTCTAATTTAGCATGACACCATGAATTTCGGGCTCAGTGCCACTGATAATACAAAGCTGGGCCTAGCCCCATTATTACCAAACTTGACACCCCCACCAGGGCCGCTAGATGAACTGGGTAAAGCACCTGGAAATGGTGTTAAGAAACAATGTGTCCATTTTCAGGGGTGGCTGTGGGCTGCGGTTATCAGTGTGGTGGCCCAGAATGCTTGGGCCTTATTATGCTGAGAATCCCAGCCCCTAGCTGTCTGGTTTTACCTGGCTGGTGATCAAAATGTGGTGAAAGCCCACACAATTTTTATTATTATTTTTTAAATAATAAAAAAAAAAAGATTGGTCTTCCCTGTATTTTGATTGCCAGCCAAGGTAAACCAGTCAGCCGGGGGTGGCAGTCTGTAGCCGTCCGCTTTATCTGCGCTGAGAATCAAAATTACGACTGAGCACCACGTAATTTTTTTTTTTATTATTTATTATTACAGTACACTGTGATTGGTTGCTGGAGTAAGCTGAAACCAGCCTATCACAGACGCCCATTTCATGTGACAACAGCGTCTGTGATTGGCTGTAGATTCCTTTGTAGTGAATATCCCAGAAGTTATTGAGTGGTACCGGAAGTACAACCAGCGGCACAGCGCAATGGGGGGATGGTAGGACTCGGTATTACCGGTAAGTAAGATGATGCTATTTAATAACTATATGCTTTATTTTTACAGCCCCCCTGCCCCTCAACCGATCGAACTAAAATCACAGACTTTGCAGGAAAGTTCGTGTTCGGGATATGTGCTCAAACACACTGTGTTCAGTACGATCCCAAACTTTATTGTTCAAGTTTGCTCATCCCTAATGATGAGGACATATGAGGGGATTGTAGAAGTTAGAATGTCATCAAATCACCAAATATAGTAACTTAAAGAACGTCTTATGGAGCGGCTACTTTACAAATGTAAACCAAGCACGTGACGACAGGCATGTGACTTTTAGGAAATAGCTCCTAATGAACAAATTATCAATTAATTGCAAGAGTCAATTCTTGTTAAACTCTTTTCAATAATAATCAGGCTATTTGCATATTTAGATAAATTATTAAAATGTACTTTATCTCATATACACATCATTATATAAATCTACTTGGTCCCAGACAGTCACTTCCTGCTCCTACGGCCTACACATGTTGCACAAGTCCCCTGGGAAGGCACTTAAGCAGCGCACATCACACTCTCGCTCTACTTAAAGGATCAGTGAACCCTAACCCAGGAATGCTTCTAGATTATGGCTGAGAAGCACAGTGTGTTTAATGCACCTTCCCCATTGGGAAGTGCCTGGGAAACGTGGTTTACTGTTAGAGACGTGTTGTTAATTGTTAAGTCCCTGTTCCAGTATTTTGTCCCTGTGTTGTGTTCCCGATCTTCTGACCTGTGTTTTATCCTAGTGTCAGCCTGCACCTCTCTGCACCTGCCGTGCCACATATACAAGTCTGCACCTGTCTGCATCTGCCATTCTGCATATACCAACCTACACCTGTCTGCACCTCCTGTGCCGCATATTCCAGCCTGTATCTGTCATGCCTAATACCAGGAAAGATTAGAATCCACTGCCACTTGGGGTTATTTCCTTTATTTCCTTAAATATGAAACATACAGATGCCCCTGTGGGGCTGCTATACGCGTTTCGGAGATATACTCCTTATTCGTTAGCTCGATACCTAATACCAGCCTGTTGAAGCACCGGGCCTCAGCTGGGGGTTTCATGGCAACATGGAACCAAGGTTTTGTGTTATGTGATTACAAAGGGTTACCTCTAAACTACGGGAGTAAGCCAGTGCAGTTTGGAGGAGCTTTATGAGGAGGCTTAGTAACAGCTCTTGATTGGTGGAAGCTTTGAGCAGGAATAGCCCTTATATAAACAAATTTCTGACAGAAAACAAGCATTAATTTGCTGTGGCAAGCCAAGAAGATGGATGCCCTGTTATCCCAGTTACTGGCACGGGTGTGGGAAGAAGGTGGTGAGGAATGGCTGAGGAACTGTTTATCACAGCCTGCTGTGGGACCCACTTCTTCTGCTGTGACTGCTGCTTTGGAGCCTCCTGTGCCTGCCTCTGCCCAAGTGCTGGAGGTAACGGTGCCTGCGGAGGGGAGAGGTGAGCCGAGGGTGAGGCGGCCGAGAGAAGCATATTCACCCCCTCCCCGGCTCCTCGACGGCGTAAGAGCATGACCGGGAGCTCATCATCTGAAGTTCGCTCCTCCAGGGCCCTTTAGCGGCCTAGCAGCGGGACCCGAGGTGATTCCTGTTCCTTATCCCGTTATGAAGGGGTGAAATCGTGCCCCTGCAGGGGACTGCTATAACTGACAGACTGGTTCCAGTCCGGAGAGATGAGGTGATGGGAGCACGGTCGATGTCGCATTTGGGGGTCCTCTGATGTCTTCTCAGGAGATTCCGGCTGTCACGAGGCGGGCAGTGCTATTGCTGGCCCCCCGACGGGAGAGCATACTGGTTCCTCCATTCGTGGATCTAAGGCCTCTGATCCATCTAGTGCCTGGCTGCCTCAGTATCTTCCCCAGGAGGGATATCGCGGATTCTGCCCTCCAGCTGCCCAGCTCTTCCAGGGATCATCCTATGGACGCTTCAGCTACTGATGGTGAGCATAATCCTCTTCCTGTCTTTTCATCTGACTGTGCCTCTGCTGCTTTCATGCAGGAGATAGTAAATAGGGTAGTGGCAGAGGTTAGGGGGTCTGTTGATGGTCAGACTTTTGTTCCACCTGCTAGTCTTCAGGGGTGGCTGAATCCCTCTATAGGGAGGCGATTACTTGTGATATCTCGCCTCTAGGGTTTCACTTAAGTCAGTCCATCAAGGACAAGATCTGGAATAGAGAAATGTTGACATCTTTTCTCTATTGCCAGGGTGGCAAGGATTATGGGTCTAGGTTGGATAAAAGAGATGCAGAAGCTGATGACAAAAAGAAGTCTTACAAGTCTTTCCATATGTGTTACAAGCCTTCAACATTTTTGCTTCGGTTTTAGGAGAAAACATCCCCACTTATGCAGTGGCTTGTTTCACCATCTGGATACGGTTTTGGGGCTTACAAGAGCTTTGGTGGCACGGCTATGATGAGTCATTCCGTCAAAAAATGGCTGTGCATATAATATAGCCTGGGGGGCTAAGGATGTTGGCCTTTGGCTAAACCTTATGCTTCCTCAGAGAGCGGCCGTCGTTAGGCAGCAGAGCAGTTTGCCTTTGAAAAAGGGTTTCTGTTTTGTGTTTAACAATTCAGTTTGTAAGTGGCAGGCGAACTGTTCGGTTCCTTTTTGCGGGGAGTTATCCCGCTTCAAAGTGCTAAAAAAAGCCAATCAGCTTGCTCAGCAGCAGCAGCAGGCTGGTGGGAAGGAGTCAGTTTTTAAAAGCTTGGACCCCGGTGAAGCTCCAAAATATGGCCCCGTGGCTGGAACGT